>CAFUXE010000036.1:753011-769466 GCA_903364295.1 Serranus cabrilla | reverse complement strand
CATCATCCTTGGGGACTTTAACTCACTCTCCCGAAAGAAATTACAGCGCATCATTAACAGAGCATCTAAAATCATTGGTTCTCCCCTTCCATCCCTTGAATCACTCCACCACAAAAGGACATTACACAAAGCCCACAAGATCACCTCTGACCCCACTCACCCTGCACACTATGCCTTCTAGCTTCTTCCCTCTGGGAGGCGCTACAGGACAATTGCCTCAAAAACAACCCGCTTCAAAAAAAGTTTCATACCCACTGCAATAAACTGTCTGAACTCTGACCTCTGAAAATGTGAAATAAGATCAGCCCCGTTTGCACTTCCTATATGTCTGTATGTCTGTATGTTTAATTTATGTATGATGTTGGAACCTGTACCAAGCTGTACTGACAACAAATTCCACCAGCCTGGCTGTGTGGTCATTAAAGAATCATTCATTCATTCATTCATTCATTCATCAGCTAATAGTGTTATGAGCCCCCTCTAGTGTATGGCTTACTTGTTTGTGTTTGTTACTTCACCCCACGGAGCGGGAGTGAAGTATTGTTTTGGGCGGCGGTGGTGTCTGTCTGTCTGTGTTTCCGCTGCATATACATCCTCTGACCAACAGAGGGCGCTGTGGTGTGAAGTCTGCCATCTCTGATTGCCTTGTTCTACTTGTGTTCTCCCCGTTCTCTCCCTCTGTATGGGTCTGTATGGGTGTGGCAACCCAATTCTACTCTTCCTGAAACACCTTCTGCTGATTGCTCGACTCTGCTCAACCATCACACCTGCCACCAATCTACTCATCAGCATGTAGAACTTAAACCGGTCCTTCAGCCATTTCAGATCAGAATTTGTTTCAGAATGTATATCGTCAGAAATGTCCTGAACTGAAGTACATGAGTTATTGTCAGGAATTATAGTGTTTTCATAACACCTCAAGCATTGCCAAATTTAGCCTAGCTATTTTAAGATAAAAATGTAGGACTTTTACTTTTGAAAATCTGTAAATGGATATAGTAAAAAAGTGTAGTTGGTACCAGAACACACAAAAGCCAATGATCGATTTTGTGATCGTATCATCAGATCTGGAGCTGTATGTCTTGGAAACTTGGGTGAAATGAGGAGCAGAGCTGTCCATTGATCACCACCTGGTGGTGAGTTGGATCAGGTAGCAGGAAAGGCTGCTGGACAGACCTGGTAAACTCAAACCTGTGGTGAGGGTGAACTTGAAACATCTTGCTGAGGAACCAGTGAGGTCTTCAACTCCTACATCTGGAATAATTTCTTCTGCATCCTGGGGGAGGATGGGAACACAGAACCTAAATTGGCCATGCTTCAGGCCTCCATAGTGGCAGCAGCAGCTAGGAGATGTGGTCAGAAGGTAATTGATGCCTGTTGTTGCTGCAACCTGAGAACCTGCAAGTGGACACCAGTGGTGAAGGAGGCCGCCAAGCTGAAGAAGGCTCATAGGTTTAGTTGGCCCAGAGGTCTCCAGATTCAGGTACAAGTTTGCTAGAAGGGCAAAACAAAACTTGGAATTCGGTGAAAACACGGAGAAGGACTTTTGGCTGGCCACAACTTGCCAACCTACTCAGAACCTGTCTGCTTTTCCACAGGCCCAAGAGCCACATAAATCGAACCAGCGATGGAATTACCTTGGTCGAAAAGGAATATTTGAGAAACTCCTGAATTCCACCATCAGGGCCTCTGGGGAGGAGGCAGAGCTGGAGGACTTAGGGGATGGCTTGCCCATAGATTTGGCTGAGAGGCAGTCAAAAAAGTCAGTGGCAAGGTGCCTGGTGTCAATGAGATTTGCCCTGAGATGCTGAGAGCTCTGGACCACTTTGTTGTCACATGGAAGTCAGGAACAGTACTGGTGTAGTGGCAGACCACAGTGCTGGTTCCCATTTTTAAAAAAAAGGGGGATCGAAAGGGTGTCCTTGAATTATGGGGTATCATCCTACTTCTCTTCTATCCTCGGGAAAGTTTCCTCCAGGATGCTGAAAGAAGGCAAGGAGGACCTCAGAATTGCATCTCTGCTTTTTGCAGATGATGTGATTCTGCTGGTGTCGTCAAGCTGTGACCTGCAGCACTCAATGGAACAGTTTGCAGCCAAGTATGAATCTGTAAGTAATAGGGTCAGCACCTCCAAATCAGAGGCCATGGTTCTCTGCTGGAAAATGGTAGCCTGCCCCCTCTAGGTCAGGAGAGAATTATTGCCCCAAGCAAAGAAGTTCAAGTATTTTGGGGTCTTGTTCATGAGTAAAGGTAGATTGTAGCAGTTTGGTGCAGAGTCAGCAGTGATGCAGGCATAGGGTGACTGGAATGGTATAGAGCCACTTTGTGTTCTTTCTGTGTTTCAAAGGCGCCAGTTCAGGTGATTTGGGCATCTGTTCAAGATGCCTCCTGGGTGCTTCCTGTTAGAGGTGTTCCGTTTATGTGAGAGGGCTGGAGGTCCACACTCCAGCGGCCCCTTACAGACTGCCCCTCGTGAAACCCGCCCCAACCCTTCAGGCTGGCGTCCATAGTGACCACCTTCCTAGACAGGATAGAACCCATGGCCACCCCTGGGGTCAAAAAGGACGGGACTCGCCAGTGGGGCAGCGCCCTGACGCACCGCGGTGTGACCAGCACTCTCCACCTGCCATGGGATCCGGCCCGCATGAAGCCACCAAAAGTCAGTTTCTCCTGGTTTGCTCTGGCATGGTCCTTGGCAGCCAGGAGATGAGAGCGTGGTGGGCCCCTGGATGCAGGGTCAAAAGCCGAACAGGTGGAGCTGTTGAAAGGGGAACAACCAGCTGCATCACCGGTGGAGAGTGGGGTGGTCAGGCTGCTCTCTTTTTCCTGGCCTGATTGTAGAGAAGTTGCACAACTGGGCCCATGGATTTCTTGGGCCAGCTGGAGCATTGACTGTTTAAGTATATTTACCTGCTGAGACCCAGGCTCTCCATTGCCTCACAGTTGAGGGACGAGGCCCCGGTTATCGGGCTCCTGCTGTTGCAAGGGCAGTCTCTCCATGACCTCGCCACCTCATCCAGCAGCTCTTGGGAGATGGGGACAAGTTGCTTCGTCGCGCTCTTGGCCAAGGGCAATTTCGTCCCCTTGTAGCGGGATCTGGAGGTTGCCGCAACAAAAGTGGGCCAGGGGATGGCCTGCTGGGCAGCAGCGCATTTGCACACATCATGCATATCTGAGCTGGGGAGGAGAAAAGTTGGTGAGCTGCTCTCACCACCAAAGGTGATGCAGCCTGGGCCGGAGTCATGAAGATGTTGTCCTCATCTTCATCCTCTGAAATTAGGAATTCTGAGGCGCCATCTTCATTGTCCCCATAGTCCAGCCACCGCAACAACCCCCCTCTCCTCTCCGCCTTCGATGGCAGCGCCATTGGAAGAGAGATAGGGGTCATGTCCAGACAAGCTAGCATGGCGGGCTAGCCATCTGCAGGCTCTCTTAATCGTGAACCCTGCACAGTGTTGACACGAGCCGGGGATGTCGATAGCAAGCCTGGCGTGTTCCAGCCCTAGGCAGCTCGAGCAGACCTGGTGTGGATCATTGCTCGATATCTTATTCCTGCAGCATCAGGGACGTGCCTCGGACTCTCCATGCCCTCAGATGTGAGGGGTTCTAGCCTCTATTCCTGCTGGTGTGCAGGCACGCAGTCGAGGCAGATAGCTGATGTACTAACTGTAAAGAAGCCGAGGGATTAGCTGGTTTGCTAACGCTCAGAACTCGAAAAGCTGTGGGGGGCGTTGAGAACAGTGCTAACCAAGCCGTGGGAGAGTGAGGAAAGCACAGAAATTGATCCGATGTGACCAACAAAGAAAATCTCCAAAGCTAGGTAGTGTCCAGCGACAGAAGCTAAATAAGATCTGTCTGTGGAAAGCTAAGCTAGCTCGCCCAGAATGCAAGATATGCTCCGAGTTAGAATGAGATTAATACTTCTGAGGTCTGCAGTGGGGCATGCATCCCATAGTGAGACATTAAACGAAATATTATGAAAGAGAACTTCACACTGTGCTGGACTGCAAATTAATATTCAGGTTTCCACATTACAGATGATGTACTTCTACATGGCACATACTGGTGACAACCTTTTGAAAAATTACATGCGACACATCCTACAAAACATTACAGTTCTGGTATCTATTAATTATCTCATTCATTTCATGTATATTAAAAAAAAAAATTAAGACAGTAGAGCCAGCACCCCTCTGTCCAGGAATCAATATGATAATAGTCTTAAGTCTTTGAAACTTTATTTAATAACTGTTTTATGTTTTTCTTAGGCATTTGATTAGTATTCAGTCTATTGAATAAACACTGCAAGGGAGAGAGACTGAGATGGAGGGAGACAGATGTGTTCTGGATTGTCAAGGCAAACAGCAGCAAGGTTCAGATAGGGATCTGAGGCGAGGATTGGTTGAGGTAGGTATGACTGAAGACAAAGTGCTTTAATCACTTTCCCCAGGCCACCATATAGTGTCGACGATTATCATCAGAGAACATCTGAAATATGTGTGTGTCTGCCCTAAGGCTTATCACACTTCGGGAGTAATCTGTCTTTTTTGAGCCGCCATACTGACCTTGAGTGACTGTGCAGTTACAGGCAGTGACTTGAATGGCTTGAATTGCTCATTCTCATCCACACCATTTTTTTCCTTCTCTACAATACCACGTTGTTTACATCTAGGTCACCATCATTTTTTAGGAGTTAGGTACACACTTTGAACTGTTTCTTGGGAAAAAAAGTCCAAGTCCTATTTTACTGGCACAATAGTGAACAAGTTTGTATTGTGTGATATATCTTTTAAAGGTCAATTTACAGTTAGAGAACATGAACAAAAGAAACAAAAAAATGGTCATATGTAATGATTCAACAGAGGACAATATATCTTGACTTCAAGTCCACAGTATGGGTCAAACTTCAAAAACGATGGCTCCCATTGTTTCCTTGGTCATGTCGTCAAGTTACCCTTTGTGTGTTACGTTGTTTAATTTTGTAATACTAGTGTTTTACACTTTTGATTCATACCTCTTTTTAGTCTCACCTGTGTCTTCCTATCTACCTTGTGTATATATAAAGTGGTGGAAAAAAGTTTTAAGACACCCTTGAAATTTTACAGAATCTCAAATATTATGAAATATAAGTATGAAAATCTTTTTTGTGTTTCAAAAGGTGTGCCTGCTTTAGACAGACAAATAAATACAAATTACAAATGAAAAACTAACAAAACTAAATTCTTGACAGTTTCAATATGTCCGTTCTCAACATTCTCTGCATCAAAGTCATCAAATAACAATGTTTTCAGAACTGAACAAAAAATAAATAAACCATCACATCATCAAATTATTATTTAGTAGTCCTGGCTTTAGCACGAATTAGAGCTCTAATCCTGGCTGGCATGTTCCCCATGAGCCTTTCACACTGTTGAGGGGTAATCTTGTCCCATTGTTCTTAAATTACTGCTTTTAATTCTTCTAAATTCTTCTTTCTTAAGTTTTGAAACAGACCTTTTGATAATGCATCACAACTTTTCAATGGTGGATTGAGCTGGCCACTCTAAGACCTGGATACTGTGCTCCTGCAGCCAGGTTCTACTGGCCCTGGATGTGTGGCAAGGGGCATTATCTTGTTGAAACATCCAGTTTTGACTTCGACCGAACAGTGCACGTGCAGAAGGGAGCATGTGGGTTTTGAGAATGGCACAATACTTGGCAGAGTTCAATGTGCCATCACAGACAATGAGATGACCAACACCAGCAGCACTCATGCATCCCTAAACCCTGATACTGCCTCCACCATGCTTGACAGTATGTAACCCAGATTTAAGCCCGGTCTGCTGACCTGCAGGGGTTAGAGTTCATGTCTCTCTCTCTCGAGCCTCTGGGAAAGATAGAGAGCAACTCTTGTGTCGAGCAGAACAGATACCGTGAGGAGAGATTGGAATTAAAGTTGTTGAAAGTGATTGAAAATGCATGGAGACCATCTCGGGTGGAGCCCTGGACCTGTGAGACTACAGGTCCCTCACGGAAGAAAATGCATCGGTCAGGTTTTTTGGTTGGACCTCTTTTTCACCTGCTTGGACATTGGAGCTTTTGATCGAGACGTCGATGGCGAGCTACAGCCCAGTTGGAGAATAAGACAGAAGGACTACAGAGAACTGAGAAACTTCAGCACTTAATTACATGCACGTTTGCGGTAGGACAAACGTTTCCACATCTTCAGTGGACTGAACTGTAATGACTCATGTCAAGTGACATTACTGCTGTGAATATTCTCTACTTGCAATTCTTTATTATTTTTGTATTTACCCGGGTAATATTTGTGTTCATTTATATATGTTTTGAGTGATCCTTCCCTTCTTTACATTAAAAGGGAAGCGTTTTGCTCAAAGAAAATATATGTGTCTGAGTTGTTCCTGGTGAGTTGTTTGGTAAATCCTTGGCTCCATAGTCGAATATAGAATCTTCTGATTTCCATTGACCAGCATAAATAATTGCATACAACAATCTAATTCTGTTTCCCATCTCTAAAAGGGTTACAAGTAGGTACTGTACATGCTGGAGATAATGATTCGGCTGGCCTTTGCGTACCCTCACATTAGCAGGAGGAAGATAAAGCTGGAAAATGGACTCATCTGACCACAGAATCTTCTTCCAATTCCCGGCTGTCCAGTGCTTGTGTGATTGGTCCCAACAATGCCAGGCTAACCTCTGTTGACAGCCTTGTAGGACCTTAAGCCATGATCTAAAAGTCGGGCATGTACAGTGCGGATGAAACACTGGACACCAGTTTGGTTTGACCACTGCTGCTGAAGCTACTGTGATATCATTCAGCGGCTTTCCCTGCACCTGCATGTGCAGTAATTTCTGGCTGAAGAACCCCTTGGATGCCCAGATCTTGATTTGTCTTCCAAGCAGTTGGCGTGTCTGTATTTTTGCAGAGTGTATCCAACTGCTGAAGGACTGCATCTGTACATCCTGGCTATCTGGCGGCAGCTGTACCCTTCCTGGCTGATAATCTGTACCTTCAGGCGTGGTTCCTGCATTAGGTTCCTTGTTTTAGCCATTTTTGTCTCTGAAGAACTTTAAAATGTGCTGGCTTTATAAAGACACAAAGCACGGCAACAAAAATTGTGTCTTTTAATAATAATAAAAAGTATGACCTTCATTAGTGGATCACTGGTACCAAGATGACCTAAAACTATATATACTATACTATACTAATATTTCTTAGGTATTTTTATGGCAAATTGAAATTCAAAATGAGCTAATATTTTTCATGAAATGGTAAAATTTCTCAGTTACATCTAATATTTTGTGTAGATGTAAGCACAAGTGATAAGACTTGCTTGGCATTTCTGGTGCCATGGTGCCGGCTGCAGGGTCATCATCCCGGAACATCTCCGGGTGGTGGAGCAGCGACAGGGACGTCTCCCTGCCGCCCCTACCCTCTGTCCCCTGTATTATTGCTTTTGCGGTTGTGGAATGAGTCCCAAGGGACTATGCATGGCAGGGACGTCCATCTCTCTGAGTCAGACGTGGGCTGACCGCATACCACATCATCTCAGGGTGATGGAATATAGCAGCAGGAAAGGTTCCCTACTGCGTCTGTCTAAGCTCCTTGTTTTCCCCACGATTTATAATTTCTCCTGAGCCACAACCAGAAGCTCCCTTGTTCTGCCTCCTCTGCCAGGACTTTGAGGGCAGTCTTCAGCTTGGAGCCTTTGATCCCAAGGGACTTTAGTAGCCGCTGGGTGGATGCTCCAGTGTAGCCTCTACACCCGACTTCCACTGGGTATGTGAAGGCTCTCCACCCTGCTTGTGAGCACTCACTTGCCAGCTCTGAATATTTGTCCCTCTTTCTCTCAAAGGCAGCCTCCATTCCCTCCTCCCAAGGAACTGTCAGCTCTACCATGATGACTGTCTTGGTAGAGGTGGACCACAACACAATGTCTGAACGTAGAGAGGTTGTGGTGATCTCTTGCGGGAACTTCAACTGCCGGTCTAGATCAGCCCTCATGTTCCACTCACTTCCAGCTGACAGGATGGACTGTGGGCTCTTGGTGATGCTCTGCAGCTTGCCACCTTGCTTGACAAACTGGATCGACCGCTCTGCTGTTCTTGAACTGGCGCCATTTGCCTCCATTCTGCGTACTTCCAGGATTTCGGCTAGTTTACCTGCGTCAGAGCCACGTTACAGCCAGATAGGATGTGATGCAAGCTTACGCTCTGGGAGTCACAGAGCTTGCAGGTCACCTCTGTCCCGTACCACACATGCAGATTCCAGGGACTGGGAAGGGTGTCGTATGTGGCCCTGATGAGGAAACTCAGCCTCGCTTGGGGCATTCTCCACATATCTGCCCATGTAATGACCCTGTTGACTACGGCCTCCCAATTAGTCCATCTCCCTTGTTGCTGTTGGCCCACAGCCTTGATCACATAACTGTATGTTCTACTGTCGATAAAATATGGGTTTATGAGATTTGCATTTTTTTTTGCATTTTATTTTTATTTACATTTAACACAACATTCCAACATTTTTGGAATTGGGATTGGAAGTCTCTCTTAAGCTGCTTGTCCCTGCATGGATGGGAAACACCTCCCGGGCAAGTACCTCCTGCTGCAAGTATGATCACCTCTGCAGTCCCTGAGATTAAGGGCAAACTGGCCTCCCTTGAGCGCCTCTCATTCCTTCTACAGCATCAGTCTGACCTTGACTCCCTGGTGGCCTGCTGGAACTTAACCAGACTAAAAATCTAGCAGCAAATGCAAACCACACTTACTCAGTTGACCCATCTCCTGGCTGTTCCCCTGGGCCTCAGTTGTCAAGAAGGGCAAAAATCGATCTTACTTCCCCTCTGCGATTCCCAGGATTATGCAACTGATCTGGTGCTATGAAACTTCTTTGCTCTGCTGGCTGATTTCACTCCTCGACCTTTGCCGCTGCTGAGCAGGGACCGTCCTGGTTGTAGTCTCAAGCCATACAATACAATAGAAGCAGATTCCTGGGTATCAACTCCAGCTACAGAGCAGCCTCTCCATCAGACAAGAGACCTTGGGTGAATACCTCTCCAGAGGATAGCTCTGGAGCTTCAGTTGCAACCTTGACAACTAAAGGTGCCCTGACTGACCCTGACTGCCCTGACCACCCAGCTTGCACTGCTTGTATCCCCCAAGAATCGATCGACACCAATGCTAATTCAACAAACGTTAGCCTGGCTAGTGCTCCATGGTAACTTCCCTTCAAGCTAGCTACCTACAAGAGCTATGTGGTAAGCAACTACAATCCTGATTTGTTTAGTTTTTTATTAAATATATTTTTTGGCCATTTTACAGCTTTATTAATAGTGAGAGATACAGAGTGAAAGGGGGAGTCAGAGAGGAAGACATGCGGGAAAGGGCTCCTAGTCGGATTCAAACCCTGGCTGCCCGTGTACAAGGACGCCCCACAATCCTGAAATTTTGATAACCGGTGACTCTGTCATTTAACGCTCCCGGCTGCTATCACCTGTTATATCCCCAGTAGTATAGGGCTATGGAGTAACCACTGATGTTAAAAAAAAACCCAGGGTGAAAAGGAAAAAACAGGTATAAGTATATATATAAGAGTATAAGAAAAAATCAAATTATTTATTAATAATCTTTGTAATAATCAAAATGACTTTTTACAAGATATTACAATTATGCCACAAAATATGGCAACTTAAAAATGCACACCCCTTATACGTTTACATTTTAAATTGTAACTGTAGGCTTATAAATAAAACAAAATGTTTTAACCATCCATTTATCATTTTATGTATGCTATCTTATCTGTCTGTCTATCTGTGAAAAATTAAAGTAGTGTTTACAGTACAGCATTTAATCTTGTTGACGATCCTAAAATAAGCTATTAGCTTAACCGTTGTGCTTATAAAAAAAGAGGCTAACTTTGGACAAAGCAGGAGAAATGTCACTTTTCATGTTACAACCTTGTGCTTGTTGAACAAGTGGTGTGATAAATCAATTTCACACATTGCTGTGATTTCATTATTGTTAGAGCTGGGGCCCTTAAAGCCTCCCTGCTCTGCCAGATCTTTTCTCTATACTTGGTTTTTACAGACAACTCAAAACAACTGCATAAAGTTTACCATTTATTGAAAGAAAAATAACCAGATGTAATGAGCAGCGCTGGACTCTGCAGTGACCATGCCAGAGCACAATATAGAGTGAAGAACAATTTCTCTTTCCACTGTTTTTCTTCTGAGGCCAAACCCCCAACAATAGGTTGGACTTTGCAAGTGAGGTGGGGTGACCTAGCAGCCAACCAAAATGTATAGTGTTTATGCAGATGTGTGTTGGTCCTGGAATTACTCTGCAACCCCATCTAGATCTAGCCATCTCACAGATGATTTACAATGTAAAACCTTGACTTTTATGACCTGAAGCCTAACAGAGGAATGTTGCCTTAAACAGCTCTTCTCCCTTCAGTTAAATGAATATATAGTCACAGCTGCACTCATTAATCCTATCTTCTAATAACCTGACTTCCCTATCCTATCATTATCATGTGAAAACTGTCCCTCGTTGAAACCATAGATGTATTGAAACACATGTGGGTATGTGGACCAAACGACTTTGAGGAATAGGGTGGTCATAATCTTTCAACAATTAAAAAGCATTTACGTTAATAACTTGCACAACTTGTGTTGTACTTTTATTGAACATTCCTATATTATTATTCCAAAAAAAGAAATTGTGTTTACACCTATTTTTTGGGGCAACTTTAAGGAAGGGGGGGTGTCACGTCCCATGCGTCCTCCCCAGGACTTCCGCTGATGCCTGCATCGATTGGTCAAGTCTGTTTTAACGCACATTGGGATGAATGATGTCATGGCCAGACATTTTAGAAGATTGCATGCTGTAATTAAATCTTTGTGCTATACAGTTGGGAGCCTGGGAAAACAGTCTCGTATCTGTCCCAATTCTATCTCCAGTAACTTTGAGGGTTTCATTAGACTTTCAGGCTACACAGCTGGCTTAAAAACCTCTGCTCTGCTGCGGGCTATGATTTAAAATCAGACTAAAAACATACATGTTTTCATTAGCTTCTAATTCAGTATATATTTAACTTATATTCCCTTTTTATTGTAATACATCATATATGTGTGTTAGTTTTAATGTACCTGATAATACCTGATTTCATGCTATCTACTCTTATACTGTATGCTTTTATATTTTTATTTTCATTTCTGGGGTCATGTTGATGTTTGCCTATTGGTTTGCTTTGTTTCATTCATTCATTCATTCATTCATTATCCTTAACCGCTTATCCGAACACGGGTTGCGGGGGGCTGGAGCCGATCCCAGCTGACATTGGGCGAGAGGCAGGGTACACCCTGGACAGGACACCAGTCTATCACAGAGCAGACACACATAAAGACAGACAACCATTCACACTCTCACTGACACCTACGGGCAATTCAGAGGCAATTAAAGAGACAATTAGAGGCAATTAAACCAAAGCTGCATGTGTTCGGAAGCCGAAGTACCCGGAGAGAACCCACACCGGCACAGGGAGAACATGCAAACTCCATACAGAAGAGCCTCAGGCCGGAGTCGAACCAGTGACCCTCTTGCTGTGAGGCAAGAGTGCTAATTTTTGTTATGTATTTATTTATTTGATCATTGTTTTGGCGGCTCCGACAGAGCTCTGTATTTATCCATGAGAGAGACATTTGGTTAAATCAGAGGCATAACAGATGATTTTCTGTTTATTCTTTATTCCTTTTTTTCCTAGAATTTTTACTACACTACCATGTTGCACTCCTAGTTGGCCCTGATATGAAGGGCAGTACATTTCTGTTCAGCCAGGGTCCAGCGAAATTCTTCTTCATTTCGGATGTGAAAGCAGAATGGACTAACCACAGGATTTTATGATAGTAGATATGACATTTTTTTAAAAGCTCAAAAGCTAAATTGTCACCAACTGTCACAAAAAATACATACCATATTTATGTAATAACCATTAAAACATAGTCATAACAGCACTTGAGAGAGCAATTTTACCTGATACAACAGACAGTGAGGCTACTTAAAACAGAAGTGTGTTATGTTTAATTTATCAAAGAAGGCTGAGGAGAATGAGTGAAATGTAGTAACCACACAGTTCTCGCATTCCATCAACTAATTTCTATGCACATTTTGCATGTAAAAAGCTAACCTGGGTGCAGCCGAACTGTAGCCCCGCCTACAACATTTTTCTGCGGGCAGTTCGGTCTGGCACTGCTCCGATGAGGAGCTTCTATGCGATGTATCAAAAAAACATGATCACCATGACCAATGAAATTGTCAGGGCGGGCTTTACACAATGATGGACAGATGAGCGACAGTCATGTAACTAAAGAGCGCTTGGGTTTGTGTACATCGAACGCAGCTGCCACTGGAGAGGAGAGGAGTTTGATTAGTCAGCTGGCCCCGATGGTCGCGAAGAAGTTGGGACACAAGGGAAACGCACTTATGGAGGTCCAGGTGAAGGAGGCGACTGAGACGGGCATTACGCAACATTACGACATTACAAGCGTCGTCGGCAGCCCGGAATCCTGGCTGAACATACGTCACATCTTACGCTGCTCCAATTGGTTTGTCGATCTATCCAATAGAGCGAAGAGGCATTTTTTTCCTGGTTCGGTTGAAACACGCCCCATAATCACAGCCCAATGGATCAGTTTCAGACTCACATTCTGAACAGAATTGAGTCTGACGTCGTCAGGCTAGTAAAAAGCTTGATGGAAACAACAAAATGAGGGAAACGTTGTTTCCACACAAGTTCTGATGTAGCAAACCTTTAACTCACATGACTGATCAGCTGTTTCCGCTGTGGTGGTCAAAATGAGCTGACATGACAGGACATTATGAACTGCCCAATTAAATATAATTCCTGAAGACATATTTTCTTTCATGGGTGGCCAAAGTGGCCAATCTCTTCTACTGTTTTCTTTCACACACAATCTCTTCTTCTTCTACTGTTTACTGATGGGTTAGCCTACAACAATATATTGCCATCTTCTAACAAAAGTATGTTAGTGCAGCTTCGTTTAGTCAATCTAAACCAGTTGAAGGAAATGTCCCACGTTTTCTTTAATGCAACATTTCAAAGTTTGGCTTGAAAATTCGATTTGACTTTAATGGAAACACGGTTAACCCAAACCCTAGTGACTACTGTCCCATGATATGACACTTAAAAGCTGTCAACATGTGATTCCACATAACTTCACGTTTACTGCCTCTGGTACTACTGTTTCTTTTCTCATGCATGCATAATACATTTATATGTAAGAATTCCTAAATTCATGCAAATAAAGAGCAACCAAATGCTTCATATTCATATATAATGTTTACACTCACTACTCACTCATGTATTTGGATTAAGAGAAGACATTTGTTACACTGCCCTGTTGGAACATTCACTGACTAGGCCCAGGGCTATAAAGCTCAGAAGCAGCAGTTAGGTACTGATGTAGTGTCTTTAAGTACCTGGCTATTAAGTAGCCATTGTGTGTGAGCTGCAGCAGTGCATCTGAATATGACTAGTGGATAGGAACATCGCTGGAGCTGCGAGAGCACATTAGAGGGCATGGGTATTCTTAACTGTCCATAAAGTGAGGTGGTGCCATTTGAATAGCACTTGGAGTAATTATGGACGGCAGCTCATCCTCCGTCAGCCTTGTGGCTGATTCTGTCTCCTTTCAATTTCCTGCCTCGTTGAGGATGCCAGCAGAAATGTGGAGAAGACAGGGACTGCAAAGCAATGCAACAAAGCACTTTATAATTAAAGCTTTTTGAAAGGAATACGAGGAAAAGACGCAATTAGCTTGCCACCGTTTGGGGGGAAAAAAAGAGGAACAATAAAAAAATAACATGCAATAAAGTTGTATTTGCATTAGTGTCTACCACACTGCAGATAGCTGTTAACTGCATGGTTATCCAAGCATGTTGTTTGTTACATCAGTTCATTCAAGTAGTGTGGTGCATTTTAGAATATCATTAGTCACAGTATAACTATAAAGGTAATTGCACAGGGTTATAACACAGTCTATGCATCTGATTTGGAAGTTATAAGTCCGATTCAGTTTTAGAAATGAGATACAAACATGCCAAAGGTTTGCCAGTATTATAGACACACATTTAAAGGAATGATGCTCAGAATTTCAGTCAAATGGGATAACAAAGGTTTGTTTACATTCCCGTTGATCGAAAGATCTATATACAATACAACTGAATTTATTTCTCTTACTTCCAATAATTTAGGCATGCAGTTATCTTTTTACGTGTGAAGTTTCATCAGCAAAAAACTGTGAAAAAGTGATTGTTTTTTTGAAGTGATTGTAATACTTGCACCTTTTTCACATTGCAAATTTAATTAGAAAAGCATATCTGAACATATCTTTGTGGTGGATAAAAAAAACCTTGCTATCTTGCTATACCGCCACTATGTAAAATAACATTTACATTTAGATTTAATATATCCTAAAGCTCAACTAGATGGTTTGTACCCAATCTTTATTTTGTATCTGTTTTCTGGAAGTTGCTGGATTTGCAACAACTGTCTCTTTTTTTAGGCTGTTTTCTTCTCCTGCTCATACCTGCTCAAAAATGATGTTATAGAGTTAAGAAATGATAAACCATGCTATATTTGAGCCCTCCTCAAGAAACGGAAAAAAAAGTCCAAATAATGTGCAACTGATTATGTTTGGGTAGAAAGCAGGGAGAAGCTACTTTCTGTATTACAAACAAGCCAAAAAGGCCTCCATGCAATGCTTGTACAGAAATGTAGCAGCAACCTCTACTTGAAACTAAGCAGATGAACATTTATTGCTTTAATTTTCTTTTATTTAAGTTTAGCCAGACATCAGACCTGGCTTTTGTTACTCATGCTTATGCTCAGTGAAAGGATTCTCTTTTACACAACACTGAATGGTGCATTAATACCATACTTAGGGTTTAATAAAACCAAACAATACATCGTGTGTTTCCTCACAATACTTTTCTGCTATGATACAACAATCTCTCTGATAACATTTTGCATTCCCCTGCAATTGTTTTTGCATTCCCCCTGATACTGCTAGTTCAGGGACATCCTTTGCAGATGCCACTGAAGGAAAGATGATGTGATACTGCATTTATTGCTCTTTCCTCTGTTCAAAAGATAGAGCTTCAGCCAAATACAGTCGACCTCTGTGAGCAAACCTCCAGCTGCTCTGCCTGCCTGCCTGCCTGACCCAGCAGGGTGAAGTTGTTGTTACTGTGGATGTGGTTCTTTCTAGGACTATGGCTGCATACGTTTTACTGCTACTATTAACATATATAGAAGACATTATTTCTTTGAACTTGTATGGATTCTATCAAAAGTCACAGATCTTAACAGTGCAACCTAAGGGCCCAAAAATAGCTTCAATAGAGCACTCAGCCAGAATAACATACACACCTGCATGTAGTTAGCATGAATAGATGTACAGCCCTTTTAAAATGATGTGTCACAGCCATAATAATATCAAGCAAAGTCATGGCAATCACAGAAACAGCTTTGACCAAAGATATGTCATCTAACAGCTTGACCGTGGCACAGTGGCAAAGCAGGAGGTCTACACAGGGCGGCATGAGACAACGTCAGTGCAGTATGAGGAAAATCCAATGTATATGTAAATGCAGTCAACAAAAGATTCACAAAAACACTCTTTACACATATTTTAACACTATTTATTCACTCATTATGCCTTCTAATATGTAAACAGAAAATTTGAAATATAAATACAGACTGTTTTTAGGCATACGATAAGTTAAATTACCTCAAAATAAAATACAGTAATAGTGTTTAAGAAATAGTTAGAGTCGAGGACTGCTATCAGCCATTTCTTTTAGGAGAGCCTCAAACAATGATTGTTGAGCTTCGCAGCAAAACACCTCACAAATAAGTCTATGGCTGTGTCCGAAATCACTCCCTATTCACTATATAGTGAGTAAGCCATTTCGTAGTGGTGTCCGAATTCTGAGTGAGCATCGCTATACCCTATATAGTGCAGGACATATCTCCCATAATGCATTGTGAAATGTAGGGAGCAGCCGATGGTCACTAGACGGACAATATTGACCATCATGCAATGCGGTTTGAGAGAAAGACGGCGGACGCGCACGAACGGGACTGTGACAGCGATTGTATTTTAAAATAGATAATTTTTTTTATTGTTTTGTGGACATGTAATTTGTTTAAAGTCCGTTATGAATAAATTCTGTCAAAGGGAAAAACCCCGTTATTGCGATTTACCGGCCGGCTTTAAGCTTCACGTATTAACTGCCCGACGGCCGACGACGATGTGACGTCATGTTGTGCGACCGGCTCGGCAGCGAGTAGTGTCCGAAACCGTCTTAAGTTGAGTCCACTATATAGTCCACTAACTGCTGCTCACTATATAGTGGATAGGGAGTAGGGAA
>CAFUXE010000036.1:717468-735139 GCA_903364295.1 Serranus cabrilla | reverse complement strand
GAAAGGCGAAGCTCTCGATTTACTGGTCAATCTAAGTTCCTACCCTCACCTATGGTCATGAGCTTTGGATCATGACCGAAAGAACAAGATCTCGGATACAAGTGGCCGAAATGAGTTTTCTCCACACGGTGGTGGGGCACTCCCTTATAGATAGGGTGAGGAGCTCTGTCACCCGGGAGGAGCTCGGAGTAGAGTCGCTACTCCTCCACATGGGAGGAGTCTCCCTCGGGGGGTGTTCCAGGCATGTCCCGCCAGGAGAAGACCCAGAGGAAGACCCAGGACACGCTGGAGCACTGCCTGGGAAAGCCTTGGGATCCTCCCGGAAGAGCTGGGGGAGGTGTCTGGGGAGAGGGAAGTCTGGGTGTCCCTGCTTAGGCTGCTGCCCCTGCGACCCTGCCCCGGATAACCGGCAGAAGATGGATGGATGGATGGACTTCAAACCTGGTCGGTACCATCTTAAGACCATTAGGAATAAAAGTTGTTTACAGTTTACTCATTCATTGAAGTATGTGGGAGTGGCATGGCGGTGAACTTTGAGTACTCGCCTAACCAGGAAGCTGCTCAATCTGACCCAAGTTTCTCATGCGTGTTCACAATCCAGACCTGAACACATCAACATGTCAATTTTCACACATTGTCATACCCGGACCTCTGCCAAGGCAATAGGGTCAGTTACGCAATACCAAATTGCACACTTATTATTTTTTTATATTATATAAATATAATATTTTGGGAGTACCCTGGCATTGAAATATTTCATCCACTAGATGCTGGCAGTTGTGAAGGCAATATGACCACTGACAGAGTAATATAAATTTGCAATCTAAATTCCAGATGGTGTTCCGGATCACAGATCACCACCAAAATCGAATCACCTGTTCCATGTCCCAATACACACATCTGAAAATGTCATCCAAATTCGTGCAGTACTTTGTTTGTTTGTGTACAAAATAACTCAAAGACAAACAGACAGACAGACAAACACACACTGGTGAAAACATACCTCCTGGCGGAGGTAACAAGAGGCAGAGAGTAACAGAAACAGAATGTGTGTCTTAAGAAACACCAGATGTATGGAAAAAAGACTATGTAAACTGTAATGGTTGATCATGATGATTGTAATATACTATGATGATTAAGGTATGTTTAATTATTGTCATAATCAACTATGATAATAAGAAAAAGTGTCATTATCTAAAAAGTATAATCCCATCATCGAGGAAATGATGAAATCTAACAGAATATTGTAAGGCCCACGAGGGGGGTCAAATAGAGATACTATGACACAAATAAAATTAGAAGGAGCCACAAGAGGTCAGTGAAAGTTCACCATTAAAATAATATTGGATTCTGAGGAATGCACCTGAAAAAAGGCCAGTGAATTTCCATTGTTTCCCAAGCCAAAGTGGCTGTACTTTGGAAAGGTGAGAGAATATGAAGGAGGAGGCTGCAAGGATATAAGAGAGAATGCTCTAGTTCAGAATTTCAGTCAATCAATGGTTGATGGGTTTTTGTCTTCTGTGTAGAATTCAACTCTGAGTATATTTTTACTCCTGCATTTGGTGTCAACTTTTTATGTAGAATTTTAGGTAGAATTGATGCATATGTTGGTGTAACAAGTGGTCCAGAGCCATCATCTGGCCCAGGCTTTTTGGGATTGTCTAAATTATCCTTTTTTGTAACTTCACTTCTTCTAAGGCTTCTAGATTGTTCTCCAGGACCATTGTAATTCAATTTTTGTCCATTGATGACTTTCCATATTAAAAAACACTTTCTTTTCCTAATGGTGAAAAGTGAAATTATAACATTGAGTGACCTAGTGTCAGTAGAACAAACTGGTTTGCCTGCTTGTGAGGATTGTATTGTATATTGGTGGGTGTCTTTCTGGACGTGTTAGGGTATGTCTGAATGTGAGTGTTGGCGTTAGCTGCTCAAGTGCAATTGCTCACAGTGGGACAGATAGGGAGCAGCTGTGAGTAATTGTTTTGCTCAGTTGCTGAGGCTCATCCTGGCCCTTTATAGATAAGCTGGAGTAAATCTCCCTTCATGTCCTGGGAGAGCAAGGAAGAAGATGGAAACGGAGTAGAGCAAACACCAGGCCATGGCCAGCCTCTGTTTGAACTGCCTCTTCAAGACCCAAAGCTTCAAATGACTTTTTCTATCGAGTCAAAGGGAAGTATAGAGACCATTATTCTGCTACTTGTGGTTGATGTTGGCAAGGAGTTTAATTCCAAGGAGATGTCTAATATTCATGTGTCAAAAAAAGGAGACAGAGTGTTGGAGAAAAGCGTCAGAGGGAGGATCTGTGGCCTGCTCACCTGTTACACAAGTAAAGAGACACACTGGGTGAGCTGGCTTTTGTCAGATTGACAAAATAAAGGAAAGTAAACAATAGGCAAACTGCAACAGTGCCACCCCTGTGCATTTACGAGACTTTATCCTCTTTCTCCAAAAGACTAAGGCGAATACTTTGATGTTGTATAGATACTGATACAATGATTTTCACCGTCATTAAATAACCTTCCATAAGGGGTCAAAATGTGCTTTGTTTGTCCAAAATTGTGCATAACTTTTCCTTGCAAAATGTTGTATTAATTTAAGACTTACTATAGCAACTGCATTGAATATCCAGTGACCCTTTGCAATAGACCCTTTTGCTATTAGTAAACATTATGACAATTAATTGGAGCTTAGATGGAGGCAAAATAATTTCCACATTAGCCAGTGCTTGCTTGTAAGTTTTGTTGGCCGGTTTTCTTACAGTTGTAAAGAAGATTCAATCTGTTGTTGTATTTTTACTCAGTTTAGGGGGATTGCATATCCATTCTTTAGTTCTGCCAAAGCCTGTTACTGATAGACTAATGTGTATTTTCATTGACTAGCTGACCGGTCAATCATTATTTCTCCGTACATTCTTTTCTCCGTTGCACAGGAGATGGGGCCACACGGTGGTATAGTGGTTAGCACTCTTGCCTCACAGCAAGAGGGTTGTCTGTTCCATCCTGGCCTGCGGCCCTTATGTATGGAGTTTGCATGTTCTCACATGACATGTGAAAACTGCTCAGAAAAATCCAAATTCTTTGACATATAGCAACTTTTTTTTTTAGAGAAACGCATGTAGTACCCTGGTTACACATGTCAGTATTCATATTGGTTGGTACCGTTCCTCTATTGCATAAAGGGGTTTTATGTGCATTTTGGGAGTTATACATGGTATTTATCTTGTTCTATATTCCATTTTAATCAGTAAAAGTGAGTAACTGTGAGATAAGTAGAAAAGTTGTTCTTTCCTAGTGTCCGTAAATGTGTCATGTACTTTTTAGCATTGTTAACAGGGGTAGACAGGTGTCAATCAAAGAAAAGTCACGCTCTATACTCCTAACCTATGGATCTGGCGGGGAGGGGTGAGTTGGAAAACGAATGGAGAAGGAGGAGGCAGAAAAATCACATGCGGCTAGAGCGGGTAAAGATGGCGGTGAGCAAGAAGAAGAGACAAGAGAGTTTTGTTACCAACAGCTAAAAACTGAGTTTTACCCAGTCTTTTGCTCGAGCGGATGTTGTGTGGGACTATCGTTTGTGAGCACACTCTGTTTAGGGTGCGCTATGACTGCTGCTGCGGAGTGTTTTCTTATTATCTCAACAGAAGCAGGAGCTAGCTAGCTAGGTTAGCGTAGCCGCTAGAAGAAGAGCGGGCTGCCGAACTGTTGGCGGAAGGACCACAAACGAGCGCACGGAGGTGGAGGATGACGGTGAGTTGCTGAGACGGGTGCATAGACGTCATCTCACCAGCCGTGAGTGTGTAGATCCAGCTTGTCGCCTTTTGCTGTGCTGCTTCAGATGGAGGTCCAAAGGAGGTGTCCCTGCTAAAGTGGAGTTGACCTGTTCAACTTAAGGGAGGTACCATCTTCATCTGTTTTTTTTCTCTGAGCTCCAACTAGCACGCCAACGTCTGGTACCAACAAACTAAACTATAAAATCCTGGGTATTAACATTAAGAAGTATGTTTCTTGGACATTTGGTGCAGTTAATTTAATAAATAAGTTGTTATGAATGTTAAACTGTGTGATCTTGTACGATTTCATGTTGTGTTTGAATGAGGGGTTTACAGTGTGTTTAAGTGTAGGGAGGTTTCTCTCACTCACATTTACAGTTAAGCTAGATAATTTGCTAACTGGAGCTCTCTGCCGAGGCAGAGTATAAATTCATAACTTGTCATTTCATGCATTTTTCAGATAGTAAACTCCTTACCAATTCACTTCCTATGCTAAACTAGAGGACAGAGCTATCAGAGTTAAGGTTATATTACTTGATTTAGAGTTGGGTAGGAGGGCTACACGCAAATAGTTATTTTCCCTGGTAACTAGCTACTTTTATTATAAATTTTTTTTATTTATTTAAAAAGTATCATTCCCAACACTGTTAATAGCAGATTATACTAACCATCCTAAAGTGGGAAAACAGAAATGCACACAATGCACCAGTATGCTGAGTGGAGAGCCATGTAGAATACACACATATTGATGTGTTTATCTAGCAGCCAAAGCCCTGTAATAACATAGATAACATCGTCATGAATATTATAAGCTTCTGCTTTTACAAATGATGAGCCAGGAAAAGAGTGTTATGAGTACAGGAGCAAAAGAGGATGCGTTGACTTTTTATTTTCTTTTGGCCTCAAGGGCAAGCAAAAAAGGCTTTTTACTATGAGGCCAACCACATATCTGAAAATGGAGTGAAGGTGTTCTGTTAGGGAAATTTAATTACCTATGTAACAGGCACCACATAGATTTTTCCTTGGGGGCATTTGGGCATACTGTTGAAATCAAACAACACAAATGAGCTGATAGTTACGGGGGTGGCATCTTAATAGTTACAATAGAACTGAAACATATATAATATGTTTATAATATAATAATAATAATGTTTATTAATTAATGAGTTACAAAAAAATGTGTGGCTTACTCTTACATGTAGGGCTCAATTTTGGTGTTATATGTCACTATATATACAGAACAATTTTGGTCCTATCTATTTCAATGCAAATTGAGTCAACTTCTCATTTGATTTATTTCCTCAGAAAAAATTCTCGGGACAAGAGTATGGTCTCAATCACTAGTAAAAAATCTTCTTCAAGGCGATTTGATGTTATTTGTGTAAATAAGGGTCTAATTTAGAAGAAAATAGATGATAAAGAATCGTATGATCTGAGGCGTGGCTACCTTTGATTGACAGGTGACAAACAAGATGAGCCGGTATCAGGATAGAAGCAGAGCAAGGCTTATCCACAGTTCAACTAAACAGCCGTGAACTTGTTTGTTGTTGTTCGTGTTTTCAGAACTTTGACTCTTTCCACTGTTTAATTTATTAGTGTCTTGTTCAGCGTTCGGTTGGACTAAAAAACTTCTGAGACAGAGAGAGCTGACCTCACCCAATGAGCGAGCAGTCAGTCAGCATACCAGTGAGCCAGCAGCCAGGGAATCGGATCTACTGAAAAAATTAAAGAGACAAGAAAAAATCTACACAAAAACATAGGCAACATTAAGAAAATTAAGAAAGGAAAATGCAGCACTAAAGAAAGCAATAAAAATGAGGGAGACAAAATTAAATAAAAGTTTTTCCAAAGACCAAATTAAGGCATTAGGCAGATGTACCACAATCGAGATGAAATGGAGTAACAACACAATTAAGTAGGCACTAAAAATCAGCTTTGCTAGTGGTCCAACTGGTTACAAAACCCTACAGAGAAGAATGCAGTGTGTTAAATTTGAGCCTTGTGTTAAATTTGAGCCTTGTGTGTTGAATGAAGTCTTTGATTTTCTCAACTTTCTCAAACCTTGGATGAAATGGCAATAACACCAAGTGTGGAGTTGCACATGCTTTCTGGCAAACTCTATGGTGATGTTACACTACCAGGTCACACAGGTGTAGCAACACATGCTTGTGTGTTTATGTTGGCTGGAACCACAAGTTGTGTCATTATAGTGGCAATTCTACCAATGGAGCAGAGTACCGGCCAATCATTATTGAAATATTGCAGAGGGCAGAATCTGTAGGGCTGCATGTGCTTAACCTCACCACTGACATGGGTAGTCCTAAAGGTCATGTGGAAATCCTTTGGTGTGGACCATAAAAAATCATCAGTGTCACATCCAGCAACACCATATAGGCAGTTCTATTTCATGCCTGATGTGTCACATCTGGTAAAAAATCCCTGCCCTCGTCCGTGGACAGGTGTTCACGATTCCGCAGGATATTGTGAACAAGGAGAACCTCCCCTCAAATGAGGTTTCAGTGGCCCCCATAAAAGACTTACTGACCTTTCAAGAAGGGATGGAATTAAAAATAGTTCCCCATCTGTCAGCTGCAGCCATCGAGCCAAGTCACTTTGACAAGATGAAGGTTGGTCCTGCTCTAAATGTATTTAGCAAGGCAACAAGTGCTGGGCTGAAGTACATGGTGCAGCAGGAAAACCGTCCTCTGTCTTACATGACTAAAGCATGGTTCCTGGAACAAATAGATCACTGATTTGATCTTATGTCATCTCGCCATCCAGTTACAGCCCTCAAGATGGAGGAGTATAAAAGGGCCATCTCCTTCCTCCAGGACATGGTACATCTGTTCCAAGGGATGACGATTGGCACAAAGGGAGGTCGGAAGCCTGTTCAAACAAGAGTGATAATGGCAACAACATCAATTTTGGCCATACAGGAGGAAATGCTGACTCAAGGACACAGGTTTGTGTTAACATCAAGGTTCACACAAGACTGCCTTGAAAATACCTTCAGCTGTGTGAGGTCAAAAAATCCTGTCCCAACTCCAGTGGAATTCCACCATGCACTGAGGATCATATCTGTGGGGCAGTTCCTCACCACCATCAGGTATAGAATATTTTTTTTGCAGACTTCCTGGACACAGTGGAGCAAAAAATCACTCCGATAGTCAATGTTGAACAGCTGATGGTGGCAAACACAGCAGCAACTGACCTCACAAAAACTGAAGAATGGATACTCTACCATCTTGGAGGCTACATAGTCCACAAAATTGCAAAGTTTGCCAGCATCTGTGAAGAATGCAAAATTGCATCACAGCACAATGCTGACAGTCCTGCTGGAGAAAACAACATCTTGGTGAGCCTTAAAGAGTTCAAGGCAGGTGCTCTTTGCCGTCCATCCCAAGAAGCCTATGATTTGATTCAACAAACTGAGGAACTATTCAGGTCCAAGACTGGTTCGAATCTCATGAAGCTCCCAAATGCTGTGGTTGTCTTTGAGAAAGAAGCTCAGGCACTCTCCACCAGGCTTCCTTCATGCTGTGGAATAGAAAAATAATTATTAAAAGATTCATACAGCTGAGGTTGAGAATTGAGGCAAAATTCTTTTGAAATGACAGAAACAAACAACACTTAAAAGATGGACATCTTGGAAGTTAGACTCCGGCAAAAAGTCAAAAAGGACCAACAACAGCCAAGCTTCAACATCTGACAATCCACAAATAGTTCCAAAGGTGATCCCTAGCCCATTAGTTGTTGCAATGGATACACTTGGACTAAACATTGCTCCTCCAAGTGCTTCAGCACCCAGCCACCATCATTGCTTCTCCACCTATCAGCCCCCATCCAACATTACTAGTCCTCCACCTACCAGCCCCCAACTAATGTCACTGGTCCTCCACCTCCCAGCCTCCAGCCAACAATACTGCTCCTCCACCTACCATCACCCAGCCAACATCACTAATCCTCCACCTACCAGCCCCCAGCCAACATCACTGCTCCTCCATCTACCAGCCCCCAGCCAACATTACTATTTCTCCACCTATCAACACTGAGCCAACACCTTTCACTTATCTTAAAACCCTGCTAATCCCCCTACCAGCACCCAGCCATCATAAGTATTCCTCCACCAAACAGCACCTAGCCTCAACCCAAGCATCTAGCACCCAACCGACAACACTGCTCCCCACCTGTAACATCAAAGGTTGTTGAAAGGCAGCTCCTGTGCGTATGCTCCGTGCATACGTTTCACCTGTAGAATTCACATATACAGTGTCAGCGACGCCAACGCGCCGCGCGCTACGCTGTACTTAGCCTCCACTCTAGTCAATCATTGTGTTCACACAGCCTGCGCTGCAGACCGTCTGCGCCGCGAGCCGCCAACGGCGCTGTGTCTCTGGAGCACTTAGATACGCAGCCAGTCTATTTTGGCTGCTGTACGCTTCAGGTTCACGTCAATGTCTCCACAGCAGATCGTACCAAACAGGAAATGAAACATGACAACGAATGATTATCCGGTCATTTCAAAAATAAAGCACCATGTTGTCGATCGTAAATCTCATCCTTCTAAATCAAAATCCCATCATGGACGAAGAGAAGTTAATTGAACTCGATGTGAACTGCAGATCAGCATCTGGAAAGTAAAATGCCTGTTGTTTACATGTCGATATGTCTTTACATGGTTATCACGTGGCTTCATAATTCCCATGGGAACATGTGGTTCTCCTGTGATCTTGAGCTCTCGCGTATCCAGGTCTTTGGACTGCGCTGCGCAGCGCTACAGATACGCTTACAGTGAGAATGGGCGCGCGCCACCCGCCGGAGATAATCGCGGCGCTGCGTGTTGGCGGCGCTGACGCTGTATGTGTGAATCCGCTGTTACTCTTGAGGCCGCATGTCTGCCTCGTGCCTGGTTCCCTCTGACTTTAAGTCCTGGTAGCTGTCACCTCGTAAGGGTAATAGTGAAGCCAGTTAAGGGGCCTGATATCGGCTGCTGTTTTGTCTCTTCTTTTCCTTTGTATCGTTTTGGTCGCTTTGTTAATTTGTTTAAGTACGATTAATTGATTGATTGTGTGGTACTTTTAGATTGAACCAACTGGTATTTTAGCTTTTTCCTGTATAATCCTTTTGTTATTTCCCCCTCGCTAGTGAAGTGGTTGCCAGCCGTAGGTGGAGGCTAGGCACTGTAGGTGATTCCCTTCACTGTTTGTAGTGGTAAGCGCACTGGGACACAATAGTTTGCACCTGTTTGCCGTGTTTGCTGTGAGTTCACGAGTGGTGAGTAGATTGCACTCCTGGAACGCACCCATCGATGCTAGACTGCTTCCCCTCTGCTGGCACCACTCACTTCCCCCTCCCTTTTTGTTACATTCTATTAAAATTGCATTCTGATAGGAAGTGTTTTAGAATAAAGTAAATGATATTGTCCATCCATCCATCTTCTGCCGCTTATCCAGGCCGGGTCATGGGGGCAGCAGCCTGAGCAGGGACACCCAGACTTCCCTCTCCCCAGACACCTCCTCCAGCTCTTCCGGGAGAATCCCAAGGCGTTCCCAGGTCAGCCGGGCGACATAGTCGCCCCAGCGTGTCCTGGGTCTTCCTCTGGGTCTCCTCCCGGCGGGACATGCCTGGAACACCTCCCGAGGGAGGCGTCCAGGGGGCATCCCGATATAGATGCCCGAGCCACCTCAGCTGACTCCTCTCGATGTGGAGGAGCAGCGGCTCTACTCTGAGCTCCTCCAGGGTGACAGAGCTCCTCACCCTATCTCTAAGGGGGTGCCCTGCCACCCTGAGGAGAAAACTCATTTCGGCCGCTTGTATCCGGGATCTCGTTCTTTGGGTCATGACCCAAAGAACGAGATCCCGGAGAGGTGAGGGTAGGAACGTAGATTGACCGGTAAATCGAGAGCTTCGCCTTTCGGCTCAGCTCCTTCTTCACCACGACAGACCGATACAACATCCGCATTACTGCGGCCGCTGCACCGATCCGCCTGTCAATCTCACGCTCCATCCTAAATGATATTGTAATAAAAAATATCATACCTCTTCCTAAATTGATTGATTTGCCTCACTAAAACAATAACTAAAACCCATCTTTTTACAGATATTACCAGTTTCAGTTTTCAATAAATTTACATTTTCTTTTGGAACTACCTCTCTGTCTTAATTCAGTTATTGAACCTGTGGTGCCTTTGTTTGATAAAGTTGTCTATATATTTCCTGGGGTGAAATTCCCCAGGTGGCGATGTCGCATTCAGTTCTATTATTTTGGTTATTATTCATCACCCTCTGGTGCGCCGTGCCACATGGGTCCGGTGGGCCCACTGCATTATTGGGTTATTATTTTCGGGTGAATAATACGAACACAAAAAAAAACCTCACACACCTGCACGCACTAACAGCAGACCAGCAGACAAATATTAGCAATAGTTAAATGCATTTGGAGTTCTTTCCATAGAAGAGGATGGCATATCACTCATTCATGTACAATATTTAATGGACAGCATGTATATTTCAAAAGAGTATTTATTCTTAAAAAGCAAAGTAAAGCAAAACAAACACAAGCTACAGAGTGTAGAGATCTACACAATCTAATCTAAAATATTCTTTACAGTACAAGAGTGTGAGAGAGGGAGTGTGTGTGTATGTGTATGTGTGTGTGTCTGAGCAGCGCATCATTTTAGAGAAAGGTTTTGAAACTGGGGGGCCCTTTCCTGGCAGGACAATAGACCGTTGGAAGGCAATTTAAAGAACATTTTGATGTGATATGATGCGTTAGACTAACTTAAATCAGTGAAGCAGAGTTGGATTACATGTACGAGTTAATGTCTGTGTAAAGCAAGTCTAAATTTCAACTTCAAGCGGTGTCAAATATCAAGACAATCATAAAAAAATTAACACACATGAAACAATCACAGATTCTGGGTTAACATATTTAACTTGGCCTTTTGCTTGCTTCTACCTTATCTAAAGCCCAGTACAAACCTACTCCCAAATGGGAAGGACTGTGAAGAAAAGCGTTGGCAAAGGTTGAAGGTTTGCTTCTGAGTTGATTAAGGCCAGTCAATGCTTTCTCCCAAGTTAAGGTTTGCTCGCTCCTGTTTGTTTGAAGCAGTGAGAGGCCTTCTGCCCTGGTCTCTGGCTATTGAAGTGAACCTTGTTTCATGATGCACAGAGCAGTTAGGGAGAGAGTAAGGCATTTGGTTGCAGGGCTTCTTATCTCTGAATGGAGATCTCTAGCCTGACGACGTCAGACTCAATTCTGTTCAGAATGTGAGTCTGAAACTGATCCACTGGGCTGTGATTATGGGGCGTGTTTCAACCGAACCAGGAAAAAAAATGCCTCTTTGCTCTATTGGATAGATCAATAGAGCGAAGAGACAACCAATCGGAGCAGCGAGAGATGTGACGTATGTTCAGCCAGGATTCCGGGCCCATCTCAGTCGCCTCCTTCACCAGGTCCTCCATAAGTGCGACCAAAGGTGAAACCACAATGAGGGCCGGGTTCCCCTTGTGTCCCAACTTCTCCCAACGACCGTCAGGGCCAGCTGACAAATCAAACTTCTCTCCTCTCCAGTGGCAGCTGTGTTCGTTGTACACAAACCCAAGCGCTCTTTAGTCACTTGACTGTCGCTCATCTGTCCATCATCATGTAAATCCTGCCCTGACAATTTCATTGGTCATGATTTTGATACATCGCATAGAAGCTCCTCAACGGAGAAGTGCCAGACCGAACTGCCCGAAGAAAAATGTTGTAGGCGGGGCTACAGTTCTGCTGCACCCAGGCTAGGAGATCTTTGCAGGATGCCTCAACCCTTCTGGAGGTGCAGGCTCGCTGTCCTGCGACTTCTCCCACGGAGGAGCATTGAGAAGAGGAGAAGGAAGCTGTAGTCTGGTGAGGACCAGATTGTGAAGAACAGAAGGGGGAAATGACTGTTTGTCAGTTATATTGCTGCTTAGGCACTTCCTGTTCTAGATAGTTGTCTTCCTGACCAATGACAACATCTGTAGGGTCGATTCCCAACACTTACTCATCAGAAAGAAAGTGAGCGCAGTACCATATTAGAGAAGTTACTACTTAGTGCTCCTCCTTGCAACAGCGAAAATATGGCTTTTTAATAACCGGCCATGTGTACATTAATACTGCAACTGCCACTGCCGGCATCTTGTCAATTATTTTTGTTGTATCTTGTCAGTTGCTCATCTGTCATTGCTTGTGCATGCTATTGTGCTGATGTAAATGTGCTCTTGTGTCATAAAGGCTATGGATCATAGACGACGAAGATGCCCCTATAAGATGCCCCCTTTCCCCTCTTACATTATCTTAAAATATCACTTCTGTTATATATTGAACATGGTGTAAATTTTCGTTTTGTCATGGCCCAAGAGCCACGTCGTGAAATTAATAAATAAATATAAACGTAATTTATTAAAGGTGTGTCTTTAGTAGTTCACTGATGCTGGCAAAAGAAATACTAAAAAAACGGGCAACTTTCATATATATTCAAGCAAAAAAATGATCTGTCTCTATATCTCTATTTGGAAATAGTCACAATTCTAGTTTTATTATTTTCGAACCAAATATTGACGGACAATGCAATTTCTTTGCCTGAAAAGTGTAACATTTATTTAATAGTGACATGTAGTTAAATATATAATTAAAAATCCCCATACTGTGTCCTTAAGAAACATAAACTACAACGACATTATTTTTCCCAAATACTAACAGTCAACTTTGGACACAATAAACATTTGTTTCCATCACATTATTTGAGATTTCTCAGATACTGTATTTTCGATCCAGATACATCCCTAGTATGAACATGCATTTTATTTAAGTTGTTCAAGTTGAATATTTATCATTGTAATTGTTTATATAAAATATCATCATATCATTAACATAATTGAATTTCTCCCTCTGGGCCACTCAACAAGCAACCTGATTAAGTTGAATGGAATAATGAAGTGATGAATCATATTGGGCAAGAGG
Source organism: Serranus cabrilla (assembly GCA_903364295.1). Taxonomy (NCBI): domain Eukaryota; kingdom Metazoa; phylum Chordata; class Actinopteri; order Perciformes; family Serranidae; genus Serranus; species Serranus cabrilla. The sequence goes on along the minus strand of CAFUXE010000036.1, from coordinate 722,381 downwards.
GACAATAATTATTTTATTTAATTATTGCACATATTTATTCTACAATTTAATGTAATTGACTAGATTGAATACTTAAACTAAAATTGTTGTAAATGTTTGTATGCGGGAATAGCCCCACACTTTAAGTTAGTTAGTGCCCCCAAGTGTGAAAAAAAAGAACAAAAAGCATGCCAAAAGCCTCTGGAAATAAAAGCAGATGGGTCACATTCAGTGTCAAAATTTCTTTTCTTTTTTTTATTTTCCACAGTGTAGATTGATACTGAAGACATCAAAACTATAGAAGAACATATATAAAATAATTTAATTAAAACAAATCAGAATATTTTGTGTTTTTTCAATTCTTCCAAGCAGCTTCCTTTGCCTTGATGGCAGCTTTGCACACTTCTGGAATTCTCTCAGTCAGCTTCATATGGTGGTCACCTGGGGGGCCACAGGGACACCTTGTTAAGACTTAATTTGAGGAATTTCCTGCCTTCTTAATGTGTTTGAGACCTTTAGAGCAAAAGGTGGCTACTTCTAAGAAAACAAGAAGAATCTAAAATGTATGTAAAACATATTCTAGTTTGTTTACTACATAGCTCCGTATGTGTTCCTTCATAGTTTTAATGTATTTAATATTATGCTTTAATACAGAATATTTAATACAAATTAAAGAAAAAAACATTGAACAATAAGGTGTGTCCAAACTTTTTACTGTAGAACGTGCATAACGTTCACTATTTAACCTGTATGGAATTAAAATTGTTGCAGCAGCAGCTTTTTTTAGAGAAAAAGTACTAAAAAAAAAACCTAAACAATAACTTTCCCAGCACCACGCTGCCAATAGACACAGTTCATACTAGCTGCTCTAACATAGTCAGCCCTGTCTCCACAGCATTGTGTCAGTGCTGGAGAAAGGTCTGGCTGTCCCTATTATCATTCTGGGACAAGGGAAATAAATGCTATGGCTTATTTTATTTCCTTTAACCAATCACAGTTGTCTTTGACAGGGTTAAGCCTTGGAGTCAGACCACATACTAGCTAACAATATTTGAGCATTTACATCTCAAATGCCCATTATTTCCCAGAGGAGTTAGCATGATGGCATATCACTATATTAAAAAGTATGATTTCAGTCAATAATTTTCAGTACACGCTGTCACATAGAGTCTATTTATATGGAGTATAAGTATATGTTTTGTTTGAAATCACAACATTAACCATGTGTTTCAAATTGCAGCTGGACGGAGAAATTGAGTATCCTCTAGGGTTTCCTTTAGGGTGATGCTTAATGGACAAAATGTAATGATTACCCTGTAAAAGGGCTTATTCCCTTTAGAGTGAAATCAGAGGCAGGGAGGGAGGGATGGATAACCAAAGTACTGCACAACAGTGCCACTCCTGCGGCAGTTGAGCCTGATCTTTTGGCCAAGCAGTACACAGGGCCAGGATGTGGCCAGCCTGGTCGCAGTAGATGCAGAACCTCTGGCAAACTGCATTGCCATTCATCTGGAGTGAGCCTCATCATCCCTCGGCTGCATGGGCTCCTCAGTGCTTTGGGGTGAAAAGGCTGCCAGGGGAGAGACTCTGGACGCAGGTGGCACCGGAGGTAGAAGAGGATGTGCAGGTGAGGCAGGCTGAGGCTGGGAGAGAGGAAAAAGGGAACATTGTCTGTCTGCCCTCTCCCTGAAACTCTTGAGAGGCATTTATCTAGGAAGAAAACCCCCTTGAAGAGCTTCCTTAATGATAAAACGGACCTTTGATTTATCATAAATAAATCAAATATTATTACCTTAATCCTCTAACCCTATTTTCTTTGGACCCCAAAGCAGAGACAGACACAGAAGTGTATACAAAAAGTAGTTCTGTCAGGGCCGCGCCAAGTGTGAACCCAAATGAAAGTACACAGACAGAACAAGACAACTGGAAATTAATCAAAGAAGGTTTATTTCAATCAAACAGGGGAAACTGAAACTGAATACTAAACTAAATCAGGGTAGAACCTAAGCCGAATCAAAACTAAAAGCCAGTAAGAATTTGGACTAAGGAAAACTAAACTAAACTCAAAATCTTGATCTGTGATCAGGGTGGGATCCATGATATCTCGCCGGGGTATCCGACAGCGCTCCTCGGGGCCGTACCCCTCCCAATCTACCAGGTATTGAACGCCCCTGCCTCGGCGACGTACGTCCAACAGCCTTCTGACGGTGTAGACGGTGCTGTTGTCATCCAGAGTCCAGGGTGGAGGTGGTGCATGGATAGGGGGTGCCAATGGACTTTCCCGGACAGGTTTTATTATGGAGACATGGAAGGTGGGGTGGACTCTCATTGAGCAGGGAAGCTTCAGCCGGACCGCACAGGGATTCACGATCGCCTCCACCTCAAAGGGACCAACAAAGCGGGGAGCCAGCTTCCTCGACTCTACCCGGAGAGGCAGATCCTTAGCCCGTAGCCACACCCTCTGGCCGGGCGAGTAGACAGGGGCAACGGAGCGGTGACGGTTGGCCTGGCCCTGGGACTGCCTGGAGGCTCGGAGCAGAGCAGCGCGGGCCTGGCGCCAGGTCCGGGCACATCGGCGGAGACGGGCAGCCACTGAGGGAACCGCGATCTCCTCTTCCTGGTCTGGGAATAGCGGGGGCTGGTACCCGTGGACGCAGTGGAATGGAGACAGTCCAGAGGAGGCGTTCGGGAGGGTGTTGTGGGCGTATTCCACCCAGGGGATCTGTGAGCTCCATGTGGTGGGGTTCTCCAATGTGACACATCGTAAGGCAGCCTCCATTTCCTGGTTTAGCCGCTCCGTCTGGCCGTTGCTCTGAGGGTGAAAACCAGAGGTTAGACTGACCGTGGCCCCTAATGCCGAGCAGAAGGCTCTCCAAACCTGGGATGTGAATTGTGGCCCACGATCCGACACGATATCCACTGGCAGGCCATGGGGGCGGAAGACGTGGGCCACCAGGAGGTCGGCTGTCTCCTGAGCAGTTGGTAGCTTGGGCAGAGGCAGGAAGTGGGTCCGTACCACATCTGGCACAAAAAAGGTGTTGGGGGGACCCCCTCCTGGGTCTGGCTGTTGCTGCTGAGCCTCTAGGATGGTTGACTCGATCTCCCAGGTGAGAACCGCCACGTAACGGGAGGGCAGGATCGGTTCAGGTTCCTCCGGGGGTTCCTCCGGGGGCTCCTCCTTGGCGTGGAGGCGTGACAGAGCATCTGGATTCACATTCCTGGAACCGGGGCGATAGGACAGGGTGAAATTGAAACGACCAAAGAACAAGGCCCAGCTGGCTTGCCGTGAGTTGAGCCTCTTGGCGGTCTGGATGTACTGGAGGTTTTTATGGTCCGTCCACACCAGGAACGGTTGCTCTGCACCCTCCAGCGAGTGCCGCCACTCTTCCAGTGCCAACTTCACGGCCAGGAGTTCTTGGTTGCGGATATCGTAGTTGGCCTCGGCTAGAGACAGCTTCCGGGAGAAGAATGCACAAGGGTGCAATTTACCGTCTTCTGGGGACCGCTGGGACAGAACGGCCCCCACACCAGAATCGGAGGCGTCCACCTCCACCACAAATTGCCGGCTTGGGTCTGGCTGGATCAGGATGGGGGCAGAGGTGAACCGTGCCTTGAGCTCCCGGAAGGCTGTCTCAGCCTCTGGGTTCCAGGAAAACCCGAGAAACCGCTGGAGCTGTTTGCGGTTCTCGGGTCGGGGCCACTCTTCCACCGCCGCAACCTTGGCTGGATCCATGCTGATCTCTCCCGCAGCCACGATGTAGCCAAGGAACGACACTCTCTGGACATGAAACTCAAACTTTTTGGCCTTCACAAAAAGGCGGTTTCGTAGCAGGCGCTCCAGGACCTGGCGGACGTGCCGAGTGTGTTCCTCGAGGCTGCGGGAGAAGATCAGGTTATCATCAAGGTAGACGAAAACACACCGGTTGATGAAGTCCCTGAGCACGTCGTTCACCAGGTTTTGGAAGACGGCGGGGGTGTTGGTCAGGCCAAAGGGCATTACGAGGTACTCCGGACAAGGACTCAATGGCGCAGTCGTAGGGACGGTGGGGGGGCAGGGACATGGCTTGATCCTTACTGAACACCTGGGCCAGGTCGTGGTATTCCTCGGGGACTCCCGTGAGGTCAACTGGGGCAGGAGGTGCAATGGGGACTGGAGAGGCCAGGACTGGGGCTGAGCGGAGGCAGGTGGCGTGGCAATCCTTGATCCAAGCGAGGATCCTCCCTTGGACCCAGTCGATGTGAGGATTATGCTGAAGGAGCCAGGGGAAGCCAAGAACTATGGGGGAGCTGAGGGTGTAGAAGGACAAGTGTTCCTGATGGTTACCCGAAAGGTGAATGGAGAGCGGGATGGTTCTCTTATGAACCTGGGCCATGCAGTGCCCATTGAAGACCCCCGGTCACTGGTGAGCCAGGTCTTTTCCCCGCTTGGCTGAACAGGAGGCGGCGTAGTGACCTCCCTCGCCGCAGTAGAGACAGGCGTAGGTCTGGCGGCGGCGCTGCTTCTCCTCCTCAGTAAGCCGCGCTCTACCAAGTTGCATGGGCTCCACCTCGGCTGGGGCAAAGGTCTGGGGACCTGCGGAGAACGTGGAGTGAGAGCCAGGGTGAGGGTGCCGGACCGGAGTGGGCTGAGGGGGACGGGCTCCTCTCTCCCGGCGGCGTTCTCAGAGGCGGTTGTCCACCCGGATGGCAAGGGATATGAGGGTGTCCAGAGAGGCCCCAGATCCCCTCCGTAGCGCTCAGGGGTAGGAACAAATGGTTCACGCGTTATTGGGGGGCCCTGGCTAGCCCCCGCGGAACTAACAGCTGAGGCCGAAGGGGGAGGCTGCTGCGGGTTAAGGGCAGACAGCTCAGCTACACGATCGATCAGCATATTCATCTGAGAGAGCAGGACCTGATTAGACTCAGCTAATCCCCGCAAAATCTGGTCATGCTGA
>CAFUXE010000036.1:671967-693456 GCA_903364295.1 Serranus cabrilla | reverse complement strand
TCTTCTATGAACAAGAACTCTAGGGATTTCCTTCAACCATTGCTAATATTAATATGGTAATTTGATTATAATTATTAAATTAATTATTAATTAAGATTCCAAATTAACAATTTAGCAACTTTATGAGACTGACATAGGCAAATTGGCTATCTTTTCTCTGTTTACAGAGTGGTGCCCCATCTCGAGGTGACTTAGAGTAAATCAAGTCATATCATTTTTCATAATTAATAATTATTAATCATAATTATAAACAATATTGATAGCCATCTGATACCCTTTTTATAAACTTATGGTGCCACCCCTTTGAGGCATAGCACCACCATCGTTAATCCCAACAACATCCATGAATGCTCTTCTTGATTCATCAATGCTGGCCCGGACCAGTCATCTGCCTTTTTTATACACTGGCGGAGGGAGCATGGTTGGCAGCAGCGCCAGGGCTACTTCCCCCTTGGCATCTGTAGGAGAACAATTATGGGTGTCAATATAGACTTGAATAGCTGTAATACAATAAAAAAAAATCAAAATGCCTTCCAAATTGGCAGCAATTGCCGTCCATATCCATCTATAATTAAAACCAAATCCCATCAAGCTAACTTGCACGTAACAATCCTCTTTGAGAATCCCCCTATCTCTTCTTCCTTTCCTCTGCAGTTTACATAGGTGACTTTCGCGTTTGAGTGTTTTTGTAAAAAAAATTTAATTGTCATTAGGTTCAAATTAGAAAAAGGCTCCCGCACACCGTTAACTGCACAGCTTTTATTTTCAACGTTTCAGTCGTTAGACCTTCATCAGGATAGTTTAAGAGAAGTGTTCACATCATACATACATACATATATATATAAAGGATGTACATCGAGGACAGCCAATGGGATCAGTCATGCCTGGTCTGTATTTTGTGCCCTTGAAGGTCACCCAAGATGGCACAAGAATCTCACTGAAGGCAGGGAAATCTGAAAGATCTTTTTGGATTTCTTTAAATCCATCAATGGTTGAAAGAAAGATGCTAGGTCCTGGGCCAACCTCTGTATTGTGACTCAACACAGTGCCAGAGCGCAAGTTATAACAAAGTTGCATCTGATGGCGATACGCCATTGTCTTACAAATATTGCGAAAATTGCATGTGATGTGACTGACGCGTTTGAAGAAGTTGTGTTTTGCTTCAAATCGCATTGACCAAAAATTCACCAAGGGTCCTAGTTTTCTGATAGCTTTTGGATAATGAACCATGAAGTGGTGCTTGGGACGCAAGTGTAGATTTGGAAAAAGTTCAAGGAAGAGGGAGTGATGCTCCTCAATGATCTTGGCTAAAAAAAGTGTTCCAGCGACAGTAATAGAGGGAGAGAAAATGAACTCCTTGCACAGCAGCAAGAGCAGGAGAAGTTCCCATTCCTTGTTTCCCTCGGGGATCAGGTCACCAATCATGGTTGGCAGTAGCCTAATAAGGCACCACATTTGAGCTGCTGACTGTCGCATAGATGCTTCAGGGTTTCTCATGTCATTTTTTGGTAATGACAGAGGGCTTGTTAGCATGTCACAAAAGCCGTAATCGAAGCTTGTGATCCTGTAGTTTATCTGGTCAAGTGTGACATGTTTTTGCTCAATCAGAGTGCTCAAGGCGAGTTTTATCTCATAAGGCCCTACTCCTTCTAAAATGTCATGCATAATGTCTGGTGTAACATTGTCAGTGATATGATAAAAAGAGAGGTTGTTTAACTCGCTGTTTCTCTTCAACCCTGTGTCTGAAATGCTTGCAAGTTGCAGATCTGCCTGATGGGTGTGAACATTGCGCAGTTGTGCTGGATCTTCCAATGTCTGCTGCGCCGAGACTTGTTTATGCACTTTGCACCACCGGCACATATGGTTAGCTGCGAAACTTTCAGAGTAACCAAGGAAGGCATTTAAGCCCAAATTGTCCCAGACTACTTGCAGAACAGAGAACTTCACAACACCTTGAAATGTCGGGGTCTGAAGAGGGAGGCCTTCTTTCTCTAGCAACTGCAGCTCTTCAACAATGGGGCGCAGAACAACATCAAGGCCATATGTTCTGGCATCATCTGACTTGTATACTGCAAGCAGGAAGTGTGACCTTAAACTGGAGAGCAGATCTGGTGGTAGGCTCTTGATTTGAAAGTAAATAAAGCCTAGCTTGTGTGTTCCAGTCTTCGATCCAAGGGGGTTGACTGTTTCACAGTCATCATTGTAAAGAAGAAGTGGGATAGAAGTCTCTTTCAGGAAGAGTGGATGCGTTTTGCAGTACTCCCCATCAAAGACATCCTTAGGAACTCCACCATCTTTTCTTTGCTGCCAATCAAGGATTTTCTGTAAGACGCCAGGCATTTCAAGGACCTTTTCCAAAAGAAGTTTAAGAGGAATACGTTGAAAAGAGTCAAGAACCGCGACTTGTTTGACAGTGCCAGTGGCAGAGCCCCTTTTCTGGACGTAACAATCCCCAGGAAAAGTTTCCTCGACAGGTTCAATGAACCCTCCAGATTTCACAAAATACTGCATTTGTTTATATTCAGTTTCCAGATCTCGGAAGGGCTCAGCACAGTCTTGGAACTCCACCATGAGTTGTTGTACCTCTGGCCTTTGATCATGTCCTAAACGACTGAAAATTGCCATGGTCTTTGATTGTAGTCCACCCACAATGTCAGAAACTAAACTAGAGGTCTGTTTAACAAAGACATGAATGCCAGACCAGGTTTGTGAAGAAACAGACCTCAAATGAGCCAGGAACGTAGCTATTCGATCTGTAATACCCTCTGGCTCAATCTCATCCCACTCCTCAAATTCCTCTGCCGGCTGGTCTTCAGCATTAATGAATTCTGGCTGGACTGGATCTTGAGCAAGTACAGGAAGCACCTTCTCAACATTTTCATGCTGCTGTAAGTGTCTTCTAAATGATCGTATGTAGCTAAATGTTACCACAGCCAAGTTCACAACACTGAAAGTAGTTTGCAGCATGATTAACATGATGTACAGCACGTAAATGAATAAAAAGACTTTTCACATCCCTAGGAATTCGAGCTTTACATCTAAAGCAAACGTATCCGATGACTTGTATATACTCTAAACTAAAAAGACAAGCAGTCAAAAGAGTAAAGTTGTATGTTGATCGCTTTGTCTTGATTATAATTTAGGATGTGGTGACTATGTATGCAACTGCATAACTTACAAATTCATTATGTTTCTTAATGAACTTGAGCCTGTCGCCTATTCTGGGAATCAAGGTGGTGATGGTTGGAAGATCAAGGTAGCCAAAGCTCTCTTCATCAATTGCCTCCTCTGGAACACAGAAAAAAAAACATTAAAATCACCACACCAAAATCTTTTTAGTGCTTGTGTGTTCCTTGCTATTCATGACTTGCACTTGGTTTCATTATATAATCTGAACCTGTTATCATATGGCCAGGTGTTACAGAAATTCAGTTTTATTGTACACAATTCACTGCAGTAGAACTATTGTAAAATGTTCAAATTAATGGGACAAAATTGTTGTATACATCCCAGATTTAGCTTTAAGATATTTTTTTCATCTGTAGTCCTAATTTTGAAATTTAACCAAACCATAAAAACAGACATTATGCACACAAAGGCAAAGAAAAAAATGAGGAGCTGACAACTGAATTTCACACTGAGGTTAATAGAGTATCTATCTGGTACAACACTCAAAATATTTTCTTCCTTAAAATTAATATAGGAAAATAGTGGTCCTTTAGCAGACAGTAGCTTAAGGCTCAGTGAATAATTATCCCAATTTATTCATAATAGTAGTTGCTACCAAGTTATTACCAATAAAATAATGTGACATTGAAACAACTTAAATTGACTTACCACTAAACCTGTCAATGAGCCCTGGAAGCTGCCATTCAATCAATTTGGATCTCACAAAGTCGTCCATGAGGTGGGAGAATCAAACTGCAAAACTAACACAAAGAATTAAAGTAAAACAAACGTATCATAAATAACTCATTCAGTAACGTTAGATCAAAGGTATTTTCACTGTTGTAACAATTAACTTCTCTACGGTTTTAAACTTCGACTTCAGCAAATTAGAAAGTTACCGGTTCCCCCTCTGCAAACTCAAGCTGGCTAATACAGCGCGGACTGGCTGGCTAGCTGAGGCCTGCTAGCATGTAGCGGGGTAGCCAAAACCAAAATCGTTCCCCCACCGCGGTCAATTGGACTCATAATATATTTTTCTTTCACTCGGGTTTACAACACTCTCCTACTTACGTTGTTATACATGGAAGCCAAATTGATGAAAAACCTAACGTTGTCCTCCTAACTTTAACTTTAAAACAAAAATACTCGAGTTACTTCGAAACAGCTGCATAGCGACCCAGCTAACATGCTAACTTGCTACGTTTAATGAAATGGAGTTTGTGCATGATAATAACGTTAGCTAACAGCTTGCTGACTTACCAAAAGATAGTAACGTTGCTTATTGGTGCGTCATTAAGATTCAGAGAAGGGAAGGATCCAGGGAGGAACAGAACGGTGAATTGGCATCCCACACCAAAGTACCCCGCTCCCTCGCTCTTCCACCCAGAAGGGTGATGATATAGGCAACTCTTGAGAAATCAGACGGGAAGGTGGATGGATGTAGTTCAAACACCAGTGAACACTGTGATAAAAATGACCGTCAGAGGCCGAGCTCACCGCTGAAATGACCAGGAGGAGTTGGCACTGTAGGCAAGGAAAACCACATGGCTTGATGGAGCTGTGGTCTGAAGCAGCTATAGCTGAGTCACCAGGTGTTTCAATTTAGCTGGGTCCATTGTGGCCAGATCTTACTGTCTCAGATCAGAGAGGACCCACACGCAGAATCATAGGCAGAGGCAGGAGTTAGGCAAAAACAGAGTTTACTGAAGATAACAGTCAGAAATACAGAACAGTCCTTTCCAAAAGGTAAACCAAAGTTCCAGGCAAAGGTACAGTGATGACAGGCAAGATCTACAACAGGTAGCAGGCAATGATCAAAAAATCTAAAAACAGAAAAGTACTAAACAGGTGGGATACAAAGCAGGCAGGAGCACAAACTAAGGTCTGGCAAATGACACAGGCAAACTGACAGGCTTAAGTACTGGTGAGATAATGAGCAGGTGAGCTTCAAGTGTGGCAGTATGAGCAGGAGGAGTTAGTTCAGGGGGGAGGGGTTAAGAGGAGCAGGAAGCTCCCACAGAGTTCTTAACAGCGACTGTCGAAAAGTACATAAAAACAATGCCAGCAAGAATGCAAGCTGTTATCAAAGCCAAAGGAGGTCATTCAAAATATTAAGATTTCGGTATTATGTATAAAAAAAGGGACTATTTAGTCATTTCTGTTTTCCGTTTTCTTGTTTGTATGACAAGAAAGGTTGTGGTTGTGTAATACATTTGTTAAGCATTGTATATAGATGTGCATGTGTGTATCATTGGTACCTACAAATGTAATCATTTGTCCCCTCTTTTTTAAGTCAAAATAAAATTGTGTGTGTGTGAGTGTGTGTTTATATTATATAAGACATATGCCATCCAGTGCAACAATGGCTCATTCATTTGTTTTTTTTGTAAACTTGCTGGTAGACATTTACATTCAAATAAGTTAAATAACAATAAATATAACTACTTGTTGCCATGTTTGTGTGTCTGTAAATGTGGCTACATTTGGTTTAACTTTGGTAAATTCTGACATTTCGATAAACTCATGGAACATGTGTTATTAGTGCAGTGCCAGTTTTATTTTAGAATTGTTTTATGTACATCTCATTTAATTTGGTCAAAGGTATTCAAATATTATGTAATACAATGTAATAAATAAATGAAATAAAAAACAAAACAAATAAAATGTAACTTCCAATTGCAGCTTAAATGCTCAAGGTTGTAAAAAGAAACTACCAAAGACATGACTTCAAAGGTAGCTACGGTCCAAAATAAAAGGATCCAAGAGGAGACAGACATTGCTTGTGGGCTAAAATGGTCACAACCCTTAGACATTAAAATCTGAGGGGTCAACATTGCTTCATTTTAATGGGTCAAAAGTGGAAAAGGTTGGAAAGGGCTGGTCTAAGGCTATCAGAAATAACCTAGTTGTGATAACTGCCTTGCGTTTCATACATGATACCTTCTTTATCTAATCCCATCCTGGTGCCTGTGTATTAACTCCTGCTCCATGGATCTATCCTCTCTCTCCAGGCGTGAAATTACTGTTTATCTGTTCTGTAGCTTCCATGCCATGTGTATAGTCCAACAAAGCAGATTTCCATCTTGTCCTCATGGGGGTAAACACCGCCGTGTGTATGTCCTCCATCACGGCTGAATGACTGTACACAGAAATGAGAGCCCGAACAAAAGCAAGGTGTGTAGTAGTAGTGTCCACATAAAGGAGATTAACACAGGTACAATGCAGGTCTTAAGCCAGATTCCCATAAACAAAGACAATCAAACACACTACAGTCATGTCTCAAATATCTCAGTAATAAATGTAAGACCTTCTTAATATGATGTTATACTTTAGTAACAGTAAAGTGACTTGTCATATCTAATGTTAAAGACAAGACAACACTCCATTCAAATCAAATCAAAAAACTAATTCAAAATTACTTTATATATCCCAAAGGGAAAATTCATTTAGTTTGATTGCCCTTGAATAAGACAGCCTGATGGCTGAATGAGCAAAGGATCTCTTAAATCTCTCCATCCTGCAACGGAGAGAGTAGCCGTCCACTGCTGCCTCTCCAATCCACAAAGGTGCTTTGCAGCGGATGATCTGGGCAATTCATGATGGTCTCAAACATCTTGTTGGGATTATGGTATTGGTGCTATGCCTCAAAAGGGGGTGCCACTATACTGTGGTAACTAGGGTATAAGATGGCTATCAATAGTATTAATAATTGTCATTAATAATTACTACTTGATTACTCTAAGTCACCTCTAGATGGGGCACCACTCTGTAAACAGAGAAAATAATAGCCAATTTGCCTAAATCAGTATCATAAAGTTACTTGATTATTCATTTGGAATTTTAATTAAAAATTAATGAAATAATTATTATCAAATTACCATATCTTTCCTGGTTCTGGAATGCGCTTGAACAGTTAAGCAGCAAAGTCTGGTGGCTCTGTGATTTTATGGTATTTTTCTGTATTTTTATTATATTTTTGTATTATTTTGATGGAGACTTCTGCGGAGCGAAGAGTTTACTCAAGAGAAGAGCTTTTTTCACGGAAATGGAGCAATTCTGGAGGATATCACCACCCTATTCCTGCTGAGTTGAAGAGGCGTTTTCGTGGTTGCCGTGCTTGAGCAAAAGTCAAGGCTTGAAAAGTGTTTTACAGAAACTTGGTTGAATCAAAGCATCTCAAGACTCCAGTGTGGATCTACCTGGCTTCACTCTCATTCAAGCTGACAGAGATGACAATGCCAGTGGCAAGAAGAAAGGTGGGGGCTTGGCTTTATTTGTAAACCAGAGGTGGTGCCGTCCTGCACATGTTACTGTCAAGGAGAAGATGTGCTGTCCAGATTTTGAGATATTGGCAGTTGGTATGAGGCCATATTATGTACCAAGAGAATTCAGTTATATAACAATACTTGTGTACATTCCACCCAAGGCAACTGCTGAAGTTCCATGTGAAGTTCTACATGATCTCGTTGCTAGGATACAGGCTAAGCATCCTGAAGAATTTCTGATTATATCAGGAGATTTCAATCATGTTTCACTGTCCTCTCACCTGACTGGATTTAAACAGTTTAATTGTCCCACCAGAGAAAATAAAACCCTTGATCTGCTGTATGCTAATGTCAAAGAAGCTTACAGAGCCACTGCCTTACCACCACTTGGCAGGTCCGATCACAACTTAGTTCTTCTGGAAACTTGTTACAAACCATGTGTTTTGAGTCAACCTGCAACTAAACTCACTGTCAGGAAATGGACACCATGGCATGACACCAGGCTTCTGAGGCTCTAAAGGACTGCTTTGTCAGCATGTGTTGCTGGAAACAGAGGAGAACAGTATGGACATTGATAGACAAGTTGACTGCTTTACTGATTACATCAACTTCTGTAGAGATAGTCATACCTACAAGGACTGTAAGGCAAGGCAAGGCAAGTTTATTTATAGAGCACAATTCATACACAAGGCAATTCAAAGTGCTTTACAATGACAGAAAAACAAAAAAAAGCAGATTAAAAATCATTCCATAAAAACAAAATTAATAATTAAAATCATTGAATAATTGAATTTAAAATTTAAAGTAAAGACTACAGAAAGATACTCTCAGTTGTGGTACGCAGTGCTAAAAAGAACTGTTTTCAGCCTGGATTTGAACATACCGTATTTGTGCCAGCCTCATCCATGGTCAAGCCAGTCTATGGGTCAAGCAGTTCTTCCTCCTCATCGTGGCACTGGCAACAGGCGCTGATGAACCGAAGAGGCGTTCTGTGTATCTGCGCTCGATTGCTCTGCCTTAACTACCCGGATGTTTGTCGCAGAAAATTGAAATTGAATTTTGAGAACTGAATTTGAAATGTGAGAAAATTGAAATTGAATTGTGAGAACTGAATGTTCAGTCCCAAACTAATAAATTCAATTTCAAAATACAATTCAGATTCAGATTTTCAGTGCAATGATTCAAATTGAACAATTCACATTCAAATGATGTGATTCAAATTCAGTTTTGTAATGCAATCATTCAAGTTCAGCAATTCAAATTCAAATACATATGATTCAAATTCAGTTTCTGGTGGCACATATTTCAGCCCATATGTAATCAGATAATTGGGACAGAGGTCAGAAAAGGGGGTAAATTCATAACAGATCCTACATAAAAATCTGATCAGATATAAAATTTAAACTAGAATCTGGAATAAATTAAAGGAACTAGGAGATTGACTGACTCTTTCTTGGAGCACCAAGTGTTTTTTTTTTTCAATATCTGAACTGTTAAAGTTACTTTGAGTTCCTACTGTTTCTTAATGTTTCTGTAACAATGTTTAATGTTTTTTTTTTGCATCACATTTCTACTAGGATGAGACCAGGGAATTAAAGGGTTAAGTGCAGCGGCTCTGACCGGATTTACCAGCGAGACACACAAACTCATACAGGAAGTTGTAAGCGCACACACTTATTGCACACACACGTTGATGACACACAACCATGGGAAGTGATCGCACACACTGTAAGGGTATAAAGTAAATGTAAACTGACAGACTGTTTAAGTGTTGTTTATAATTCTGTTTAATTGTTGATAATTTTCTAAGAATTGTTGTTTATAATTTTCATATCCCAATAATATCAATTCCACAGTGTTGAAATCTGTGGAAGGGAGGATTTAAGGAGGAGTAAGGAGGAGTTAAGCTGCTTTGCTTCTTGCTTTCCAGCATGCATTTAAACACAGCATGAAAAAAGAACTAACAGTTCAGCACGTGCTAGAAAATTACTGGGTCACTCTATGACAAACTCTCGCTTGCGCAATTACAAGCTAAGATAACATGACGCAACTAACAGCAAGCCAAAGATCAACCAATCAACGAGGAGAGAGATCGTGTTCAAGAAGGCAAGAGACTGATGGTGCCAACTAAGAGGCCTACAAGGAAGATCAAGAAAATGGGAGTAATCAGCTAATAGACATTACTGGCCAAAATGACTTTGTGGTGCATTTTGAAAATGACAATATTCTGTTGTGGAATGTTACAAGGAAAACCTGCCGAGGGGACAGAACAAGGCCTCAGGTCTAAGGAGGAGGGCCCAGACAGAGACACAGCGAGCTGCCAGGGAAGCCTCACTCCAACGAAAAGATGAGTTGATGCAAAACACAGAAAAACACACCAAATTAGGCAATAACCCATACCAACATTCTCATTTTAAACAGTCTGAACATTATAGTATGTAGAATTTTTATTAGATCTATATAATAGTAACTGTAGATTGTTGTTATGGTTGCAGAAAAGTATCAGTTATTTGGATATTTGGAGATGCTGCAATTTTCATAAAGTGTGCAGAATTTAGTCTGCTCCCCTCACAAACTAAGTCACCAACAGATTACAAAGTAGAAAACACACATATGAATGTTGGATTTCTGACTGTCAGAAGATGTGTGAGTGGTGAACTGCAATGGGACTTGAGTACTGTCAGGGTTATCTCATGCCTAACTCTTCATAAACAGACCAGTATGATTTGGAAATCTAAATAATCAGATCCTGACCCAACGCAAGCCTACACTCATGGAGTGATTAAAGTGATGTGAGGAGTGAATGTGCTCCCAACATCAGAGGCGTGTCAGGAGAGCTCCACAGACGAATACAACAATTCACGGCCAATGGAAAATGTACTTAAATGAGAGTGGATAACGTGCAGTTATTTGCTGGCTTAAACTATTTTATTAGAGCAAAGAATCACCCAACACACAAGAGAAACACTGAGGTCATCTGTGAGCAGCTGCATGCTACCATGGCAGCACATACAGGTGTCGACCTGTCTGTGCTGACTGGTGGATAGAAAGGGAGGAGTTTAGTTTTTGTAAGTTAAAGGTTTAGGAGAGTTTTTTGTACATTTTCTTACATTTTGGGAAGGAGAATCTTGGTAAGGGAGGCCTGTTAATTGGATTGGTGGAGCTAAATTTTAGCCACAAGAAGCCATTTTGGGCTTAGTTCTAATTCATATTTTCCTGTTTATGTGTTGCATCATAATGTCCATGCTGGAGACACTGAGGCCTGCCAACAGAGACAATTCAGACCAAAGGGCAGAATGATGGACCGGTTTGGACATGGCAAGTGGAAATGAGGTAATGGAGTGTTGGCGTTTGGACTGTGAGCAGAGAACATCGTGGGAAGCCCAACTGTCTTGAGATGAAAGGTCAAATTCTGGTTTACAACCCCCACTTACAGAGTTGGGGCCTTAAAGGTGGCTTTTTGTCTGGTGACCATAGGACAAGTCTTTGACAGTCAATGCAGGTTTAATCATACACTTTTGTTCTGGGTCATCTTACAGCCATGTCCCATCAATTAGGGTAATGGTGATAGCAGATGGCTGAGATGAATGAGACCAAAGTTGAGGAACTGGTTCGATCAAGTTCCAGGGAAGAACATTTTTGAAAAGGCAAATTAAAATCACTACATAAGAACAGAAATGAATGTTCATTCATGGTGCTGGCGGCAGCTGGGCCCACGATGATGCTTTCTTCAGATAGCCGCCCAACTGCAGCACTATGCCAGCCAGCACTGTCTGTGAGGAGCCGCATTTCCAGTTGATTAAGCCTCCCCTCCAACACAACTACTCTGCTTCACTTGTAACATATACCATTCAGTTAAGGAAGCTGAGGAGTAGGTTAACATTTGACACGCCGAGTAGGAGAGTGAGAAGCTATTGCTAGCTGCTGAGCTAAGTAGCTAACAGAACTTAATGAATAAACCAATGAGTTTAGCAATTAAGTCGCTACAATAAGTTTAAGCACAAATAGCCAAGGTGAAAATAAAGCGGATCATTTATCCACTATAATGTGTAACTTTAACAGAGTTAACTGTATTTAACAAGGTGCACTTTACATTGTGGCAGATAAGAAACACTTCTGTATGTTGTGACCATGGTTTGTATGATATAAATACATACGTTAAATCGAAGATGTTATGCTTTCTAAGTTTTCTTTTGATAAGAGTGTGGTTATTTCTTCACAATAGAAGTGACAACAAACGGCATATTTAAAAAAAAATTCAAAATGTAACTTTGAAAGTACTTTATTCGTTACTTTCAATAAAGAGTGACTTAGTAATGAACTAGTTACTATTTTGGAGGAGTAACTTAGTAAGGTAACTGATTACTCTTAAAAGTAACTTTCCCCAACACTGGTGGTTACATCATGGGTTTTAAGTTTGGTAGCCCTTGCCATTGGCTCTGTCACAGTGTAAACACTCCTGTAAGATCTTGGAACAGTGATGTCCCTAAAAATAGGTCCAGCAGGGGGAAGGCCACGAGCAGTCACGTAATAAGTCAAACATATTTTGAAACAATTGTGTGGTGTAAACATCAGATATATTTACAGAACAAATTTTACTTACCACAGTTTTGTGCACACATTTTCCTGTGTAGTATATTTTCATTGGAGGTATTTCACACATTTTTCAGTTGTCCATTCAACACTCTCTGAGACAACAGATACACTCTTTAATGTTTTGATAAATCCAGGTCTCTGCACATGCTGCATACCAGCTCCCATTTCACACTACAAGCTTGAAACCATATGTCATTTTAACCCCAAATAATATGGTTTGAAAAATATAGCAAATGGCAGCTTGTTCACAACCTGTCTGATCCCATTGTCTGACTACTTGTGTTTTCTGATCTGTTTGGACCTGTTTTGTTTCAGCAAGTTAGTGTTCCAAGATCTTTCACAATTATTTTGGTGAGTAGAGTAAACATGAATTATTAAAACTGAAGCAACAGAGACCCCAGATATTATGTCTTTTTTGGCCCTGTTGTGGGTCAAGTTCCCACTTTTCCCACTGTGCAACCAATACCTGTTTTTGGGAGACTGTCAATGTCAGGGGAATGCCCACATCTTTCAAATGTTTGTAATAAAGACTTTTTTTGTGGTGTCTAAACCAAACCTGAATGGACCAGGAATTGCTCCTGCATAGTGACAAAAGACCTTACACAAAGTATACAAGAATAGTACTGATGCATGATCTGACCTAATAGTTGTAAAATGTGTGGAGTTCACACATAATAGGGACTAAAAGTCAGGATATTGTAGCATCTGCTCATTCAATTTTGACCATTGTTAAATGTGTTTCTTGGTATTTCAAAAGGCAATACTAAATGTTGATCAATTCTATAACTAAAGCAGAGGACCTCCATACTGGCCCTAAGAGGGTGCCAAAATCCTGCTGAAACTGTTATGGCTCAGTGTTGGGTCAGAGCATGCATGTAATTAGTCCGATACAAATTGTGTATATATGTTTTTGCCTGCATCCATGATTCGGTGTGCACAATTGTTGATGTACAATTTTCAAAATTCTGTTCTAATTCCAATAGACTCCTCAGTGCGACGGCTGCAGCCTAAGCTGAATTTTAACAGCATTGTTGTGCAATCTGTCAAAACAATGAGTAAGCCGATTTGTATACAAAGGAACAGAATGTAATTGCAAATTAGAATTTGGGCTATTCATCCCCTTTTCACGGATGGTGAAAGGTAATTCTCCAGGGTTCAAATATTTCTGGATAACATACTCATATTTTCCAAGATTTTCATCATTGACCTGCACTTCTCGAGCTAAATCACATCCCGGGGATTAAAGGCAGCTATTAAAACCAAATCCACTCATGTTTACCAGAGGATGATTTCAAACTTAAATTGGAGTTTGGGCTTTAGTAGTTTCATTTTGATCTTGATAAGATTTACTGATCGTTCAAATAAAGCCACAAAAAGAGGCCTGCACCTGCTTTGGAGCTAAATTAATATGAATGTTTTATTTCATGAGGATTGGAGGAGTCAATCATTTCCTGACAGAAGGTATGAATAGCAAAGAGCAGAGATTACTGCTGGTACAGTCTATAGAACATCACACACACACACACACACACACAGGTCGGTCATAATAAAAGACTTCAGCAAAGAGTTACTTCTTACAAATGTATGATAATATGATGGGGTCTGGTGTTATGGTTATTTGTAAGTTTAAGTAACATAATTTGTAAGTAACATAAAAGCATGCTCTTTAACATTTACATTTTTGTGGGAAGGCAAAGTATCATCATGGTTTTAAAAATACAAGAGTTAGAAAACAACAAACTTAACCTAAAAAAATGAGAAATTGTTAGAACAGTACACAAAATAAAAAATAATCCAACTCTGACCTACCTCTTCTATGACAGTTTTATGTAATTTTTTTTTTGTCTTTTGCACAAATCGAAGCGTTCCTGAATGATATAGCCTGCTGCCATTGGTTTGTGTGTCTGTCTGAAGAGGCAAATTGTGCACATGAGAACAGGTGAGAAACAATGCTATATAAACTTCTTTTCACAAAGGGTGGTTTCCGTTTCCTTTACCAGCTCACATGACTTATAAGATAAATATACATGATCATAAATGCTGTTATAAACAACTCATCAATGTCACAAATTGTTGCTCCTTTTTTTTCAACATTTCTTCAAGTGACCTAAACAGTGCATTTTAACCTTTTTGTAAAAAAAAAAAAAAAGGCTGTAGTTTTGGTGAATTTAGGCTATAAAACCACTGACCTAAATTTAGAGCACTAACCTCCTGGCAAGGCATTCTAAAGACAGTTTAAAAAGTAAATAAATATACTGGAAACGCTGGAAGTGAAGCCACGGAAGATACGTAAAACAACATGATTCACAATACGCACGATACACAAGTTACGTAAACAACGCAAGTTATGGAAACAATGTGATTCACAACCCGTAAGCCATGGAAATTACATAAAAAATGCAAGTCAAATAACCAGTTGTTTACTATTCTTTTCACAGGGGTCACAAATCCCATTCTCCTGGGTGAAAGTCCACCAATTGTTGGACCCATCCACCAGTCCTACCTCCTGTAGTATGACAACCACAATCTAAACTCTGCAGCGCTGTCAATCATTTCTACTACATAACTGAGTGACACATCCCAATGCAGGGCACAATGGATACCTTAGATATTTTAGTTTCCTTTGATATTAATATATTTTCTATAGTAATAAAGTAATAATTTTCTTTAATAACCATTTTCTTTAATTTCGCAACGTCATTTTTCATCACAAAGGTTTTGTTTGTGTTGAGTTCAACAAAATGGAAAATCAACCTGACATTTGACTCCATAAAATTACAGTTTTACAGTTTTTATTTCAGGGTTACAAAATTCAGCCTATATTTTTTTTTTTTACCACTTTCCTCCCATTTTAGCCTGAAATCAGACTAACATGATGTTGATAAGTGTGGTGATTGTCCTGATTTGGTTGATGAGGTATCCTGGTGTCAACGCTGACTGATTATGGAAATCGACAGTAAATTGTTTTTTAACATGGGCCACTTCTCCTCAGCACTGCATGAAGGGCACAGGGAGGTGTGCGTCGTAACACACCGCCATGATGTCACACTTGTAATGTAATTACAAACCCATCTGTCTTTCATTGTATGACAAGCACAAAATGTCCAATTATGGTTTCGTTTAAATTGTAATTAGTGCAGCCCAATTTGCCATCCTGCAGTGTGCTCCATGTGCCTAATGAATGGGAGATCTATGATTCTATGCGGAGGAACCTTAGAGTTTTCTGCTCACTGCACACTGGCTTCTAGATGCACACTGCTTTTTGGGCAAAGCCAAAATTAATGTGGTTACAGTTACATTATTTGGCATGTTTCCCACTTATCAATACAATTACTAAAGGCTCTTGGAGACAGGGACATTTCTGGTGCCTGAGGGCAGACATCCACTAGTGGCCTGTAGGGACCGACATTTTCTTAGTCAATAATTGAATGATATTTTAGTATCATTCAATTTGTTTAATCTCTGGTCCCCATGCACAGTCTATGTCCTTGAGTCATATCCTGGTTTTATCATATGTGGGATGGGACATTAACACATGAATCCTGTTTGACTCTAGCATTAGTCAGCAGAGGTATGTAAATAAAGTAAAGAAATTATCCAAGACTTAGAATTATGGGTTGAGACATTTTTAGTAAGCGTTGTGTACAGAAGATAAAATAACCTTGATTGAAGCCTAAGTGTAATTTTTCAGTGTTGAGTGGAGTGACTCCCACTATTGGAAAGTAAGTAGTAGAATCATGTCTACCCACAATGCTATTCTAAATCAAACTAAAGCAGACATCCAATCAAGGTGTCAGGGCTGCATCACATCTACCATCAAAGCTTCATATACACCTTATCTGTGTCTGAAATGATCACTCACTCATGTTCACTCACTTAATACTCTCTATACAAAAAGGTGTGATAAGTTTACACTAAAGTGAGAGGTAAATTGAGAGACAACTTCATCATCAATTTGTGTCATCACAGCCAGCCAGCCAGTCATAAAATAATCCAATACTTACCCGCCTTTATACTTATACACTTATACTTATTGTGAGGATTTATCTATACTATTTATATAGTGAATACATTCATTTTGAAGCAGAGCGCAATTTGCCCCCTTTTTACACATGCTTGCACTCATGACAGTGAAAGTGGAGAAAGAAGAGTATAAATGTGTGAAGTTAAAGTGTGGGTCGTGAAGGTTAAAGTCCTAAATAACTCCCAATCTGATGCGTACTTAAGCTGATTATGCTGTGTTTTGTGCTCGACTAAGGCTCATTTAAGCACAACGATATTGTGTATTCAGAGATAAGAGAGACAGTGCATATTTACGCACAAGACCCAACCGCAGATCTCCATTGATCATTTCGATCTCCACAGTAGACCAGCTAATCAGTCAGGACCAAATATTAATTCATGTTCTGTGTGTTATCTGCCACACAATCCACTTATATACAGTGAGCATATGCGATAGCATCAGCTGTGGACATCACAGACTGATCCAGGAATCTACAAGTTCATTAATCATATTTTTCATAAATTTTTCATGTATGTTCAAAAATTACACCTAAGGGACGTGAGAGGAGCATCCTGCCACTGAATCCCAAAATAAAGGAGTTTAAGTGGACACCCCTATAAATGTGCTTCATTTACCACCATCTCACTGAAGACACTAATAATTTCACTTTAATTGCGTATGGCTATTAGCGCTAGTTTTTGCACCAAATGTACACATAATACCTCATTTAAATACATGCAAATATAAGCAGCACACCAAGACACAATTTGCTTGGCAGTGCAGTTAGGGGTGCAATTTACCAATTGCAATTTGCAGGTGCTTTGAGAATTACATGGTTTGTTTTTCCTTTATTCATGCATATTTAGTGGCAACGAAAGCCACACAATACTTCTGTGAATTCACCCCTCAAAGTCCTTACACTGAACTGCCAGGTGGTAAATGTACTGCATTATATTTTATCACAGCCTATTATATCTTATTATATATTTCAACACTGAAGAGGAATGCATTGTAACATACATGCTATATAGAATACTATGAATAAATGACCTAATGACCGGATTCATACATTAAAAATGTATATGTATATGGAATAATACAATAATCAAAAAATTGTATGGAATGGGATTCAAAAACATTTGGGAAATGTGTAGCTGCTGCTCTCATGGTTACTCTAAACTGATTCACTAATTCAAGTTAATCTAACACATCAAATCACATCACAATATAATCAGCTTTCTAACAGCTTTGTAGAGAAATTCCAAGTCTGTACACGGTCCTTTGTCCTGCCAGGAAAGGACCCCCCAGTCATATGACTTGAAGCTCTTTCTCTAAAACCATGCACTGTGTAGACACACGCACACACACACACACACACACACACACACCCTTCCTCTCTTACACTCTTTAAATAATCTGCTTAGATTAGATTGTGTAGATCTCTATACTCTATAGACTGTGTTTGTTTTGCTTTACTTTGCTTTAAATAATCAGAAATGTTGAAGGAGGCACTAATAAATGTGCCAGGAGATTTTGATGTGGATCTTTTGATCCTTGACCCAGTGGAGGCAAGGACAGTAAAAGAAATATTACAACTCCCAGGACTGGTCCAAATAATGAGGGTTCCACTGCCCAAGCCAGGACTCAAATCGGGACAGAAGATGGAACCATCAGGTTCCTCCTCCGTCCCCTCGATGCCAAGGGACCCGTTGTATATTTATCAGGCCCTGACCAATCCACCATGTATGCCTGGGAACCAGAACTGTGGAGTGCAATTGGGCTAGGTTGCACAAAAGACAGACATGCTCATTTGAGCAGAACTGTGAAGGGATTGGCTGAGGGAGAAATAATCTTTACTGAAGCCTATGAATAAATAAAGAGAGAAATAAATTCAATGAAATAGTGTTGAAGAGAGAAGTTAAATACTATGAGGTAATCTATGATACAATATCAACTAAGACTTAAGAGTACTAATGCAAATGGCATGTTCTCCCTTCGCAGATATACAAACAAATAATTACCTCAATCCCACTTCTCTTTTTGTGCGTTGGTTGATTGACAGGAAAAGAAGATGAGGATGCATAAATTTCAGGTCTCAGTATGCCAATGGATTTATTGATTACAATGAGTCAAAAATGTACAACAGAGATCTCTGGGTCGAAGTCAGCTGTCCCTAGCAGAGCAGTCTGAGAATCAGCCCCGTCTCACAAACCCTGGACCCATTTATAGGGTTAACTCCTCCTTCTCCTAACATAAGTTTTTTCTATTCTAAGGCTTTGTCTTCATCCTCAGTGGTCCAGATCAGTCCAGGTCTGGTATCTCTCTGCGGTTGACATAGCGAACAAACTTTACGGTTACTTGTGATTTATAACCCTGAAAGGGAATAACTGTGACCAAACTCCAGATAAGAGAGAGCAGTGCAGTTAGCTAGAAAACAGAGAAGCATTCTTCTGAGCCTGGTACTTATGTGTGCATCTTACAGGCTTTTTACAATAATCCTAAAAATAGTGGAAGCATGCTCATTAAAAAAATAGACAAAAATCCAAGCTACAGAAACCTGGTCAATACTGAACCTGTCAAAGCAATTCACGGGAATCCTGGACAGGTTGCTGAGTGAGAAGCCAGCCAATCTCACCCTCTGCTTCAGAACTCAAAAGAAGAACTATCTGAACCTAACAGGCCAACAGATCCTTCAAATAGGAGGAGCAGCGCTGGCTGCCAAGCAAGTAACAGGAGAAACCCCCGTCATGGTACTCCTGGACTGTGAGGAGGATAAAAAAAACTCCTACCAAAGATAGTGGCTCAGGCTGGCGATTCTGATGGCAAGAAAACCTCTGACTCATGGTGACTTATTGTCACTGATCTGGGAACAGGTGCATAAAAGTGCAGGGGAAAAAGTTATGTAGCCACACCATACATTTAGATTCCTGGCATACAGGAAATGCTGTAGGAGATTCCCTAGCTCAACACACAGGAGCAAAAAACAGGCACCTACTATTGATAACCCACAGTCGTGGGGGAAAGACAAGGCTGTGGTCCCTGCAATGGAATCCATAGCCTTCCTAACAAAAATCTATGGTGGCCTAGGGCACATTGGGGTGCCCCGGATCATGGCATGGTTAAAAGAAAAATGCCTAATAATAATTGCCCTCAGGCAAGGGAAATAAGGGGTGCCTGGTGTACATCTCTCAGTTGACATAGCCGCACCCATGTCCAAAGCCACAAAGAAAGGAAGCAAGTACTTTCTGCTGTTTGTGGCCAAAATAGGAGTATTCCCACTAAAGCACCCAACTGGAGCTCATTAGTGAGCTTCCTTACAGAGGAAGATTCAATCCAGACCCTCTGGATGGAGAACACAGTATACATTAAATCACCCCCAGTTTCCAGTATCCTGGAACAAGGTGGAGTAAAGGCCATTTGATAATTACTGTATGCTCTTTACACAAATGGTATGGCCGAAAGGGCAGTGAGGTGGATGAAGGATTGGATCCTTCAAAACTGCACAGAAGAAACATGGGAAGAGCATCAGTAGCAATCCGCCTGCTCCAGGAGATAAACTGGGGCATAAAGGTTGGAAAAACCTTACCTACCATTAGGAATTACCAACATTCCCAAACAAAAAGTGGGCACTCTCCCCAGGTGATGAGGTCGGGGTCCAGAGAAGAGAGCAAACTGAGAAACCCATCGTAAAAACTAAATGTAGGGTAAGAGTAAAAAGTGTGGAAAGTGCTCATTATAGAGCAATTCAGACATGTACATCCCAGCGAGATCAAGCCAGGATGGCTTTGTCACTACTCTTTGCCATATCCCTACTTTTGTGGAACCATTAGTGTGCAAGTTTAACTCCCAAGGGTCCTGCCAACTATGCAGTGATCCTTGCACACAGGTTGTATGGAGAGTGTATCAGAGTGGTTTCAGGAGGTTCCAAAGCCTTTGGTCAAAAAGGTGACTGAATGAGTGGAAGGCGACACTGACAATCTGCTGCCTTCAGGTTTGCTAGGGAAGGACCTAGTGAGAAAAACTAAAATCCAAAGTCGAGAAAAGACCTCTTAAACTTTCCCATCTAATGTGTTTAAACTTATGTTGATTGCAGGAAAGTAGGAACCTTCATGTCCCTGAACCCCTTCTCCATCAGAAAACCCAACATTTCAGGTTCAAGGGAGGGAAATGGAGCCTACTGCTCATCCCAAGAAGCCAGTTAAACTTTAACCCAAAACCTTGCATAGATAAATGAAGCATTCTGCCCAGGTAATGATTGGATTACTTTTCTAAGCTGCATGCATAATTCTACCAGTGTAGGGACTTGTTGATTATCTGCACTCCACAATATACCCCGATACAACAATGGAATGGGAGGTAGCAGCATACTGAATAATCAGTGGGGACAGTACCATGGTGTACAGAAGGCAGCCACCACTAGTTCTAATGAGACCTCACTCTAAAGGAGCCTTTGCAGTATGAACTACGGATTTGCAACGCAATAGGTGCTAGCAGCAGTTTTTGGGGTCTCCACCTGATATGACTTACAGGTACTATGATCACAAATACTGTACCTTGGAAAATAGCAAATAGTGCCAACTGTTTTCCTGTGGCCCAGTTGGCACTCCAAGAGCTGGCCCAAACATAGAAAATTTGAATGACTGAGCAGAGAAATGAAGTGACATGACATGTGACATGAAGTGTCTGAGAGGGTTCCCTCTCAGACACCAGGACGGACTCTGGCTTGTGGTCATGCCCCAAGTTGATGAAGTATTACGAAACTTGCAACCCATTCCCCTAAATAAGGTTGGTGGATGAATATGTTTTGGTATGATTTACCCACTCTGGGGACTAAGTACGAGGTGGAGAAAGAGGTAGGAGCACCTCTCAGGAAAACGCCCACATGGTTATGGTAGCTCTGTGGATGGGACACCCAAAGAAGGACTGTATGTTTATTAACATGTGGGGCATGTGGGGGGTCCCAGACATGGAAGGATATAGCCAAAGTAATAGTGGGAACAGTGCCTGATCACCCTCCATTTAAACTATGGACCATTGGACAAGTGGTGGACTGCCTGAACACCTCTAACCACGTTGCAGTCACAGGAACCAAGATGTAAGGGAAACCCCTTAACAGATCCAATGTCTTGGGGCAAGCGTCTGGGAGAAGCCGTGAGTGACGGAGTGCTCAGGTGCAGGGATAAGTGTTTTGTTTGGCTTCTACCATGTGCTAATGGCGACGCCACGTCAGCACATGAGGACAGATCTTGCAGGTTAACTCACACGACTGGAGATGCACCGGGTAGCAAGCAACAGGCAGGAACACAGGCTGGCAGGTAGGCAGGCAATGGAGCATGAGACATGATGATCTGAAGCAATATAGAAAGCACAGACGAGCATTAGCCACACAAGCTAATTAGTGCCAGGAAGTAGCAAAAACCCAGGGGAAGCCAAGGTATGAGAAACTACCACGCTGGT
>CAFUXE010000036.1:654087-665251 GCA_903364295.1 Serranus cabrilla | reverse complement strand
TTTTTTTTTTTTTTTTACAGTGTATCTCCATTCCCAAGCCTTGACCTTTGCTCCAGCATGACAACCACGAAAATACCTCTTCAACTCAGCTGGAACAGGATGATGTTGTCCTCCAGACTTGCTCTGTTGCAATGAAAAAAGCTCTTCTCTTGAATAAACTCTTCTCTCCAGAGAAGTATCCATCAAAAATAAAATAAGTAAAAGATATAGAAAAATTGCATAAAATACAGTAAAATTACAGAGCCAACCAGACTTTGCTGCTACACGTTGAAGCGCATTCTGGAAAGTGTTTTATCCATTTCGATGGATAATTAATGATTTTGAGATCATAAATTATCTATAATAACACTGTGTTTGCCGAAATTTTTACAATAATTTAATGGATGCATCTAGCTTTATTGCATCTGCAAAGCACTTGATTGATCTATTGTTTCTATAACCAGTGGAAAAATCCATAGATGGGTAAAACACCAGACCCAGAATTTCAATCACTGAACAATGTGAATTTTTTGGTAATGATTCAAAGGTATGGTAATGTTGTATACGTTTGGACTTACAAGTTACATTCCACCATTCTCATTTGTCATTAATCAACTCCCACTCCAACTCCACCTGTTAAGAGTCTACATATGGGAGCAACATCAGGCTGCTCTCACAGCTAGCTTTTTCATGATTAACTGCCAGATGTGGGTTTGTCCTGTTAAAGCCTATTCTGGACCGTCTCATGATCTTATGTGCTCAAAATCAACCCAGTCACAATTGAGCAAACTTCTTCATTCAGCCTTAACAACATATCCCTGTGTGCTCTCAAATGTTAACTTGCAGATTGATTACAGCTTTTGTGCCAGCTCTATAACTTTGTCATTATGAGGGGCCACAGCTGAGGGTGCACATTACAGTATTTATGAATGTGTGTGAAAAAGCAAAACCACAAGCCAGTTTTATCTTTAAGAGAGAAAAAATCACTTTAAGTGCAGAATAATTACACTTAGTCACTCCGTATTTTCATTGATTCCAGTCTCAGAGGTGGCTGTATTTTGTTCAAAGCCCTTTGGGCAGAGTTTACTTAGATTTATGGGTGATTTATCAAGTCTGCAGTGCCTGTGCCTCGCTACAAATCACAACACAATACGGAGTGTAAGCTTGTACAAGATGTGACAAGAGGGGTCAATAACCAGTAGTCATAATGGACCTCCTGGCTTGATTACATTTCACAGCACGTGTGGCAAGAGATACATGCTGAAACATGACATAACCCATATATGTACATAATAAATATATTTTGTCTCACACACCAATAACTGCAGCAGAGGGAACGAATAACGACACCTTGCTGCAGTAGTTTATTGTTTTACATAGGTCAGGGTATATTGCATTTTTTATCATAGCATTCTATCTTTTTTTTAAATCTTAACGAAATTCATGATTTCAAGTTATACATTTGAAAGCGTTCAAATTTCGCTGTTGTTTTGACTGGTTATATAGACTATATTGCAAAAGTCACCCATCCAAATAATTGAAATCAGGTGTTTCCATCACTTCCAAGGCCACAAGTGTATAAAATCAAGCACAGGGGCATGCAGACTGTTTCTACAAACATTTGTGGAAGAATGGGTTGCTCTCAGGAGCTCAGTGAATTCCAGTGTGGTACTGTGATAGGATGCCACCTGTACAAGTCCAATCATGAAATTTCCTCAAAACAAAATGGAATCTATTGGGAATGACAGCAACTCAGCCACGAAGTGGTAAGCCACGTAAAATGACGGAGCAGGGTCAGCGAATGCTGAGGCGCATAGGCGCAGAGGTGGCCAACTTTCTGCAGAGTCAAGCACAACAGACCTCCAAATTTATTGTGGCCTTCAGATAAGCTCAAGCACAGTGCGTAGAGAGCTTCATGGAATGGGTTTCCATGGCCAAGCAGCTGCATCCAAGCCATACATGACCAGCTGCAATGCCAAGCATCAGATACAGTGATGTAAAGCACGCCTCCACTGGACTCTAGAGCAGTGGACAAATGTTCTCTGGAGTTACGAATCACACTTCTCCATCTGGCAATCTGATGGACGAGTCTGGGTTTGGGGGTTTGCTAGGAAAACGGGCCTTTTCTGACTGCATTGTGTCAAGTGTAAAGTTTGGTGAAGGGGAGACTATGGTGTGGGGTTGATTTTCAGGAGCTGGGCTTGGCCCCTTAGGTCCAGTCAAAGGAACTCTGTATGCTTCAGCATACCAAGAGATTTTGGACAATTCCATGCTCTGTGGGAACAGTTTGGGGATGGCCCCTTCCTGTTACAACATGACTGTGCGCCAGCGCACAAAGCAAGGTCCATTAAGACATGGATGAGAGAGTTTAGTGTGGATGAACTTGACTGGCCCGCACAAATTCTGGACCAAAATCATATTAAACCCTGAATGGGATGTCACTTAAGTTCATATACAAGTCATGGTAGTGCTTTTATTTTGTCTTGTGATTTCCTGTTTCATTGTGAAGCCCTTGCTCCTGTTTCTTGTCTGCTGTCTTTACTTCTTGTGTTCCCTTCCTTCTCGCCTGTGTGATTACCTCTCCCCGCCCTAATGTGTTTCAACTGTGTCTCCTTTATCTATCCCTATCCTGGTGTGTATATATACCCTGTGTTTTCCCCTGTCTCGTCGCTAGTTCGTCAACTTACCAGCGTTATCCTGTCTGTTTACCTGTTGCCTGACTGCCTTTTTCTGCCGACTCCCGAGTAAGCCTTACCCTGTCTGTACCTTCGCCCTTTTTGGATTGCCTCACCTGCTGACTCTTCTGCCTGTTTTACAGTACCGATTTTGGATTATCCCTATGTGCTTTCTCCTGGACTTTTGCTCTTCCGTGTATGTCTGCTCCTAGTCGGCGTCACTGCTTACTCTCTGGGAAATCATTTTTCTTGTGAGGCTGATCTCTGAAAAGGTCTCATGGGTACTTTACACACACAAGCAGCACAGGTGACGTGGGCAAGGCAAGGCAAATTTATTTTTAGAGCACAATTCATACAAAAGGCAATTCAAAGTGCTTTACAGCGACAGAAAAATTACAAAAAGGCAGATTAAAATCACTCCATAAGAAAAGAAAAATAATCATTAATAATCATTGAATAATTACATTTAAAGTAAAGACTACAGATCTTCTGGAAGACTGTTCCACATTTTTGCAGCATTACATTGAAACGCAGCCTCACCGTGCTTAGTCCAGACTCTTGGCACCAGCAGGAGACCGCTCCCTGAGGTTCTCAGAGCCCGAGATGGTTCATATGGCTCTATCATATCACAGATGTACTTGTACATAAGCAGAGCTGTTTTAAAGTCTATGCTCTGATCGACAGGAAGCCAGTGCAGTGACCTGAGCACAGGACTAATGTGGTCGTATTTCCTGGTTCTAGTCAGGATGCAAACAACAACATTCTTGATTTAATATAGCTATAAAAGTTCAAGTCTGAGTCCAATATTACCCCTAGATTTCTAACTTGACTATTAGGTTTTAGAAAAAGTTTCAAGGTGACTGATGACACTTTCTTTTTGTTTCTGTGGGCCAAAGACAATGATTTCTGTTTGTCTGAGTTACAGAAATTGGTAACTACAGTTACCAATTTCAACAAAGTATGTCCTGACCTTGAGATAGGCAATGACCCAGCTGAGAGCGGTACCAGAGATTCCCACCCAGTTTTCTAATCTCTGTAATAACATCACATGGTCAACTTTGTCAAAGGCAGACACTTTGCCTGCGTCTGTGTTCAGGCGAATATCATTAAGGACTTTGATCAGAGCTGTCTCAGAACTGTGATGGGGCCTAAAGCCTGTTTGGAAAGTATCAAAAACCTTGTTGGACAGTCCATAAGCTGTTTGTGTACATCCTTTTGTAGGACTTTTCCTTCGAATGGGAGAATTGATATGGGCCGGTAGTTGTTCAGAACTACTGCATTTAGTTATTAAATGTACTTCGTTATTAAAGAATGTTGCAAACTCATTACTCTTAGATGTAGAGATGAGTTCTAAGGGCAGTGAAATTGGAGGGTTTGTTAATCTGTTTACTCTGGTAAACAGGACATGAGAGTTGTTACTGCAGTTTGTGATGATGATCGGAGAAATACCTCTCCCTTGTTGACTTTGTGTGCACCTTAAGGCATCAGCAAGTCCTCATTTACTGGTAGGTTGGAGTGAATGTACGTACCCATCAACATTTGAGCTGGTGATAGTCCGTTCTGTAGCGGTACACTCCGGTAGATCAGTAAGCTTTTCTGAAAATCATCTCCTGTGCCTTTTTCATCATGTTTTTTACTGTTTTCACAGAGCTTTCTGCCAAGCCGTTGGACTTTGGATAGGTTGGACACAACGTCGAGTGCTGAAACCCCCACCCCCACTGGCAAAGGCAGCAAAGCCAGACATGAGGTAGCCGATGATTGCTTTGCTTGATGTTGACTGCAGCGCTCCAACTTCAGAATAGTTTGAAAAATAGTCTGTGACCACTATGTTACTCTTTCCATCACAGTCAAATAGGTCTGTTCCAACATTCTTGAAAGGTCTGTGGGGCACTGGTTGGGTCATCAGCAGCTCAGCTTGTTGTTTTGGCCTGTGGGTACGGCAAAGTTCACAGGATGCCGTTGTCTGGCTAATATCTTGATTGATTCTGGGCCAGTACATCACTTCTCTCGACCTGCGTTTACACTTGATTTCTCCGAGGTGGCCCTCATGTATCTTTTGTAGCGTTTGTTTTCGTAGTGAGGATGGAATAACAAATTTGCTCCCCTTCAACTCTATGTCATCCACCACAGTGAGATCTGATCTGCAATTCCAGTACTCTCTTATTTTTAAGGGACAGTCCTTCTTGTTTACAGGCCAACCTTTCTGTACTGTGTGCTTGAGTTCTTTCATTGTTTCATCTGCATTAGTCTCTGTCTGTATTTGTCAGTGGTTACTGGCAGAGACGCCACAATCATTATGTGAAATCAACCATTTTCATTTTAAATGTTGATTGCACTTATTAAGCCAAGCAGAAGTTTCATAATGAAAAAATACTTTTTTTTATTATATATTTTTTTATATTAAAATCGGTCAATTTGACTCGAGACATAATAGCAGGGTTTATTTTCTATTGACTTAGCGCAAAAGTATGACAAATTAATATACACAGACAGTGCTATTGTAAGTATTGTATTGTAAAACTAATTACCTTTAAAATATTGTAACTAGTATTATGCAATATATTACCTTTTGAACAAGGTTTGCTTAACAACATATTAGAATGTGACATTTTTATTTATATATATCTATATATATATATATGTATAATCCCCCTCAGAATAACATTCTTCTCAGGACTGTAAATGACTGTTGAAATAATGATTCATTCATCCCCTGGGTTTTGAATGTAATTGGTCATGCAGGAGAGCGGCTAAAAGGGATCCACATAAAGAAATAAAGCATAAGAAAACAACATTTAGACCACCATGTTATCCTATCCTATTGAACCCCAATGAATTCACTGTTACATTTGCCAAGTTGTCTCTTTAAACAAAGATTATCCAACAAAAATTCAGAAGAAACTCTGGCACACATACATTAACCCTATCCTGCTCCATCTCTATTCGTTTTCGGTTGCTTCTTTTTTTAATGATCCTGGTTTCATGCCAATTGTGTTAATTTCCTCAATATGTAAATTTTGTTAATGTGAACCCCACAAAAACTGTTGTGAGTTAATGAAGCTTTTGTAATTACAATTGCTATAGCAACAGCGGTACCTGGGCCTGGATGATATTACATGCAGTCTGTTTTGGCAGTCAGCAGACACAGGCGGCTAAAGCCGATTAAAAGCATCTCATAATGCAGAGACATTGCCTCAGAGCACAAATAGGTAGGAGCACAATGCATCGTTAGCCTCTGAAAAACGAAACACTAATGCCATTAAACTTACAAAATGCAGCATTACAACCAGCCCAGTATTTTCAGCTTAGCTTTTCATTAGATCTTGTTGTCTCGAGCGACTTGGTCTAATGAAATCAACAGTGAGCCAAATCAAGACATGACAGTTTAGTTCCGCATAAAACAAGAATTGCACCTCAAAAATACTTAATTGAAAAATAAGAAATGGAGAAATAATGGCCTGATTAAGCCCCATACAGATTAAATGAAATTAGGTCATCAGAGGGCTTAATGAGTGTAGGTGCTCTGCATGTCTGTTTAGGTCACTTCTATATATATATATATATATTTATTTATTTATTTCCTTGATAATGAGTATGTGAAAGTATTTTTCTTGAGTAAAAAACTGTATTACAATGGTGGTGGTAGACTAGTAAACATGTTAGCAGAGGCAGAAGCAGGGGGGTCAAGTAGCCACTTGATTGCATGCTTTGACCCCTCCAATCTCAGTGTGAACAATTCTAGACAAAGTTACCTTGTCATGCCACAAGAAGTCTTTGATGCCCATAGTCAGGGCTTAAACAGGGTTTAGAAGTGAGTGAGGTCCAGAATTTTTTCTCATAATGTTTCATATTTAAGGCATTTTAGGAGGTGCAATAATTCATGCCCAAATGACATCTACAAACAGACTTTATTAAAAATATTGTGTTAATTTGCTTGAAGAGAGTTTCAAATGCTGTGAATCAATAAATACAAATCATTATTCTCGAAATATTTAAAAAATATTAATATTTTAACAAATGAAATAAGGAAAACAACTTATTCAGGTTGAGTTATAAAGAAGTTATAAGCTCAAAACATGTTAAATAAAATGATCTCTTACAGTGCTTAACTAAGTAGTTGTAAGTTTTTTTGGTTTCCTGAGCTGGATTTGGAGCGTGCCTCTGTGTCTTTATTTCCTAGCGCTCGCTGGACCTTGTTGACGCCTGGTTGGTACCTGTTTGCCCTGATGAGGTGTTTCAGCCCCTACTCTCCTCGTCCTCCCCTCCCTGGCATGGTGTGAATCTGCGTAACCACGTGGGCTCTGTGTCGGGCTACCCAAACTGACATCATGGACCCGTCGGCTCCTGCCAGGTTTGACCTGGTAATTGCTCAATCGCCCTCCAAACAAAGGGCTTCATTTTTTGGATTTCATTTTTGAGATTTTTTAAAAAGTTTTTCCCACTATTTGATCACCTGCACTTTCAATTACTAACAGCAGTCTGGCCTTGGGTGTGGCCCCTGTAAATTTTAAACATGCAGTTGTACTGATAAAAAACCTGGTCTGGATCTCGGGGCTCTGGCAAATAACAGGCCAATTTCCAAACTGTCCTTTTTGTTAAAAATCCTTGAGAAGATAAGTTTACTGTCAACTCATCGCCTTTCTAAAAGAACAAGATATTCTTGCTGTTTCCAAATCAACTTTTAAAATCAGATCAGTGCTTATGTGAGAATCATGTTCTTTGATTTTTCAAGCGCATTCAACACCATCCTACCCAACATACTCAAAAACAAGCTCACAGAGATGGGAGTGGATCTTTCCTTCACCTCCTGGATCATAGATTACCTGACAGGAAGGCCACAGTATGTCAGGTTGGGGAACTGTGTTTCTGGGACATTAATGAGCAGCACAGGGGCTCCACAAGGGACTGTTCTGGCTCCATTCCTGTTCATACTGTACACAGCAGACTTCAAATACAACTCTGAGTCCTGCCACATCCAGAAATACTCGGACGACACTGCTATTGTGGCATGTATCAGGAATGGACAGGAATCTGAATATAGGGATCTGATAAAAGCCTTCAGTGACTGGAGTCACAAGAACCATCTCCTCCTGAACACCTCAAAGACGAAGGAAATGATCATAGATTTCCGCAGGTTCAAGCCCTCTCTTCAGCCAGTGAATACTGGTGGGTAGGACATTGAGGTGGTGCCAAGTTATAAATATCTAGGTGTTTTCCTGGATAATAAGCTGGACTGGTACCTAAACTAATACTAATACTAATACTATCTACAAAAAGGGGCAGAGATGCCTCTTTTTCTTAAGGAAGCTCAGATCTTTTGACATCTGTAGTAAGATGCTGCAGATGTTTTATCAGTCTGTGGTAGCAAGTGTGCTGTTTTATGCTGCAGTCTGCTGGGGAGGCAGCATCCGACACAGAGATGCACGGTGGTTGGACAGACTGATCAAGAGTGCTGGATCTGTGATTGGAGTCAGGCATGACACACTGGAGGAGATGGTGAAGAGATGCACCATGAAGATGTTCGAGACCATAATGAATTGCCCAATCATCCGCTGCACAGCACCTTCATGGACCTGAGAGGCAGCAGTGGACGGCTCCTCTCTCTCCGCTGCAGGACGGAGAGATTTAAAAGATCCTTCGCTCCAACAGCCATCAGGCTGTGTAATTATAGAGTCAACAGACTAAATGAATTTCCCCTTGGGATAAATAAAGTCATTTTGATTTGATTTTGATTGACCTACGCCATCTTTAGGGTCTTCTTCAACTTAATTTGTCCTTGTTTTAGCCGCTCTTTGTCACCATCTCTAAAAGCTGCCTTCTTCTCATTGAGGATTTCCTTTAAATCACTCGTGATCCAAGGTTTGTTATTGTGGAAACAGCGTACAGTCCTTGTAGGAATTAGTGTCTCTACAGAAGTTGATGTAATCAGTAAAGCAGTCATTGTCCATACAGTTCTCCTCTGTTTCCAGCAACACATTCCAGTCACTACATTCAAAGCAGTCCTTTAGAGTCTCAGCAGCCTCCGGTGTCCATTTCCTGACAATGAGTTTATCAGAATCAGAAACAGAAATACTTTATTGATCCCCAAGGGGAAATTACTTTTGTTACAGCCCGTCCATACAAGCAATTAAACAATGACATGGGGATAACAGGACAGGAGGTAGAGAGGAAAAGGGGGGCAACATGACACCAGGAGAGGGAGGGAAAAAAAGAGCGACCCCCCAACTATGTTCCCGTTGGAGCACAGTGTGGGAGCAGTTAAAAAACACCTCAGCAGTATTAAGCACATTAAGTACACAAACATGAAAACTCAGACTTGCAACACAGGAGGGCGTGGAGAGCAGTGCACTCTGGGAGAGATTAGGCTCCGGCACATAACCTTGGCCGAGGAATGGCCGGATAAGGAGGGGTGAAGCAGACTCTTGACAGCCGCCTCCAAAAACATATTTTGTCAATACACCAGGGCAATGCCTATTCCCATCAGCAGAAAGCCTGTGATCATAAATCCAAAAATGAAGAAGTCTTCCACAGCCTCGACAGAAAGATCGCCCAGGCATAAGACATGCATCCTTTCCCAGGAATCTGCCGCATACCCGGCCGGGAACATCCCGTCAGGACATGTTGGTTCCCCCGAACCATGTTTCCTCTTCGAGAAGATGGTGTCAATTGCATTGAGAGACCAACTGATCAATTCCATGATTTTAGTTTCAAGAGCAGTGCAGAGAGAGTCTCTCAGTAGTAACAGACAGGCCAGTACAGTAGGAGCAAGCAGGAAAGATAAGGGTGAGGAGAGGAGAGAGAAATGCGACCGCCTCCGTCGAGAGCCAAAAGAGAGAGTTCCCTCCAAACACATGGTTTTTAACAAGTTTCCAGAAGAACTAAGTTGTGATCTGACCTGCCAAGTGGTGGGAAGGTAGTAGCTCTGTAAGCTTCTTTGACATAAGCATACAGTAGATAAAGGGTTTTATTTTCTCTGGTGGGCCAATTAACAAACTGTGTAAATCCAGTCAGGTGTGAGAACAGAGAAACATTATTGAAATCTCCTGATATTATCAAAAATGCTTCAGGATGCTTACTCTGTATCCTAGCATCTACGTCATGTAGAACTTCACATGGAACTTCAGCAGTTGCCTTGGGTGGAATGTACACAAGTATTGTTATGATATGACTGAATTCTCTTGGTACATAATATGGCCTAATACCAACTGCCAATATCTCAAAATCTGGACAGCATATCTTCTCCTTGACAGTGACATGTGCAGGACTGCACCATCTCTGGTTAACAAATAAAGCCTAGCCCCCACCTTTTTTCTTGCCATTGGAGTTGGCATCTCTGTCAGTTTGAATGAGAGTGAAGCCAGGTAGATCCACACTGGAGTCTGAGATGATTTGATTTAACCAAGTTTCCGTAAAACACATGAGACTGCACTCACAGTAAACTCTCTGCGTCTTCAACAGTATCTCCAGTTCATCACTGTTGTTGGGCAGAGAATTGGAGTTTCCCATGATGACAGATGGTAGAAAGGGCTTATATCTGCATTTCCAAGCCTTGACTTTTGCTCCAGCATGGCAACCACGAAAACACCTCTTTAACTCAGCAGGAATAGGGTGGTGATGTCCTCGAGAATTGCTCCGTTTCAGTGACAAAAGCTCTTCTCTTGAGTAAACTCTTCTCTCCACAGAAGTCTCCATAAAAAATAATACAAAAATATAATAAAAATACAGAAAAATACAATAAAATCACAGAGCCACCAGACTTTGCACTTAACTGTTCAAATGCATTCCGGTATTGCATTAGAATGTGTGTTCAACTGGTAATATAACTTAACAATAGCAACAGCAAGCATCAGTGTGCAAAACAGAACAAGATGGCGGCGCGAGCACATCGCAAGGCCCAGCGTCTCTCCCAGTTTTGCAATTTTGCAGTAATTCTCCTGTTAATCTCGGGACTGTTCGTGCAGAACGGCCTCAGTTTGACATCCTACACCCGACAGGAACTTTTGGACATTGGATTACACCTCCCTGGCCACTTTATCAACAATCTGCAACTCATCCCTGAGATCGCCAAAACTCCCGAGGCTACGCACTCTACCTGGCCGGGTGAAAGTGCTCGCAGGCAACGTCGAGACCGTAAACAAAGGCGGGGGAAGCGTGGAGGGATACGAGCTAAACTGAGGCTAACGCCGCATCGGCTCCCCTTACCAAGCATTTTCCTTGCTAATGTGTGGTCTCTGGTGAACAAAATGGATGAGTTACGACTTCGCCTGACCAACAGCAAGAAAAATATGGACTGTAATGTCATGATCTTCACAGAAACATGGCTAAACAACGGAGTACCGGACGATGCTATCAAGCTAGCCGGTCGCCACATACACAGGGCAGACAGAACAGCAGAAGACTCCGGTAAGACCAGAGGAGGAGGGCTATGCATTTATGTAAACAAAGCTTGGTGCACAGACTCTGTTGCTGTTGTGAGACACTGCTCAGCCAATATTGAGTTTATCATGGTT
>CAFUXE010000036.1:629491-652874 GCA_903364295.1 Serranus cabrilla | reverse complement strand
AAGCTATACACTAAGCTTGGAGACCTGGGCTTCAACACCTCCCTCCGTCACTGGATTATGGACTTTCTGACCAACAGACCACAGTATGTTAGGTCAGGACACACCTGCTCCTCCACCATCACACTCAACACATGCACCTCAGGGATGTGTGCTGAGCCCATTC
The DNA here is from genome assembly GCA_903364295.1 of Serranus cabrilla. Taxonomy (NCBI): domain Eukaryota; kingdom Metazoa; phylum Chordata; class Actinopteri; order Perciformes; family Serranidae; genus Serranus; species Serranus cabrilla. Next base: position 652,711 of record CAFUXE010000036.1, on the reverse strand, counting down.
CTCTACTCCCTCTTCACCCACGACTGCAGACCTGTACATGGAACCAACACCATCATCAAGTTTGCGGACGACACGTCGGTGATTGGCCTCATCAGCAACAACGATGAGACAGCCTACAGGGAGGAGGTCCAGCATCTGGCTGCCTGGTGTGCGGACAATAACCTGCTCCTCAACACCAGCAAGACCAAGGAGCTCATCGTGGACTTCAGGAGAAGAAGTGGAATCACGCACAACCCCATTCACATCAACGGGATGGTTGTTGAACGTGTCTCCAGCTTCAAGTTCCTGGGGACCCACATCACAGAGGACATGTCCTGGTCCACCAACACCTCCAGCTTGGTAAAGAAGGCTCACTAAGGACACTGAAGAAACACCACCTGTCTTCAGCTGTACTTAAGAACTTCTACCGCTGTGCAATTGAGAGCATCCTGACCAGCTGCGCCACAGTCTGGTACGGAAGCTGCTCTGTCTCGGACCGTAAGGTGCTACAACGGGTGGTGAAAACTGCCCAGCGCATCACCAGGTGCCCACTCCCCGCCATCGAGGACATTCAAAGGACACGCTGCTTGCGGCGAGCTCGCAGCATCCTTAAAGACTCCTCCCACCCCGCCCACAGACTGTTTGTCCTCCTGCCCTCCGGAAGGCGCTTCAGAGTCCTCCGGACCAGAACCACCAGGCTGAGGAGCAGCTTTTTCCCCAGAGCTGTCTCTCTCCTGAACTCTTCCCCCCAAAACCTGAACTCTGTCTCCCTGCCGAACTCCGCCCCCTGCTGACCCCACTGCCCAGATACATCACCTCTCACCCATCCTCTCCCCACCACTCCTCCTGGAAATACTTTCATCCATTCCTACCTATATTTTAACCTGTGTAAATTGTCAATATTCTGTATATATTTAAAATCTAAAATAGCATGTCCACCACAACTTAATCTGTATTTTATTCTGTTGAATATATGCACATATATTTATTAGACTTTCTATTCCTATTGCACCCCATAAATCAGTATATAATTAACAATTTGCACTACTCTGTGCATACATCGATCAACTATTGGACTTTCTGCTTAACTATTGCACTTTCTGCTTTTTTGCTCTTCTGGTGAGATGCCAAACTCATTTCGTTGCCATATACGTGTATATGTGTAATGACAATAAAGTTGAATCTCATCTCATCTCATCTCATAGTGGAGTGTCATGTGCCAACTGAGTTGGGTAAAACTGTCCACATCAAAGTTTTCAGCCAGCAGAAACGTTCTTTTCCTCTGGGTTGTTAATTAGGCACACTCCTGTGATCTGTAACCTATACGTGCCTGTGAATGCCTGGCTTGTCATATTAATCTAGCCTGACTCTCATCACATTATTGCAGCTAAAGATGCTCTACCTGCCATTTCACTGAAATGTTAAAATTATATAAGTGACTTCCTGACCAATAAGGAGTAATAGTTCTGACCAAATGTACAGTAGATTTAAAAATACACAAATCCTATTTTGCCAGCAAATAGATTTCATACATCAACGACTAAACCAAAGCACTGTATCTTTTTAACCACATAATTTAGCCTTTTCCAGTCCTCCCCAACAAAAATCATATTTTTGACTGAATGAAGAAAACGATCTCAATGGGCTTCCTCTTAGACTCCCCTTTGTGAGCCACGGAGGGAGGCAAAGTGATGGAGAAAGCCCAGCGGCTGACAGCCTGTCAATGAGTTAAACTAGGTGTCAGCTAGGTTACACTTTCCCATTGACATTAATTGCAGGTGACAGGGCTAAGTACAAGGCTCTGCACAATGACAATGATGACTCTGGAGGAAATTCTTCATGGTCTCCCCTTTGTCTGCTGTGACGGGAGTGATTATGCAGACCAGGAACATGGGAATACTGCATTATAGTTTCTTGGATAAGTGAGGAGAACTAGAAACCTTTTTTATACTACTGTGGTTTGTAAGATTTTTAATTGTCCTCGCTTTAGATAACTGTAGTTATTGATTGTCTTTTCTTCCTTTCAAACCTGTTCTTTCTTTCTGTTGCTTCACTGTTTTTGATACAGGTAAATAAAATAGTCTAATATAATCCCTAAAATGTATAGATTTATTTTTTATTATCAAACCACATTTTTGACATTTGTGACCATGATTTTCAGGGAATTACCAAACACCAATACAGAAGCATCAAAAGCATCCAAACATTTCAGCAGTCAAATTTGTTATTTATACTGAATTATTTTGTCATATTAAATTTTTTTCATCTAATGCTGCTGCTTTTTAGCCACATTAGGTGGCTCTAGGGATGGCAAGGCTGGTGAATCATTTAGTTATTTTGGTCAAAACAAAATTACCAACAAACACTTTGGTCAGCCTCGGCTTCAGCCTGTGTTTATCGTATTATCTCATAAATGGCAGCATGCTTTAACTTGAACACTAACTAATTATAAAAAATAATACTGCAACAGAAAAATGAGATTCAGTTATCCCAGGCTAATATGTTACATATTTGAAAAGCACATTACAACAACACGAACAAAACTAAGTAATTATTAGTTTATTAAAAACCGATACCCATCATGAATAACTTTGCATTATCCTGTTGTGCAATATTGGCCTATATTATGCAATCACTTGAACCAACCTTAGCTAGCTTGCTAGATAGACTAACATTGAAACAGGACACATGCAAGATCATTTTCTGTTATGACCATTATATTAAATGTGACTGTTGATTCATGCTTGATAGAAAAATTGTTTGCAGTCAGTATTAAGCTGTGTGTGGTGTGCAAAGCTTCTTCTTATAGCTTGCAACATGAGCTGCTTGGTACTTGAACTTTCTAGGAATTTGTTTCATTCAAGATGATCCATTTTCAACTAATGTGTCGCTATATGTATAATTAATTCATAATTAATACAATTGAAGTAGGTCTATTTCTCAGAAGCAAATTTTAAAGGTGGAAGTCTAGGCTAATAACTAACTAAAACAAACATTTCTATGAATGATAAATATACAGTATATGTGTGCATAGTACTGTGAATGAGCTTTACCTTTAACATAATGTTAAAGCAAGTGTTTTTGCCGAAGAGGTTATCCCCAAAAGCTCCAGTTCAGAGAGCAATTGTGATCAATAAAACACCTCTAATAGCTATAGCGAAAATTTGGGAGAGTAAGGCCAGACAATATCTTCATGAATTCTTATTTGATTTTGTATACAATCCGTAATATAGAAAATATTTTTTTTACATACAAAACTACATATACCCTACTCCAGTCTAATTTCTGGGCTCCACCAGGAATGAGATTTAGGCCCTGCCAGCATTCATGACAATTCAGCTGGCTACACATTAGTGTTCAGTTGTCTTAGTGCATTCCTTGTGTAACAGAGTTAGAAATGACCTCTTTTGAATTTCTACAAAATTGATGTGAATGTCATTTATATGTAAACGCCACCTGGTGGTACTACTTTAAAGTCGTTCTAGAATGTTTCTGTTTCGTGTAATTTGACTATGAACATGACTGGAACTTACTGTGAAAGTTACAGACATTTATGTGTAGAAATAGCAACTTTATTCACGAGCTGCGCGTCGTATCTGAGCCGAGCTAATGCTAACTAGCTTAGCGAGTGTCTGATGCCTCGTGCGCAGCTACGATATACACGTTACAGACGGTGATCTTTTGTCTCTGTGTTGCACAGATGTGAGCCCTTTGCAGCTGCATTAACTGTACTAATGCCTGCGCATTGTTGTTCTTTACACCAGGTAGGCACGGTTTAATATGAGTTTTCATATAATGTTGTTGTATTGAAAATTGTCTGAGTGAATTCATATTGTCATGATTTTGTATAAAAGTGAAGATAAATGCTGTATAACAGCCAGAAATGTATTTTATGTTTAAAAGAAAATCTAAAAGGCTTGAATGCACGGTACTCAAAAATATATTTCCACTATACGATCACATGCTGGTTAAAAATGTGTTAAAAAGAAATGTCATGATGTCATTTAAAAATACTGTATAAAAAGAGAGCAAAAGGAAAACTCTCCCGAGCTGAAGGTGGATGTGAGCCCTTTGCAGTTGCATTAACTGTACTAATGCCTGCGCATTGTTGTTCTTTACACCAGCTGGAGAATAAAAGAGAACCAGAATGAGAGCAACATCTGTGTGGCTGTGATGTCCTTCCTGCACCATAGACACATCAGACACATCATCCATAGTCCAGCCAGATAGACAACATCACTATATGCGTACCGACCCCATCGGTTACACTTGCATTGCGAAAACATGATGATGAGCATCAAGAGTGTTACTAAAAAATGACTGTGCCAATAAGAATAGGATAAAGACAAAGAAAGATGTTGTGGACGATAAGCTATAACAATAATATTATGGACATAAGCTCAATGCGTAAAATCCCATTGCTGCTTAAACTAGTTACAACTAGTTAAACTAGTTACAAAAAAACTATATGAGCAATAATGTGTGTTAGCTTATGTGAACAGTGTGCTGTTTTTTATTCCATAAATGTTGAGTATTCCAAACCATTTAGAAATGTGAAATTGATTTGTGATTAGCTATGTGACTGTATTTTACACCATTCAGAGTAAAGAGAGTTCAGAGCTGTCAACTGTTTACCACCTAGTGATGAATTGGATCATGTTGTGGGGGAGGCTGTCTGACAGACCTGGCAAATCCAAGCATCTACTAAGGATAAACTTGTAACATCTGGCTGAGGCACCGAATTGGAACCTCTAATTCAGGAGATGATTAGTCCTGACCATGGAACAGTGGACTAGGGCTTTACCTTTTTGAGACTATTGGAGGGGTTATGGGAGTTTGCTCATCCAGTCTACATGTGGTGAGACTGGATGAGCTGTATCTGTCGAACACAATTTTAGTGGGTGTTCTGTTTTCTGTTTGTGGCATCCCAATGTTTGTGGCATTCGTGCACCAGACCTTAAGGTGCAGAAGGGGGGAGTAGGGTGTTCAGTTTGATTAACTCAAATTGTGGCTCTGATCTTTGCAGATGATGTGGTTCTGTAGTTCCTGTAGATACTGTTGAAGACGCAGAAAGTTTACCGTGAGTGCAGTTTAATGTGTTTTACGGAAACTTGGTTGAATCAAAACATCTCAGACTCCAGGGTGGATCTACCTGGCTTCACTCTCATACAAGCTGACAGAGATGCCAACGCCAGTGGCAAGAAAAAAGGTGGGGGCTTGGCTTTATTTGTTAACCAGAGATGGTGCAGTCCTGCACATGTTACTGTCAAGGAGAAGATGTGCTGTCCAGATTTTGAGATATTGGCATATATTGACCTCGTTGCTAGGATACAGACTAAGCATCGTGTTTCACTGTCCTCTCACCTGACTGGTTTTAGACAGTTTATTTGTCCCACCAGAGAAAATAAAACCCTTGATCTGCTGTATGCTAATGTCAAAGAAGCTTACAGAGCTACTGCCTTACCACCTCTTGGCAAGTCATATCACAACTTAGTTCTTCTGGAAACTTGTTACAAACCATGTGTTTGGAGGCAACCTGCAACTAAACTCACTGTCAGGAAATGGACACCAGAGGCTGCTGAGGCTCTAAAGGACTGCTTTGAATGTACTGACTGGAATGTGTTGCTGGAAACAGAGGAAAACAGTATGGACATTGACAGACAAGTTGACTGCTTTACTGATTACATCAACTTCTGTAGAGATACAGTCATACCTACAAGGAATGTATGCTGTTTCCAAAAAAAACAAGCCTTGGATTAGTGATTAAAGGAAATCCTCAATTAGAAGAAGGCAGCTTTTAGAGATGGTGACAAAGCATGGCTAAAACACGTACAAGTTGAGTTGAAGAAGAGACTAAAGATGGCAAAGGTGGCATACAAGAAGAAATTGGATAGGAGTCTTCAGCACAGTAACACCCGTGAAATGTGGAGAGGAATAAACATGGGGGTGAGGTTGGAACTGGGGAGACTTTTCTCATGGAAGGCTGCTGGCCCAGATGGTGTGTGTCCAAGGCTGCTCAAAGACGGGCAAATGCCAACTCAGTGGAAAACTTCCTGTGTTGCCGGAGTAAGGAATGATCGTTGATTTACGCAGGTTCAAGCCCCCTCTTCAACCAGTGAATACTGGTGGGGTGGACATCGAGGTAGTGCCAAGTTATAAGTATATAGGTGTATAGCTGGATAATAGGTTGGACTCGTCCCTTAACACAGACACGCTCTACAAAAAGCTTTCTTAATGAAGCTCAGATCTTTTGACATCTGTAGTAAGATGCTGCAGATGTTTTATCAGTCTGTTGTGGCAAGTATGTTGTTTTATGCTGCAGTCTGCAGGGGAGGCAGCATCAGACACAGAGATGCAAGGCGGTTGGACAGACTGATCAAAAGAGCTGGCTCTGTGATTGGAGTCCGGCTGGACACACTGGAGGAGGTGGTGGAGAGATGCACTGTCAAGATGTTTTAGACCATAATGAATTACCCGGATCATCCGCTGCACAGCACCTCTGTGGATCGGAGAGGCATCATTAGACGGCTCCTCTCTCTCCGTTGCAGGACAGAGAGATTCAAGAGATCTTTTGCTCCTACAGCCATCAGGCTGTCTAATTCTAGAGTCAACAGACTAACTGAATTTCCCCTCAGGGATAAATAAAGCAATTTTGATTTGATTTATTTTTAATGTACAGAGTGCTGTGGATAATCCTGGCTTTTCTTCTATCCCGATGACAACACACTTGATTCTTTATCATCTATTTTCTTCTAAATTGGACCATTTTTTACACAATTGACAGCATATTGCCTCGAAGAAGATTTTATTGGTAATTAATTAAGTGAGAATTAGTCTCATATTGTATTGACAAAGATAGGACCAAAACGCTTCTGCAACCACCCTCAGCGACCCTAGTTGTAATTTGTGGTAGAATGCAGGCTTAAGGCACTTCTGGGTTTGCCTTGCTGCTCGGACATGGAGGTTGCCCCTTGGCGGCAAATTAGACATATCGACAGAATTTTTGAAATGACGAAACAAAACTCTGTGGGTAGTTTTAGTTTCCTCATTTTTGTAATTTGCCTTTGGTCTGCCAGAGCCGTCTGCAAATTTGGCTGTTGTGGTTGTATCTTAAAATTATTTCAGTCAATAGAATCACAAGAATATTAGCTTTCCAATGATATGCAGCATGAACATAAACTGAAACATAATGGTTGTGCACAAACTATAACACTGTAATAACAGCGTAACAATATGCAATTGTTTGGTGTCCAGAAAGGACTCACTGTTCTCCTGCCAGAGTTTTTTTTTTTTTAACTCCACCAGCATTTCGGACTCAGGACTCGTGTAACAGGGTTTATATTGTCTGTCACTTGCATGTAGGAGTTGTTTAATTGTATAGTTGGCTCAATAGCGCCCTCTCAGGTAGAGTACATGTATGCCATGGGCAACTGTAATTTGCTATCACTCTATGAGAGACGTGCCCATGGTAAGTTGCTGTGCATAGCACTGTGTTCAATTTTGGTGTATAAATGTTAGTATTAACACTTATGGACTCATGAATACACTACAATGTGTATGTTAATCAATATGAGATTATTGTGTATCATTTAAGTGAGCTTACATGTAAATATAATATTAACGAATGTATGTGTAATGAACAAGCTAGCTTAATTAGCTTTTATCGTTCGTAGTGTTTCCTGGGTGCGTTGCTGTAAGAGCCAACTGTAACTGACCAGAACTTGCTCTGTTCCTGTTCAGGTACATTAGTATATCTTTGTATATTGTTATTTGTGTCATGTTAATTTAGAACTGTAAATTTGCTATCACTCTATGAGAAACGTGCCCGTGTGTTTCCCGGGTGCGTTGCTGTAAGAGCCAACTGTGAAGTACAACTGACCGTGGTTACACTAGGTCCTTGCTAGCTACCCCTGGTGTCATGGTCGCTAACGTTAGCTGCCTCCTGTTGTGCTTTATTTCCATTTCCCTTCTGTTTTGCCGTTCTGGTGTCGTTCTTGGTCAGTTTATGACTCATGTCCGTTGCAGTAAAAAGTTTTTTATGCAATTTCTAACTCGTTTGTTGATCGTATCTCTATTTTTGGTTATCATATCTTGTTTTCTTAATAACAACTCCGGTGGAGATAAGCATCTGTCTTAACCATGACTTGTCCGAAAGTTCCCTTGAGAACATTTTCTTACTGTGTTTATCATCTTTTACACTTTCATCCAGTTCTGCTCGGCTCTCATCACATTCAAAGTTTAACCCCTTCTGTGCATTCCCTTTTCTTTCAGGGTTAATTAAGTAATTTGTCATCCAAACAGCTTAGGCCTCAATCACCAATATCTTCTTAAGTTTTTTTCTAAATTGGTTCTGAAGAAAGTACAGGAAAAAAGTATAGGTCAGAGTCATATAAGTGTCCTTAAACTGCTCAGTTGTTCGTACCTATGTCCTTAAAACAACCATATCTCACAAAATTACGTGAAATGACCATGGTTTCTTAACACCGAATTCTATGCTGGTGACACGTAATGTGTTAAAAAAATATGTGCCACCAGCATGTAAAATCAATGGGGATAATTTTTTTGTGCTGAGCCCATGTATTCCCTGGTTAACAACGCGACAGTAGCAATGTTTGACAGCGAGGCGGAGTATAGAGCACCAAAGCTACAGTAATGTTGGGAGGGAGGGGTGGTGGATGGGTTGAACAGACTGTCACCAAGGAGAAGGTAACTTTACGTTGTTCAGGTAACTTACATTTTTTACATAACTTATGTAAGTTATACGGCACATGATTTGTTAAGCACGTTTTCTTTTACGTAAACTTCCATTTTTTACACAACTTCCATGGCTTCACCTCTGGCATTCCTGGTATTTTTATTTGCTTTTGAAACTTTCTTTTATAGTGCCTGCAAGGAAGTTTTTAGCCCCAATCCTAGGTCAGTGGTTTAGTAGCTGTAATTCACAGAACCCTTTTTGACAACCTTGAACCGTACAGGTATCTATAATGACGTGTGTGCTATTGTTAAAACGCTCCGCTGATTCCTGTATTTTTAACCACCTGCATGGAATTTGGTGTTAAGAGGCAGTGATTGTTTCACATAATGTTGTGGGATCAGGTTGTCTTAGAATGATGAATCCTATTTCCTTGTAAGTTAAAAGGGTATGTCAGTTAAACCTAGTAGCATAGAAAAGTCCTACCCATGACCATAAAAAGGCATGATACTCCAGTGCCATATGACTTCGCTCACAGAATTTGAAAAGAAAATGTGAGGGAATAAAGTAAAAAATAAAGTAAAAAATGCCAAACGAAGGTCTGAAGAAGTTTCAATGCCAGATTCGAAACTGTATGTACTTCTGCAGGAATTGAATGGCAACCAAACTGTCATATGTAGTCAAAACAGTAATAGATATAAAATAACACAGACAACATATAACACTAGTTTATCAAGATGTTCAGGTAGCTCACCTGGTAGAGTGTGGCTGAATTCTTACTTCAGATGCCCTTTGGTACAATGCCACAAGCCCCCAAAATATTTGTATAATTGAAGAAAATGTAAAGACCAAATACTAGCAACTTTGCACAAACATATAGTGTTCGTCTAAATGTTTGCTATTTAATGTGAATACCTTTTTTCTTGCTGTAGAACAAATAATCAAAAAGGTATTAAGAAGAAATTACTTCTTTAGAACAGGTGGTGAATGAGACCTTTTGAATGCTTTAGTTAATTATACTATATGGCTAATGCATCACACATTTAGAATTTTTATTATTATTGTCAGTTTGTAGGAGGATTACAAAACTAACAACAGGGTTTTGCTGACATCACTGTGCACAGTATTATGGAACAAATTCACATGGCCTATTTTGGATGGCGAACAAGCAATGTAATTTAATCAATCTTTAAATATTCAGTTTAGTATTTTCTCTGATCCACCATCTAACTACACACACTCCCACACACCTTACACGTGTTCTCCAGTCTTTTCCTCTGCTTTTTTTCAGCACCTTAAGGTGTCATCTGCAGAGCTGTAATGGCTGTTTTAATGGTCTTGAGATAAGTGCTTTGAACTCGTTGAGTGTAATCACCTAAGAAATTTTCCACTGAATCATTTCACCTATTTGCGGCTTTCCAGTTACTCTATAATTTATGCCCATACTAAGCTCCACACTATGGGACACATGTATTATCCACTGAAACCCATGGCAATAACACATTTTTAAGTTATACATTTTAAAAATATACCTATAAGCAGGTATATACTGGAGTCCAAGCATGTAATTTAGGTGGTCTATGCCTCATGGATTTTTTCAGTTCTAAGTACCAAAAATCTTTTTTGAAGTTGAAATGATTCACATGTGCCTCATAATGCCTTAAATGGGTGGGGCCAATACCATTAGATGCAGCTGAATGTATTCAATATATACATACAACATGGTTCTGATTATCCTTGCTCAGCAGACAAACAGGTAGAAATACTTTTACCTTTTGCATTTAAATTGCATAAAATATTTTCTTTTGAATATTAATAATGACATGACTGAGTAGTCCAACTGATCTGCTAAAACCCTTAAAATAAAAGTAAAAATGTTAGTGTATCTAGATACACTTCTGTTAACAAGTTGTCTTTCTTATAATCCAATCCAATCCACTTTATTTATAGAGCACATTTAAAAACAACAGAGTTGACCAAAGTGCTTTACATTTGTGTCATAGAAAGAGAAAAAGAAACAAATATTACAATCAGTCAGAAAAGCAACACAGACAAGAAAAAACAAAAACAAACAAACAATAAAATAATAAAAACAAACTCTTATACAGGTCCTAAGAATGCCAGTGCATACAGGTGAGTTTTTAGGCGAGATTTAAATGTGGGTAGCGTGGGAGCCAGCCTAACCTGGGGGGGCAGCTGGTTCCAGAGTTTAGGGGCTATAATGGCAAATGCCCGGTCTCCCCTGTGCTTCAGTCTAGCGTTAGGTGCAACCAGAAGCGACTGATCTGCAGACCTCAGTGACCGTGATGGGACATATGGTTGTAGAAGGTCAGAGAGGTAAGATGGAGCCAACCCATTCATAGCTTTGTAAGCAAACAATAAAATCTTAAAATGAATCCTAAAATTGACAGGGAGCCAATGAAGACAGGCCAAGACAGGAGTGATGTGCTCACGCTTACGAGTTCCTGTAAGCAGGCGAGCAGCAGCATTTTAGACCAGCTGCAGAAGGGACAGGGAGGCCTGGCTAACACCAACATAAAGAGCATTACAGTAGTCGAGGCGAGTTGTGATAAAAGCATGTAAAATGATCTCAAGGTATTTAAAAGAAAGATAAGGCTTCAGCTTAGACACTTGCTTCAGCTGGAAGAAGCTCAATTTCACAACAGAGTTTATCTGTTTATCCATTTTAAAATCACTGTCCATTTTTTACTCCCAGATTGGTTACTGTGGGTTTCACATAAGGATCAAGGGAGCCAAAGTGTAGTGGGATATGAGAGGCACCATTTGGCTGAAGAAGTATGACTTCAGTCTTACTTTCATTAAAATTTAAAAAGTTCAAAGCCATCCAAGCTTTGATGTCGTTCAGACACTGCAACAGTGGGTCTAGGGAGTTGGGGACATTTCGTTTAAACGGGAGGTATATTTGGGAGTCATCTGCATAAAAGTGAAACGAGACACCATATTTTTTAATAATAGCACCTAATGGGAGCAGATATATAGAAAAGAGGATAGGCCCAATAATGGAACCTTGAGGAACCCCACATGAGAGAGATGCATGGGAAGAAAAAGAGTCGCCTAGGTTGACAGAAAAGCTTCTATCTGTCAGGTAGGACCTGAACCACATGAGGGCACTTCCACTGATGCCCACACAATGCTCCAGGTGAGCCATAAGGATATCATGGTCTATTGTGTCAAAGGCAGCTGTTAGGTCTAAAAGCATGAGGGAGGGGAAAGTTGACGGAAAGTTTTACAAAATCCAAACAGGAATTGCTGTCATATTATGATGGTAGGAAGTTGCTGTAGTATTATGACAAAAAGGACGAAGTGAGGTGATGTTTTTGAATTTTTGGATTGGAGATTGGATAACAATCCTGGGAGGAGTTCATGCGCACCATGTTTTCTAGGGGGCGCTGTATAGCTTTTTTGACATTTCAAATGCAAATCAAATTTCATGTACGTAGGACAAACCACTGATTTTATATGATTTTTTTCAAATTTGTAGGGGGCGCTTTGGAGCTGTTTGTGCGTGGCTATTGACGAAAGTAGTAAAATATCACATTTTTTACCAGGCCTGATTTTTGTACCAAATTTGGGTTTTTAAACATGTTTAAGGGGGCAAATTTGGGTTCAAATTTTAATAACAGAGATAATGGGCATCCTTCTAGGCACATGGATCTGCAAAGAGTGAAGGATTTTGAGATTTGATCATTTGTTGAAATTTTAGCGATTGGGTCTGTGTATAATAACCAAATACATTTTGTATTTGTAAATTTCTCTCCAAAGCCAAATCCTCTAAGAGTCTCAAAAAGATACCTCCACTCTATCCTATCGAAGGCTTTTTCAGCATCTCGGGAAAGAAGTGCCTGATCAGTGTCATCTTGTTTTGCATACAAAATGTTCAATAACCTACAGGTGTTGTGATAAGCTTGTCTGCCAAGTACAAGTCCATTCTGGTCATTAGCAATCAGCTTAGGAATTTGTGACTCAATTCTCCTGGCCAAAGCTTTGCATAGTATTTTAGTGTCACATGATATAAGGGATATAGGGCGATATGAACCCATTTCTGATGGAGATTTACCTGGCTTTAACAGAAGAGAAATTGTTGTTGATCTCAAAGATTGTGGAAGAATTCCAGCTTCATACAATTCATTAAACATTTCAAGAAGATGGAGCAATAATTTTCCTGAGAACTTCTTATATATTTCCAATGGAAGGCCATCTGGCCTAGGTGCCTTGCCACTGTTCATGTGGCTAAGTGCATCTGAAAGCTCTTTAATAGTCAAATTTCTATCAAGGACAGTTTAAATCTCATCTAGTGTCGGGAATTTAAGCTGATTTCAAAACCTATTCTGTTTTTCCTCATCATCAGGACATTCAGATTTATATAAGCACTCATAATATTTTGTAAATGCATTGTTAATGTCAACTGGATCAATCAGGTTCTCACCATTATCCAATATAATTGAGTTAATAGATCTATTTGTCTGTATTTTCTTAATTTGCCATACTAAAAGCTTACCAGCCTTCTCAACCTGATCGTAGTATGACTGCCTCAACCATAACAAACTATTGGCTATTTTAGTGGTAGTTAATTCATCATATTTAGATTTCAATAGAAGTTCATGTTGGTTTTCCTTATTCACACTGTGATATAGCTCCTGTTCTAGTTCTTTGATTCAAGGGAATCCAATTGATTGTAATGTAATTTGGATTTGTGCTTTGTATAAGTAATTATCTCACCGCTAATGTAGGCCTTAAATGCTCTGTATTTATGGAAAAATATTCAGTTATTTTCTCATCCAAAAAACTCAGAAGTCAGGAATTTGAAGCCATTTAGCTTGAAAGCGAAATGGCACATATATATATGTATATATTCACACACACACACACACACACATATATATATATATACGTATATATATATATGTGTGATCAGTGAGGGATCAGTGTTGGGATCTTTTTCAGTGTCAGGTTCAGGTTGAAGATGCACTACATGACACCACACAGCTGCACAGCACATGCCTATTGATATAAAATAGTCTATGCATATTTGTAACTCAGACTTTATTGAGATATGGAGGTATGGAGGTTTTTTATCCTGCCTCTTAAGGCTTGTTCTGCCAGAATGCTTCTTAGGCTGAAGGGAGAATTGAGGCAGGAACCGGACTGTGTCGAATTTCTATTGATTTTTGCTGCCCGGTGTCCTTGTATTGGTGTAAATGCACAGATTGGGAATGTCAGAAACAAATGGACTTCATCATTGGTTGTGACAGCTGTGCTGGATTTGACGGACAGGAACAAATTTTCCCATCATACGCAAATAAAAACAAACTAAGGAGAGTAAATAAGTGACTTATTAGAGGCAGGTGTTGAGCAAACCATATAAATGCTAATTTCAGTTAGCCTGTTTCATTTCCATACTGATATATTATTTCTATCTCTGCTGAAAAATATAGTTATATGCTAAATTTATTATATAATTTTGAATATTTACAAAATAAATATTACCTAAGTAACATACAATGACATGTATTGCTTCACAAGAGTAACATTTTTAATCAGATTTAATTAAAAGAACAGCGTTTCAAGCAGCCTTTAACATATACACGACACTGCAGTTTTTTTGTAAAAACACACAGATCTATTGCAAAGACTTCCAGAAAACATTAGGCTTATATAAAACGTTTTCACAACTTTCATTTAATATAATAAATAAATAAAATCCCTGTTGTGGTCCTGGTACAAACTAAAATTAAAGCTGCAAGCAGCGTTGACGGGTCCTCGCATCTCCACGCACGTTGGGGGGGCTGTGGGACTCGGTTGATGCAGCCACGCATTTCTGCAAACGCCGGACACTGGCATGTTGTCCTGGGTTTTTCAAATTTAGTAGCATTCTCTCATGTCAGGAAGAGCCAGTTCTGAGTTGGATCTCATGGTTTGCAGCATGACATTGCACGATTAAAAAGAAGTCGCTTTGTGTTTCCACTGGGGGGCGCTGTGATTATGTATCTGCCCATTAAATTTCGTTTCTCTAACTTGAACCCACTTCAGGGGCTAAACTAAAAACTGCATAAAGCATGTTACTTCCTGTCGCCAATGGGGGGCACCATGGAAATTTGTCAGTAATTAGGTATGGCTGTGTTCAAGCCTGGCCTCTGAGTACACGTGACAAATTTAGGCAGATCAGAAAATGTAAGGTCTAGTTATACAGTCTTGTGTTTCATAGAAAAACACCATAATTTGCATCCATGCCACACCCACATAGTGCAACTAACTACAGAGCTTTTGATTACTTTTGATCCCAAAGGCCTGATGATGGTACAGACCAAGTTTGAAGTCAATCGAGTTAAGTTTCTAGGAGGACAGTGTTTCCCTTCCATAGGCTGAAATTCAACCGCAGTACCTTTTAAAACCACGGGGATCAGCGGTAAACACAGCAGCGCATATGTATTTCAAATTACTGTAACTCCCAGCAACTGCATGCAATTTTTAATCATTCAAACTGCCCCTGAAGCTGTGGCTTTCTGATGCTTTTACATGCATCACGGTAATGACTGAGTGCCGTGAGAGGGAGGAAAGGAGCAGCAGCTACAGGCGGCGTTTGTGGGACAGAGTTGGAGGATTCTGTCAAACTTTTGGTGCGGTTTCTTGGAGTTTAGTTTTGAAGTTATATTCTGTGTAAATAAATCAAAATCTTGTAAATACTAGTTTTAGTTTTTTTCCTGAAGTGATTTTATCGTCCTCCCACTCAAGGCCACTTCCCTATCCCAACCAACAGAAATGAGTGCACAGACAGACAAAATGAAAAAGTGCACTCTGTGCCACAAAAGCACACCTTGGATGTGTGTGATGTGGGTCTCTTCAGATGGACAGGAATTGTTTCAGAAACTACCACTGCTAAAAAAAAAAAAATCCCAGCCTACTGACAAATATAACAGCCTGTAACGTGGACTCAGACAGTTTTACATTTCTGGAGCTTTCTGAGTTGAGTGACTTTACACATAGGGCATATTTTGCCACAGTTATTGACAAAAAGGACCAGGCCTTTAATGAATATATCTATTATAATGGTGCTAATTGGTTACACCCCAATCATGTTGATAAGCCGCTGGAGTTTTTTCAAAGAGTAAAACCTGGAAACGCATGTTCCTGCATGTTGCCAGCAGGAGGCGCTATGACTATTGCCCAATGTGAACGTGTCGATAGATTCAGCCCCAGAGTCTCATCAGGCATGACAAATTTGGGACAGATTGAACAATTTATGTCAAAGTTATCCAACTTCCTGATTTTTGGCAAAAACGTCATATTTCGCCGCCATGCCACACCCACATAGTGCAAGTAACTAAAAAGATTTTGATCACTTTTGATCTCAAATTATTATCGTAACATTTTGATTTCCGGTCGAGTGGACGCTGGCATGAATGTTGCCGCTGCTCGCCGGTAGTTTTTAAAGTAATTTTAAAGTGTTTTTAAGTGTCTTATATCACTTTTATGGCACATGGCTTTGCTACACTATGGACCCAACTCTGACTGCTTGTGAGAGAAGTAACTGCTCCTCTTACACAGCTCAACCTTTTCCTGCTCTCGCCCCGGCACTACTGTCAACTAGTGCACGGGCTAACGCCACTGCCACCACCTGTCACGACACCGACATCATGTGGCCCAACAACTGCCTCACCTGGTTTGCTCTCCTCTGGTTGCTGCTGTCGTTCTGTCATCATCCCGTGGCAGGACTACTCTACTACACCGTCGCAGACCTTCTCAGGATCCGCCGGAATACACCTCAGCCTTCACCACCAGAGTTACACCCCCACCCGGACATCGCTCGCCCTCCTCGCCGGCGCTACATCCACCGTGGGTCCCGTAGACACTTCCAGCTCAACAACTCCACTACAGCCAACTCCACCTGGTCCACTTCTCGTCGCTCTCCCAGACACTCCGGCCGTTCCGCAAACCATCACGCTTTAGCTGGCTTGGCTAGGACGGCTAATGTATCCATCAAACATGACACCTCTACTGTCAACTCCGGTCTGCTCAACATCCGCTTTCTCACGAACAAAGGACACCTCATTCAGGATCTCATCACTGACCGTAAGCTTGACTTTCTCTTTTTAACAGAAACCTGGCAACAGCCCAATGACTTCTCCACGCTTAATGATTCTACTCCTCCCGGTTTTGTTTATATCTCCCGTCCCCGTGGCAACGGCCGTGGAGGCGGTCTCGCGGTTATTTACCGCGAGAAGTGGAAGGCTTCTCATCCGACAGGCCGATCAGGACCTGAAACACCCTGGTGCAGAACGGCTCTTTGCAGAGCTGAGGAGGAAGTTTTGGATTCTTTGTGGCCGTGAGGCCATAAGAAGAGAGCAGCGCTTATGCCCTGAATGTCAGAGGTGGAGGGCCCAACCAGTCAACCCCAAGATGGCAGACCTACCTCCTGCACGGCTCAGGCTACATCAACCAGCATTCTTTTCTACAGGGATGGATTGTTTCGGTCCAATGCAGTTGAAAGTTGGCCGTCTAAACGAGAAGCGCTGGGGTTGCTCTTCAAATGCCTCACTACGAGAGCAGTCCATATTGAAGTGCTGTCTAGCATCAACACAGACTCCTTCCTGATGGCATTGAGAAGATTCATATCCCGTCGCGGGAAACCAGCGGAGTTGCTCTCTGACCAGGGCACTAACTTCAGAGGTGGGGACAGGTAACTACAAGAGGCTTTCCAAGCCCTGCATCCTTCCCTCCAAGCCCAGCTGGCAGAGTACCAAATAAAGTTCCACTTCAACCCACCCAGCGCCCCTCACTTCAGGGGCTCCTGGGAGCGAGAAATCAGGTCGATTAAGTCTGCTCTGACAGCTACACTGGGCTCACAGGTTGTCAGCGGAGAAATGCTGACCACAGTCCTGATTGAAATTGAGGACATTCTCAACTCCAAGCCCCTCGGCTATGTATCATCCGATGTGGCAGACCCAGATCCGGTCACCCCCAACCTACTGCTGATGGGGCGGCCGGACCCCTCCCTACCTCAGGCAGTGTACCACGACTCAGAGCTGCTTGGCCGTCGCCAATGGAGGGCCTGTCAAGTGTTGTCCGATCGCTTCTGGACACAGTTCCTACGCCACTACCTGCCCACACTGCAAACTCGGTCCAAATGGAAGTCAGAGACACCCCTTCTTCAGTTGGAGACTGTCGTTATGATTGTCGATCCTCAGCTACCCAGAGCATCGTGGCCTGTTGGGAAAATTAAGAAGGTGTTCCCTGGAGCCGATGGCCTGATTCGCACAGCGGAGATTAAAGTGAGGGATCGCACATATGTTAGACCAGTGAGCCGTCTTATCAGACTTCCTGCTGCTCCAGAGGGAAATGAACAGTGATGGACTGGATACTGCAAATTTGCTGTAGCAAATTTGAGGGCAGCTGTTCTGAAGGCTGCATCGCAGGTCCAGTAGTTTGGCGGCCCAGCCACTAGGGGCGCTAGCGCAAGCAGTGACGCCAAGAAATGTAGAAGAAGACTGATTATGATGGCGCAGCTTTGTATGGATTTTGCAATAGTTGTTCAGGTCAGTTAATTCTGCTGTCTGTTGATCAGCGGCTTGTGTGTGCGTCCATAGACATGTAAGTTGTGCTGTTTGTGATTGTTAATTGGGTTGTGTCTGCCGCTGCAGTGGGTAAATGTTGCATGTGATGATTGTTGCCGCTAACGATACAGGGTGATTTATGTTTATGCCTGTGCCACTTTGTTGTCACTTAAGAGTGTGATATGTTTGCACATTATTTAGTTAGGCACAGGATGTATGGTATGTTTCTTATGTATATGAACGGTCATTAATATGTTAATGGTAATTATTATTTATGGCAAGCTTAATTTGACACTCATGTCTGTTCGTGAGCCGCTGTGTATCCGTGTTTTGTGACAACTGTTTTTTGTTGTTGTTGTTTCAGAACCACACACATGCATACAAGTAAAGTAAAAGAAAGCAGAAAAAGGATAAACCGTCTACGGTGTCATGATTTAAGTCTTGGGGGAACGGTGTATAGAGATGGCGTTCTAACAGACGCGCACCTCGCGATTGCAACAATAGAAGCCAGCCGGTAAACTTCGAGCCTCCGCTACAAAACCTCTGGTTCCGTTCCGTCCCGTCAACAGCGCATCATCACTTCCTCTACACCCAATGAATTTACTGCTGCTTTCAAGGACTCAGAGCTTTTTACCCTGAAAGACTTGGTTTACCCTCTTTGTCCTGAAAATTTCCTCTCCACCTTCCACTCCACCTGCTCTGAGATTTTAGACTCTATTGCTCCCTTTAGGCAAAATCTGCCAAGCCAAGAACAGATCCGTGGTTAAACAATACCACCCGCGCCATAAGGCAACGCTGCAGGCAGGCAGAGCGTAGATGGAAGGACAAACTACACGTCTCTCCGGAAATGTTAAGGGATTGCCTTTCTGAGTATCAGAGGGCTGTGCGAGAAGCTAAATCTCAGCATCTCTCTGATATTATTTCTAGCAGTAGTCATTGTCCTAAGGTGCTATTTGACACAATTAATGCTATTGTAAACCCATACACTTCTACTATGACTGATGTCTCAGCTGCAGCTTGTGAGAATTTTCTTTGTTAATTTGTAGACAAAGTGGATTCTATTAGGAAAGACACCAGTAAAAGTGTTATGATGAGTGCTTGTAAGGATTTGCTTGTTGCTTCAACACACTTTGCTGTGTTCGACCAGTTTGAGTCAGTTTCTCTCTCCTCCCTCAGTGACATTGTGAAATCTCTGAAACCTACAAACTGCCTACTGGATATTGTCCCTGCAAAAGTGCTGAAAATGGTTTTTAATACTGTGGGGTCACATGCTGTGGTCAGGCCCCTTCTTAAAACACCTAACCTTGACCCCACAGTGTTGTCAAATTTTAGACCTGTTTCACATCTGCCCTTTCTTTCTAAAGTTTTAGAAAAGGTTGTTTTTATACAGTTGCAGTCCTTTCTGGAACACAACTCTGTCATTGAGAAGTTTCAATCTGGGTTTAGGTCTCGTCACAGCACTGAGTCTGCACTGTTAAAGGTCCACAATGACATTGCAATGTCAGTGGATGCCAAGCGCCCTGTTGTCCTAGTGCTGCTCGATCTCACAGCAGCGGTCGACCATTCAGTCCTCCTGTCACGTTTAAGCAATTATGTTGGCATCCGCAGCACTGCTCTGAAGTGGTTTACATCTTATCTGGCCAGTAGAACGTTCTCTGTCATGGTTTGTCACCTGTCCTCTTCCAGTGCTCCTCTCTCCTGTAGAGTTCCATAGGGTTCTATCCTTGGTCCTATTCTTTTTTCACTGTACATGTTACCACTTGGATCAATTATAGCCAGGCACAACCTCTCTTTTCATTGTTACGCAGATGACTTGCAAATATATCTGCCAGTGAAGCCTGAAGGTAACAGTGTACAATGCACCTACATCTTAACAACGACAAAACTGAATGTATTGTGTTTGGGGATACAGGGACGGCTAGCTTGGGCGCCTTGTCTTCAAACCTCAGTCCAACTGTGAGAAATCTGGGAGTGACCTTTGACAGTCATCTGAGGTTTGATAAACAAATAAACAACGTCATCAGAACTAGTTTTTTTTAGTTGCGTCTCCTGGCCAAAGTTAAAATGGTTTTAACCCGTCACGACCTTGAGATAGCCATCTATGCTCTAATCAGCTCAAGATTAGATTATTGCAATGCACTGTATGTAGGGGTCTCCCAGTCTCTTGTAAGCCGCCTTCAACTGGTGCAAAACGCTGCTGCCCGTCTTTTAACTGACACTAAAAGGCGAGAGCACATCACCCCTGTTCTAAAGTCCCTCCATTGGCTTCCCGTCCTTTATAGAATTGATTTTAAACTCTTAATGTTTGTTTTTAAAGCTCTCAATGGCCTTGCCCCATCCTATCTATCAAAACTTTTAAATGTCCGTGATCCTGGTAGAGCTCTAAGAATCAACTGCTGCTGGAGGTGCCCAGGTCAAAATCTAAGCACTGGGGTGACCGAGCTTTCTCAGTTGCTGCTCCCAGGCTCTGGAATAGGCTTCCTGCTGAAATGCGCCTAATTTCTGAGCAAAGCCTTTTTAAATCCAGGCTGAAAACCTATTTATTTAGGATGGCTTTTAATACCCAGTAGCATGGTGACACTTTTATCTTATTTTAACTTATTTTATTTTGTTGTATTTTATTGCTTTTATTCATCTGTTTTATTGGTTTTTATTTGTTCTATTCATTATTTGTTGTAAAGCACTTTGGTTCACCGAAAGGATTGTTGTCAAGGGCTGTATAAATAAAGTACATTTACAAAGTACAACAATGGAGAGCATTCACCCGTGGGTGAGGTTCATAGAGTTATTACACATTAAATCAGTGTTGCCTGTAAACACTGTTTTCATATAAGTGACAAACATCTGAAGCAACTACTTAACGCAAGAGCACCCTGGTGATGTGAAGTTGGTTTTAGTTTCGACATTCGCCTATTTTCCGGCTTTCTAACCATAACAGCGTCATGAAAACCGTACCAATTTCCCCCAGGATGGTATTCATTTGCACAGAAAACTATCAACTCACCAATCAGCAAGCCTGGCAAAAGATTAAAGTAATTGTGCCGAATATATTTTCTAATGACCTAGAGTGCCTGAGTGCTTAGGGACCATCGCAAAAGTGCAACGTCCTTTTTTTCAATTATTAATAACTTATTAATAACTAAATTCATCCATTAAACACCAAAACAATTCTGATGTGTTTATGAACTCACTATGGAGCTTTCACAGGCATTTAGTTTCCAGAAAAAAATCTTTTTAGATAGAATATGTAATCAGGGTGCATATTTCATTACATTTTAGACTTTTATTTTGTAACAGCTCACTTGTTTTTATAGACACCAACACCAAACCACTTCTTGGGGTGTTCCATTATTTTGATAGGTCTTTGTTTTAATTCATGCAACTTTTGTTTTGGATTGAATCAAACAATCAAACAATCAGCTATGGTTGTATCCAGTCTGTGGCCTAGTGGGTACAGAGTTGGGACTATAACATGTAGGATGTTAGTTAAAATCCAAGGACTGAGAGCTTATTGGTGTAATTCAACAAAAACATGCCAAAGATTTTTTTCATTTATTTGATGATGACGAGTTGTTCTCTTATGCTAAGAGCTGTATAATTATAGAAATCTCTTGCTTTACCATCATAAGTATAAAACACAACAACTTGAATTAGATTCTCACACACTGAATCAGCAACATCTTTCCAAAAAGGCCAAAAGAGAAAAAGAGGTCCCTTAGTTATCACCACCAAATTCAGTCCATCAGTATGATGCTTCTACAATGCTGCTAGGCTTCTGCATGTCTGGTTGTAGTTGATCTTGTTTTGTTATTCTAAAAACTATACCAATATGTACTAATGTGCAAGTCTTAACCTTTTAACTACAACTTACAGAAACTTTGTGTTTGACCATTTTTTAATGGATGCTGTATGAGTAGGCCTACATTCAAGAGTGTACAGAATCCAGGGGCGTCCAGACGAGGCGAAATCTGCAGAGGCAGCAGCAAACTGGGCCTCTTGGGCTGAACTGCTAGTGTAACGTTTGTTTAGGCTAGGCAATTGGACTATGGCTACAAGAGCGGCAACAGAAGATTGGTTCTTTTAAGGAGCCTGGATTGTGAATGAATCACATGAGCCGGTGGTGCAGTTTAAACAAGTGTATTTACTAAATTAGGTACAGGGAAAAAAACAACCAATATAAACAATATACTCTTTCAGGAAACAATACTGAATTATCCAAAAATAAACAGAGGATCAGTTTGATTGGAATCCTTTCAGTCTGGGGTGAAAAGAAAAAGTTTGTCCACAGCGGTAGGGGGTGCAACACAGTCTTTGTCCTACCAGTACGCTGATGGGATCTGATCTAGCTCGCCATTGGAGTTCAGATGAAGAACTCCAAAATCAGTAAAAAACCTGACCTTCAACGGAGTATTTTAAAGCGGCGCGTCCATTCGCGGCCGACAGGAAATCCGTAGCGTTTTGCAGGTGGAACCGATCCAAAGGCTGACGGTTTCAACGATCGATTTAGTATCAGTGTATGCGTTTGTATGCAGCATGCCACAGTCACAGTGAGGAGGGAGCAGGAAGTGAACTCTGTGATCCGTGATTTACAGGAAGCGCTGGGGTCACAGGAAGTGGGCCCGCAAAAATAAATAAATAAATAAATAACTAAATGCGGGTTACAGGTTCCCCCCCTAAACTCATGTACGGCCTCGTACATGCAGGTGGCTGGCAGCATACAGGATATTCACAAGGAGCAGGGGTCAGAGGGGTCTCTTCTAGTTGAAGTACAGAGGTAAACATGGAGCCGAGTCCGTGGAACAGGGACTGAATACTCTTCAGAACCGGATGTCCAGGTTTTGAATACTGCAGGCGAGTGGGAGGCCGGCGTATCCTAGTGGGACGTCGGACTGGTGGTTCAGTTTCTGGGCTGGAGAGTTCAGGTGCAGTGGATGGCTCCAAATCACTGGAGATGCTGACTGGCTCTGGAGAGACTTT
>CAFUXE010000036.1:552371-586632 GCA_903364295.1 Serranus cabrilla | reverse complement strand
AATTAAAAAGCACACCTACAGTTTACTTTTGCCCTTTAGAAATGTCATGCAAATACTCATGTGTTATGTTCTTGCTCAGTCACAGTCAGGAAATATTCAGTGACTAATGTGTTCTGCTAAAGAAAGAAGGCAAACAAGCTCCTGCTGAGAACAAATAGCGCAGATGCAGAGGGAAACACATATATACATATAGTTTGTCCTTCTGCAGAAGGGGCCTGAGAGCTTAACAATTCTTCAACATTACTAATCCAGTGGAACTTTTTCACGTTGGTAAAGAGACCTTCAGATACCTCTATCAAACATCTTCCAACAACACTTATACATTCCAGTCCAACAAGGCCAGCCAGAGATGGATAGTATAAATTGGAAATTTGAGTTATTTTATTAATATTTCTATAATTGTTTTGGTATATTATATTGAGTTATGTTTAGCAATGGTCAATTGTAATGCCCTTCATAGAGTTTCCCAGAATCAATGTTTCCGTCCTGGTATTTCTGTTCCTGAAATTCTCTTCAGCAGTTTCTCTAAAAACAGATAAATAATCCCTGGAGAAACATTTAGTTAGTAGTTTAGTAAACATCTTGTTACCAAACTATGATGAACCTTTCTTTTGCAATTAGGCATTCAAAGTGGATCATCCAAAATCCTGCAGGATGTGAGGAACAACAGTTTGGTAGAGTTATAATAGCTGGTGTATAATTGTGAAGATGCAGTAGTGATTAATAATTATCATTAAATATTAGATAATTATTAGAAAATGATTTTATGGGAAATACAATGATTAAAGCTTAAGGTCTTTTTGTAGTTTGTCTGAATTGCTGAAGGAATGGGGTGGCAACAAAGCTGAGAAGCAAATTGTATTAGTAAGTTGAGGAGAACTGTATTAAAATGCAAATGTACAGCTGTTAATAGTTCTTCAAAAACCAATAATCCCCCACAGTCAGTCATGTGTCAAAATGGTTAATGGAAAAATATCCCAGAGGCATGCAGGGTCCTTTTTCCATTCCGCTTTTGATTATAGCAGAAATTCTGTTTGGGCAAAAGCACAGTTAGGTCATGATGGGATTGGCAAAGATGGCTTAATGTGGGCAAAATCCCAAACTCATTGTTCTGATGGCCTGATTTCACAGACATGTTTTCTCATGGGAAGAATCCTTATCATGACCATGAGGACGCCAGGCTGCATATCAGATCTGCAGTTATTACAGACATTCATCATACAGCTGAGTGGGACACAACCTGTGCAGGAAAATATGGACATGAAATAATGTTATATGTGGCTGAATGTATGAAACAATGTATTAGGGCCAGTGAATGTACAAGTAATTTAAAATATGGATATTTTCTGATATCATAAAGTCAAACATTTTTGAAAAAGAACTTGTAAAACAAATTGTAATACTTGTGATGATCGAAAACCAAAACAACCCAATCACACCACTGACTGTGTTCTTGCTGTGTATAATGCCAAGAGTGAATGACAAAATCAAATTAGACTTTAAACGAGATTTAGCAATAAATAAGTACTTGTGATGTTAGTCACTCATTGGATTTGTCCAGTCCGGTCCCATTCCTAATTCATCATACATATGGACAAGGCATTTTTTAGTATATCCGTAATACACACCAGGCTTTCCATTATCTCCGATGTGAACCCATCTGTGATAATATGAGACAAACATTGTTCCTAACAACTAGCATATGTGACTGTATACTCTATAAATGTTGCCTTATAGCACAATTCACATGATTAAATTAGCAATAGTTCAACAACAGTGCAACAAGCCTCTGTGTCATAGTATCAAGAATCCTCCAACAAAGCAGCTTTGTATAAGAAAGAACACACTGCTGAGGAAATGCAACAAAGAGGAGCTCTAGCTCTGCCCAGCTAGAGTCCAAGCCTACTGGCTCTCTGGCATCCAGTCTTGCAACACTAGCACCACTACCCAGTACAATGAAGAGAGAGGCACCAACAGGAGCTGACAGGTTGATTTGGCTGGTATTATTGTGTTCCAGTTGCCTCCAAATACCAAGTGAAACTGAGTTATTTTGCAGCGAAACCCATGTACAGAAATGTTCCTTATATTTTCTTAATGCCCTGTCACTGTCATAGGTCAAATATGTGATCAGTGGTTCAGAGTAAAGCTCATGCAATGACAGTTTCAGACAGCTGCTAATGTGTTAAATTTTGTGTTCGAGGCCCCTCTCTCTTGCTGTCAGTCCTAATTTTAGGGCTCCTAAATCTTTTGTCTGAAAGTATTTCAAATAGCTAAAACCAGTCCCTAAAACTCTAAAAGATTTTTTTTTAATAATAAGTACTCAAGAGGACTCCTAAGTCACTAAGAGAAATTCACAAAGAATCCTAAAATGGCCGTTGCCAGCAATATGCCTTGTAATCACTTCAACATTTTAGAAACTATAATAATTTTCTTTGGCCATTTTTCAGCTCCATTCGGTGGTGAGATATATAGAGTGAAAGAGTCAGACAGAGGGGAAGACAAGCTGGAAAAAAAAGCTCTAATGGTCTAAAAGGTCTAATGGAATGCGCTCCACCAGGGTGCCACTGGGACATCACAAAATCTCTAGTAATACTGACCTTTTTAAAAGGCATCAGTTTAATTGCAAGGGTATTATGATCATCGTAGACTAAGACAAGGATACAGTCACTTCACCAATCAACAGCACCAAAGATCTCCTCCTTTAATAAAGTAATTTAATGCACAAGTTGGCAGACATGTAATCAATCAAATCAAAAATCAATCAATCAAAATTACTTCATTTTATCACAGAGGGGAAATTCGGTTAGTCTCCTACAGCCTAATGGCTGGGTTGTATCAGGGTCAGGGTTGTATGGGCATATTTGACCCAAAGGAACTGCCCAGACCAGGATGAAGGGTGTTGAGAAGTCATGCAGCGAAAGGCTGTCTCCATCTCCTGGTTCTTGCTCTCTGTCTGTATATTGGATGGGGGATGGAAGTCTGTTAGAATCCCCAGTTCCACAAGAAGAGAGCTTAAGAGAAGCTGGTCTCAATATGATATGTTTTTTCTGGTCACCTGCAATTGTACAGCGCTGGGCTCAGAGTGGCAAAGTTCAATCAGCATCTGAGTCCGAGGACAGGCTGACAGGAGCGAGCAGAACTCTCTCCAGAAAATGGATGGAAACTGGTCAAACACCACATCGCAAGTGATTGCATGAAGCCGGACATCGTGGTTCAGCAACAGCGTGTTGGTTTTCTTGGCAGATGGGAGCTTTGGCAGGGGCACGAAATCTTGGTCTACCACCGTCAGGATGGTGGTGTTGCCGCTGGACAGTGGTGATGAAGTCCAGGGAGATGTAGGACCAGGGGTGATGGGGCAAGGGCAACAGGTGCAGGAGCTCGGAGTGAAGGATTGTGCTGGTTGCAGGTGGGACAGGCATTGACAAACTTCTGGGCGTCATCATCCAAGGAAGCTGTGGGCCCACAAGAGGATGTCTGGCTGAAGAGCAGCTCCCAGATAAGTGTGGCAACCAGACGGGACAGTGGAAGGATGGTGTCCGGGTCCGTGGCGTCCTCCTCCTCCACCAGAAACTGCTAGGACAGAGCGTTGGGCTTGACGTAACAGAACCCGGCCTTGTTGTTCTTGTGGTCTGTCCACACCAGGAATGTCTACAAAGTCCCCTCAGCCAGTGTTGCCGCTCCTCCAATGCTAGCTTGATAGCCAGCAGCTCTTGGTTGATATCATACCTTCTTTTGGGTCAGCCACCTGGAGAAGAAGGTGCAGGGGTGCAGCTTCTGGACTGTGGCCACCCTCTCCCTCTGATCGGGTTTCAAAGGATAGGAGCAGAGGTGCACTGGGCCTTCAGAGCCAGGAGGGCCTCGTTGGTGACAGGGGACCACAGGAAGGGACCTTGGGGGAGGTCAGGTCGGCAAGAGAGGCCGCCACCGTGCTGTAACCCCTGATGAACCTCCTGTACAAGTCTTATTGTAGTCTCCACATTTGTATGTAAAAAATATATAATTTAAACAAGTATTAAGTACTGTCTCCAGCTTTCAGTAACAGAATTAGTAACTGAATTACTCGATAATTAAAGTAACTAGTTACCAGGGAAAGTAACTATTTGCATTACTCAAAAAAAAAAAAAGTTGCTATATGTCAAAGAATTTTGATTTCTCTGAGCAGTTTTCACAGGTCAGTTGAAATGAATAGAACAGACAGGTGCTTGTACATGCTGGCTTGTGTGTAAAAATTGGCTACCATGAAACTTGACTCTGCCTCAGCCTATCAGAATCAGCCAGTCTCCTCACTTGCTGTGTGTGTCGGGGTGCGTTCAGATCATACAGTTTATTCAATCAATGCATAGTAATGCATCGCATTTAACGTTCAGTAACGGTAACAGCATTATAACGGTGGAAACAGTAATTAGTTAGATTACCCTGTTGCTGAAAAAATGACGGCGTTACACAACGCTGTTACTTTAAACGGCGTTATTCCGAACACTGGTATTAAACGACGTATTCTCCTTTCCTCCTCTTGACACTTTAGCAGCACATAGCTTGCAGTCTGCCTTGCTTCTGTCGCTGTCCCTTATCTTAAAGTATGTCCACACAGCTGACATGCCGCTTGCATTAATGGTGCTCTTTTGCCTGAAACACCGCCAGATTCACTCGTCTCACTCATGGGTCTCACTCTCTCGTCGTCACCACGCTGACACTCCGGCTCGACATCTCCCCCTAACCACTACTGTAGGAGCCATAAATGAAGTAAGTGGGCTGTCACTCATGACTAGGTGGTGACGCGCAGGGTTCGACAGTCACGGGCGGAGTTTTCATAAGGCTCTCACCTCCCTTTTGTGAATGGAAACTTGTAGTAGAGAGAGGGGGGCCTGGGTTGCCGTAGTTTTTGTTGACCGCAAACGCACGCAAGCGCAAGCGCAAGTTCGCACATCAGTTAGTTTTTTTGATTCATTGATAAAGGACTGGAATACATGCATAAACGTATATACTGTTAAGAACTGCATAATGTATGTGAACAACAACACTTTTTGAATTTAATGCAACGAAACGCAAGGAGGTGGAAGTCTGTGCTTCTGTGATAGCTAAGCAGCGCGTCATACAACTATACTGAACCCAAAGTTTCCTCTCAAGCGACAGTAGGGCTTGGAGTCGCTACAACTACTAATCGGTAATTACAACAAAAATGACAAGCTGCTCTCATCGAGAGCTTGAAACTATAATGAAGTGGTATTGGTGCGTGCTATCAGATAATTTTTAGAAGTACGAGTATATGAGGGCAGTATCGGCCCCAATACCAGTATCGGTATCAGGGCATCCCTACTACAGACCGATAGCCCTCACTTCTCACATCATGAAGACCTTGGAGCGGCTGATTGTGCGCCTACTGAGAGCTGAGGTCAAAGACAAACTCGACCCCCTGCAGTTTACATACAAACAACACATTGGAGTAAATGACGCTGTCCTTTACATGCTTCACGATGCCCTTGCTCATCTGGAGGAAACTGGTGCTTATGTGAGAGTCATGTTCTTTGATTTTTCAAGCGCATTCAACACCATCCAACCCAACATACTTAAAAACAAGCTCACAGAGATGGGAGGGGATCTTTTCTTCATCTCCTCGATCACAGATTACCTGACAGGAAGGCCACAGTATGTCAGGTTGGAGAACTGTCTTTCTGGAACTGGCAGCACAGGGGCTCCACAAGGGACTGTTCTGGCTCTATTCCTGTTCACACTGTACACAGCGGACTTCAAAAACAACTCTGAGTCCTGACACATCCAGAAATACTGGGACGACACTGCTATTGCGGCGTGTATCAGGAATGGACAGGAATCTGAATATAGGGATCTGATAAAAGCCTTCAGTGACTGGAGTCACAAGAACCATCTCCTCCTGAACACCTCAAAGACGAAGGAAATGATCACAGATTTCCGCAGGTTCAATCCCCCTCTTCCCCCTCTACTGGTGGGGTGGACATCGAGGTGGTGCCAAGTTATACATATCTAGGTGTTTTCCTGGATAATAAGTTGGACTGGTCCCTAAACACAGATGCTATCTACAAAAAGGGGCAGAGCAGCCTCTTTTTCTTAAGGAAGCTCAGATCTTTGGACATCTGTAGTAAGATGCTGCAGATGTTTTATCAGTCTGTGGTGGCAAGTTTGCTGTTTTATGCTGCATACAGAGATGCAAGGCGGTTGGACGGACTGGTCAAAAGAGCTGGATCAGTGGTTGGAGTCAGGCAGGACACACTGTAGGAGGTGGTGGAGAGATGCACTGTCAAGATGTTCGAGACCATCATGAATTGCCCGAATCATCCGCTGCACAGCACTTTCATGGACCGGAGGGGGCAGCAGTGGACGGCTCCTCTCTCTCCGTTGCAGGATGGAGAGATTCAAGAGATCCTTTGCTCCAACAGCCATCAGGCTGTCCAATGGCAGAGTCAACTGACTAAATGAATTTCCCCTCAGGGATAAATAAAGTAATTTAGATTTTTTTTGATTGATTTGATATGATGTTTTAAATATTTATTCAGCTTTAATCTGACTTTGACAAACACAGACGCAGCAACTGCAGATGAAATTATTTTTTTTTAAAAAGACATTGATACATGATTGATAGTTACAGTGATCCAGTAAGAAAGTGTTTGGTCATTTGGAGGTTAAAATACTGCAGATTTGATTTTCTTTTTTACATCTACTCTGATCTTTGATCCACAGCATTCACTGACTGTATTTCAGATATTTTGACAAATGTAGTTTAACCAGTTTCAGAATAATATAATAACATTCTGCAGCTGCTGCACCTAAAAAAAAAATAATTTTTTAAAAGTATTTCCCAAGTGCTGTTAAACAAAGCAAAGATTTTTCAACGCAGCTTTTTATAACATCCTAGCTTTATTTTGGATCCTTACATTATTTTACTTTGCACACAGAAAGAAAATTATTTTTTACAAATAATTTTACAAAAACCAAATACTACCAGGGTCAAAATGATAAGCCCCCTTAAGAACTGACCTTTTTATTGAGCCATAGCACAAACCTCTGTTGTGCAATGTCACTTTAATTTTGAAATGCTCAAAGCTTGTAAAATCTATTTAAAACTGAGGGTTATCTCCCAATTTACACACAGTATAAACACTTCAGTAAGGGTTTGAGCTGTCACTTGAGAAAGCATCATGATGAAAAATGAAATTTTTGTCTTCAAGTGTATAATATCCATAACCTGCTTCCAATAATCATTATACTCTTTAATATTATAGGAATGATGTGTGGCCAGTCAGGTCAGAGTAACAGAGATATTATTTTTCATTGATCTTGCTTGTCTTATAATTATTAAGGATTTTTACAATATAAAGTGAAATTAGGCATTACACTATTGAGTGGAGTCGCGGTAACAGACTGACAGCTGTCTGGATACAGAGCACAGAGTCACTGTGTTACGGTTAAAATAAGAAAAATAAGAAGGAATTCCACTCGCAAAAAGAATGACAGTCAGCGGTTTTATTCTGAGCTGAGGACCGTAGCGTTGTGTATGTTAATATTTCTGTTCAAACGCACGACTGATGTGCATGAAAATGTTAAGCTTACACAGTCATTGGGTGACAAACTAACATCCAACTAACAGTAACCATCGCTAATTAATATGTTTCGACACGCGGTTTGAATCAATGAGGAAATGAAACTGGGAGTCTGTCTCTTAAGACGGAGGAGACAGAGAGAAACCTGGAGTTTGTTGAAGAAAACCTGCTCTGAGCAGGTTATGTTCGCAGAGTAAGTTACCGCGGTGACTGAGCCAGAGCTGTAGTTACCTCCCTTTCTGGATCGGAAAACCCGGAGTTTCCCTCATTTCAGGGTTAACATACTCAGGGTTTTCAGAAAACACGCTTTCTGGTGAGTGTTCAGACTGTTGACATGCATTAAGGCCGACTTCCTGCCTACATTACCCATCATGTCACGGCCCGAGTGTCACACGCCGTATCGTGCCCCGGGAAACAATGCACTGCCGCGACACATCCTATGTAAATAATCATCAAAAATGCAATGTTTCGAGAAAATATGAATTCAAAAATCTTCAAATAGTCAAAAGGCACTCCACTGGGCTATGCTCAACCCGTATCCAAAATTTCAGGTCGATTCGACTAACGGTCAGCGAGATACGCGCTCCACACTGTCACAGACGTTCCTTGAATTATAGATAGATGCTGTAATCAGTTAATTATTAATTGTGTCGTCAGCCTTGCTTCTACTCGACATAGTGTCATAAGTGCAATACTATGAGTCTTTCTACACAAATTGTAGTTGATGTAATTTCTACATTATGATGCACTCATGCCACCATAATAATCAAAGCTTCATTCTCAGAAATACTGAACATGCGTAGTTGTTTGTTTTTTTGTTTGTTCAACAGGCCTGGTCTATCTATAGCGGCACCTTTATCAGATGGGTGGAGCAAGTTGGGCAATATTCATCAGATGAAGATGATTTCTTCTTCTTAATGAAGTCCAGAAGGTCACAAGGTATAGGGGAACTGGATGAGTACCTATGCTTTGTCTCAAACAATATCTGCTGAACTAATTTCTACATATCAACTAACTTTCTCTCAAATACTGGCTTGCTCACCTCAGTGGCCTGTGAGAGTCTCTTCAGCTGTGCCTGACTGCTGTTAACTACAAAGCAAGCAAGGATGAACTCTATTAACTTTGAAAACCAACCGCTGCTCAAGCCTAACACGAAGTTCAGAAAGTAATACTGTAAAGATGGACACACAAATAAGGAACAGTAATTAATTCATGCAGTGGGGTAGTGCAATTTTTATAGAAGCTGCCATGGGGTTCATCTGATTTGTTTAGAGTTTCTTATTAAGTGTGCTGGGCGACAGTGGTGCAGTGGTAGTGTGTCTCATAACCAGAGGGTTGGCGGTTCGAGCCCCGATTCCTGCAATCCTGTCGTTGTGTCCTTGGGCAAGACACTTTACCCGCATTGCCTCCAGTGTTGCCCGCTGGTGTATGAATGGTATGAATGATTGGTGTGGTCGGAGAGGCCGTAGGCGCAGAATGGCAGCCACGTTTCCGTCACAAACAGTAGCTTACCATCACCAGAGTGTGACTGGAGTGAATGAATAATGGACTCAATGTAAAGCGCTAAATAAATCTAATCCATTATTATAATTATTATTATTTATTACCTCTGCTAAGGAGGTTATGTTTTCACAGGCGTGTGTGTGTCTGTCTGTCTGTTTGTTTGTGTACAAAATAACTCAAAAATTACTGCACAGATTTGGATGAAATTTTCGGACAACGTGTGTATTGGTTCAAGGAACAGATGATTGGATTGGATTGGAATTTTTTATTGCAAATTTATATTACTGTATATTATCGTGACCATATTGCCTTCACTAACTGCTGCCATCTAGTGGATTAAACTGACCGTATTGCCTTGGCAGAGGTCTGTGCTCTCCGAGTGCTTTGATAGTTTGATATGTTTTGTTATTTGACACAACCTGATATCATAGAGTGGCCAAGTTTTGTCTTTAAACACCTTGAATGTTCCTGATACTTAGATAAAGTCACAACACAACGATTTAGAGATCTGCAGAATGACTATTGTTTTTTGTTAGTGAATCAAAGAAGAATGGTCTACAGAATCTAAAATGTATGCCACCTTCAGTGGTTGTATTGTGTTAAAATGTTTTATGGGATGGACTGAACTAAAAGTACACATTATACCTCCCTTAGGGTTTAGGGTTGTAAATGTTGTGTGTCAACATGTTTTATTTTGTTATTGCACTTTAATCTGTAAAGGTTTTTCAATTAAAAACAAGTAGATTGAGATTTAAATCCACTTGTTTTGTTTTTTTAACTACAAAGGAGAGACCCCCCTCCCTCTATTACAAAAAACAGTTGTCAGTTACTTTTATTTTAAATGCATTTTGAACAAGCTACTTTTAACTTTTACTTGACTACATTTTTAAACTAGTAATTTTACCTGTAGCTACTTAAGTAAAAATGTAATAAAAATAAAAGTACTTTAGTAGAATATTTGAATCATCTTTTCACCTCTGATAGCAAGTTATTATTTTACCCAAAATGCTAGTTTAGTTGTGGGAATTTAAACATATCGTATAAAGAATCGATCAATCTCAATTTGGAATGTGTCTGTGGGATCAGATCTAGTTAGGAATAAAGACTTAACCATGTTTTTTTATTCATTCTCTCATCTGTATGAGCCATTTTATACAACAATACCCTGCAGGTCCGCCTAGAAACCAAATCAAAACATGTCCTCTGTGCCATAGAGCCTATGGCATTACTGTTTATTACATTTAGAATTAACAGGCATTGTTATGTCATGTGTTTACTTCTACGCTGATGATATTTAGCCATATACTACGAAACCCCTACTGGCTTGTTAAAAGTGAGCATTGAGGGCAAACTTTTGGAGGCAGCTCCTTAATGAGGACAGCTATAAAAGCACCCTGCGGACCACCAATGAACACACAAACCTGGCATCCACTTTAATTACTGATAAGTTGTGAGCCAGCTAAAGGCAGCGGATTTCCCTCCCCGAGAGCCCCTAATCTGTTTAAAGCCGACTGCTGATCCTAACTGCCGAGTCGGAGGATTCGATGGCAGGTGCCACTGTGAAGTCCCAGAACAGACGCTATCAGTCTTGCATTCCAATCTCCACATCTCCCAGGGACCGAAATACAAGTTCACCTCTATGTGTCCAACTTTCTGGTGCACTGGTTTATTAAGAAATCTGCTTGATCACACATGGTGCAAAATCAAAAGACCCTCCAAGAAGTAATTATAGTCAGGCACAGAGCTTATGTGTTCTTTATCCCTTTTCTGCGGAGGCAATAAACACAGACTGTTTATGCTATTTTATACAGTCTGTTTGCACACTATAAACATGAGAAATATAGAGGCTGGTTGAATTTTCAATTTTCTATTACATATAATTATATACACATAACAAGTTTCTCAATCGGAAATGTCTTCAGCCTCAAGAAAAACACAAATTTATATTGTGTTATGACTAAATTAGTAACTTTAATCAAATAATATAGTGAAACACATTTGCATTGTCATGAAGAAATATTGAGAAAGAAAAGATTATGCAAGCCCCGTGTATTATAGATTACATTTTGAGGTGCTTCTTGTAGTAGGTTGTTATTATCAGCCCATTAAATGGCGGGTTGCTGTTTTGCTTAATTTCACTTTCAGTTTTTTGAGGTCTAGGCACAAAGTAAGGCTGCACTTTCATTTGATATAAGGCTATCAAACCACTTCTTTATGGTGAGGGCAAAAACAGTTAATGTTAAGGCATTATACAAGTTTAGAATGAACAGAATAGACATAGTAATATTGGTTATGTAGGAACATGATGCAGTGAAGTTAAAGCCCTCCTCCAGCCAGTATTACTTCCTGTTTAATGGTTAACGCTGTTTCTCAGAGAATGGGGGAATGTGGTAAATAGTCATACGTAATCCAATACTATAGTAAATATGCATATTTTTGGAAGAATCAGCACAACACACTGACTATCTCTCTCTCTCTCACACACACTCACTGTCCTCTTTACCATCTCCTCTTTAGAATTAGTCCCAGCCATTAAAGTTTATGTAGAAAGCTAGAGCTTTGAATCACATATGTGTTCTGAAAGGACTTCACAGGCCTTTGTTTTCTAATAAAGAATAGTAAAAAAAAGTTTCAAACAAAACATGAACCCCTGAGTAATCCAACAGCCTGCCAGCTGGCCGGCGGAACTTTTGCCGGTTATTTTTCTTGCGAAAGTCGTAGCAGGCTCAATATTAGTGATATACTGGAGATCCTGATGTCATATGAAACTAGAAGATCTCAGGAATCTATTGGTACCATGCGAAATAATGCTGCAAATTTAGGTTATTTTTATTGCTATGTTATTTGGCACGGTGATTTTCAAAGCGGTCATGTAACATCTGACGTCATGCAATCTGAAGGGAAACGGCCGTATGTTCACACAGGCCTCCTCTTTATATGCATGGCTACTTTATGCCGATAACAAGCAATTTGAGTCAAAAACCACATATTTTTCTCATGCATTAAAATGTGCTATGTGTATTGATTTGCATGAATTGGGTATCACTGGAAAGCTGTTCATGTGGGATGATGTTAGTCCTTGTAGTAGCCAGTTCATTGCATTGAGGGCATTTCTTGAGTCTTGACCTCACTGTATAAAATGAGCTGCTGTGACCTCTATGATAATCACAGCCTCATGAAACTTTACAGTCACAAACTAGAGACCTAGAGCATTCAGAAGATGAATAGCCTTCCTATCATATATTGATAATAAGGGGTTTCTCAGCACTTTATAGAACAGAAGTGCTTTGGTTTTTCTGACCATTTTAAGCAATTTCCAATATGAAACAATAGCATCATTCAGCATCTAATGTGTGTAACAAATGGTATAAACCCAAAGATTGCTGCAACACATTATATGACAAATTTACTTCAACAGGGGTAATATTCATATTCTGAACTATAATACACCTTAATAGGTGTAATTAATTAATTAATTGACAGATTACATCATGTTTATGAGATTTTTGACCAGAGCAATTTGACACACAGACAGTGCTGAACATCTCAAATTACTCTTCAGGTTCACAGATTTCAGATGATATTAATCACTTTCATGTGGCATTTGTTGTTGACCTGCTATCTCCCCTTAAACATTCACTGCCTACAACCCATAAATTCTCAAACGGGGGGGGGGGGTTCAGATCACACCACTTGAATTATAATATGCTGGGAAATTATAATGGATCTTTGCCTAAATATGCCAAATAATGATGCCTTTCACAGGTTTAAAGTAAAATAGATGATAAAGCAGGATATGCCTAAGGTTATGGTTGCCTTGTGATCTGTTGTAGTCAATAGAGCCATAGTAATGCAATGGGAATGTGTTCATTTTAATAGCCATGAACTTTTAAGTTAACCCCCCTATAATTTGTTTGGGTTCAGTCAGATCCACCCTCTTGTTCAAATATGGCTACTAAGAAATGGCCAAAATACCAAAATTGAGCAAGGAGGCTAGAAGGTAGTCCACAAACTAATCGGTGAATTCATGTTGGCTGTGTTTACTTCCTTTATACAGTCTGTGGTTATTATAGACAAAATAAAACATTCAGTGGTTCTGTCTGAAGAACCTAATTTACACCTTTTGTCCTTATTTATCCAATGGTAAAAGGCCTTAAACAGTTATTAAATCTCAAAAACAATGAAACACGTTTGGAGATATGCTTATCTGCTGATTTTCTACAAACAATCTCACCTGTTATATTGTTTCAAACCGGTCATTAGAGCTTAATCTGTTAACATATAAATCCTAGTTTTGTGTTGGATGATAATCAATGAGGGTATTAAGGCTGTGCCACTTGTATAAATGTTGTGCATGGTTTTGGAAAAGAGTGTGTGGCTGCCATCAAGTTGGTCTGAGCAGAAAGAAACACAATTTTACTTATTTAGATTTTACTTTTCTGAAATGTGACTAGGCCTTTATTAATTTTACAACAGTCTGCATGGAGCATATTTGATTAGCTTACTCGGCAGGTAAACCTTTCAGGTGAAGTTTGTGCCAATGTGCACAATGTATAGCTCATGTGGTGGGAATCCCAAGTATCGGAGAGGGTTCAGCACACTGGCAGATAGGGTTATGAAATCAATGCATGGATTCGTATCTTCAAAGATTTGCAGCCAACCAGCTTCTGCTCAGACCAAGGTGGACTCGATGTCCTAACACGTAATAATAATAAATGGTAACCATCCACAACACAGTACACATCAAAGTACATCATATTTTCTATCTGCTTCCTAATTCTTCTGTCAAGCCTCTTGGGAAATGGGAAAAACTTTGTTGAAATTCATAGCATGACTTCATATTTGAGTCTGATGTTGGCGACGGCTTCAAATAACCAGGTACAGTGATATCTCACCCGATTTAAACAAGTCATTTGTGACATATTATTACAGCAACATCCACAGAAAGAACTCGCACATACCAACATTCAATTGATAAAATGTACTGTTTTCTTTAATTCATATGTACATCTCCAAAGCCCCACCCCCACCCCCCCAATAAAGAAAATTTCAAGGAATACCTTTAATATATTTAGTCAGTTTTACAACTTCTGTACAGGATTGCTGATTTCAAGAAATTCACATTTAGGAAAGCAACATCATTTTCTGTGTTAGAGGAACCAAGAACGAGCATAAATGGAGTGAACAAGAGGGCTTAGCAGTTAGGGGAAAACACGCAGCTCATGGGGAGCATGTACAGAAGCAGCTCAATTGGGATAGACTATGTACAATACAAACCATTCATACAAATTAGGCTCTAAGATATAGAATTCAATACATTACATTTGATATATTAATTGACAATGAGCAAGCCCCATCCCCTACGAACAACCCACTGATCAATCAATCAGGCATTAATCAGACATTCAATTAGCTGAGAATGAACCAATCACCCAACAACATCTAGCTGTACTAGCAGGAATACTCTGACGACAGCTGAAGATTGACAGTGTTACGGTATCTGAATGAATGAACACGTTTTCTTTCCTATTTGAAACTGGCCTGAGGGAGAACTCTGATCAGACCCAGTATCGAACTCACATTTGAATATTCACTGTCCTCTTCAGCTGCCTTGCACGTTTCGTGAAAACGTCAGATTTTTTAAATTTTTATCATTTTTAAATGAGGAGTTCATTTTGTTTTCCAGTTATGCAGGATAAACTGCGGAGCATAAATAGCACAGCAGGGGCAGTCAGTTCATATGTTGTTGTCCAGAGAGTTAATGCATTGTATATGAAATATGGTAAATGAGGAAATCAAGGTTATTAATATCTATTTTGAAAAAAGTGTGAACTGAACATAAAGCAAACAACAAAGAACACAGTTTAATAGGGATAACATAAGGAACAATATGCTCTGTTATCTACACATGGGACAAACAGGGACAAAACATAACTTAGGAACAAAATTATATCTGTAATTATATAAATAATCACCTAGTTGTTCAGGTCATTTTAAGCATATTACAATGCTTTACAACAACTTCAATTGTTTAACAGTATATGCAAAATTCAGAACATTAAAATGGAGAAGTAGTTGAGATGGCTGACTCTGGTTTAGGGACAGTACAGCTACCATACACATTTCTCTGGGATGGGTAGAAACCCCAGTCTGTGCTCCACTCATCCACTTTTTTCTATGTGAGTGTATAGGAACATCAGCCAGAAGGGAAGTAAGGGGTGTCACTGTGGTAGTTATAGTCTGGACACACTTTCTGC
This sequence comes from Serranus cabrilla, assembly GCA_903364295.1. Classification (NCBI taxonomy): domain Eukaryota; kingdom Metazoa; phylum Chordata; class Actinopteri; order Perciformes; family Serranidae; genus Serranus; species Serranus cabrilla. The sequence goes on along the minus strand of CAFUXE010000036.1, from coordinate 571,298 downwards.
ACCAGTTTGTAGTCAGTGCTGTAGAAGGAAATGAAGATGCAGATGACTTTGAAAGGTTTGGAGCAGAGCCAGGAGACGTGGCTCTGGGTCTGCTCCTGGTAGCAGGTCTTGGATGGGTCGAAATTGCAGAGTGTGTTCTTGGCACCCTTCTCCACCTTCTCATACTCTATGCGGCAGTTAAAGGACTTTGAGTCCTTGGCGTCGATGACAGACTGCTGTGCCGCTACATCAAACTCCACTATCTTGGTTGGAGGGACCAAGCTGACAGACACGTTGCCCTGGCCTGTGGAGTTGTGGCGGAAGTAGACACTAAAAGTGCCATTGCCGTGATCTACAATCTTACCGGTAATCAGCAGGTTGAGTTTGACTGTCTTGATGTTAGAGTGGAAGTCCCCCCAGCCAAACATCTTCTTGAACTTCCCCGTCTTAACCATTGGCCGCCGCTTAGCCCGCGGCCTCGAGTCCTGCAGGTCTGTGGTGTTCCTTAGCCAGTCCCACAGGTCCTGCTCAGAGTAGGGCTCTGGAGTGTCATAGCGAAGGTCCAAGGCTGTGCTGTTCTCTTTGCCATGTAGAGTCTGTGACAGCAGCCTACTGATGGACATATCCTTACTGCTTTCTGTCCATATATGCTTAAGTGTGGATTTGGGGCTTCCTGCCTTGACAATGTCTGACTTTGAGGCATGGGCACTTGTAACCTGTGGAAGAAGGGAAAAAAACACTTGGTTGACTACATAATTAATTCCAATACTGTGTTTTTGCGATCATGACTGTATAACATGAAAAACTTAGTTAATTAGTTCCAAATTGCATTGTTCTTCAAGGACATTTCCAAGGAAATTTAAGGAAATAATTAGGTGACAGCAAGTTAGTAATGTAGTGATATGCCAACAAAAGGGATTTAAGTGTGGTGCTTTATTTTGTAGATACGCACATTCCTACCTGTGCAACTGTGAATGGCTTTAAACCACAGGAGCATGTATTATTTCATTAGCTAGTTCAGTACGGCATACAAACAAGAACGAGATTGGCTCATTAAACATTTCTCTATAGTGCCACTGGTGGTCAAACATTTAAATCCCAGCTCCACGACTATCAACGGAGCTGAATCTGTTACCTGAATGTCGTCTAGCTAGTGCGGACTAGTGAGGCTTGTTGCGTACGAACTGATGAAGCCCCTTGGATAAGAGGCGAAATGTCTTCCCAGACGAATACAAGTCCAGTTGCCTATGACTCAATTTGCCCAGAATAGAACTATGACCTGGATGAATGAGAATATCCACAGAACTGTTACATGAACCAATAACAACTCCAAATTTCCACCTATACAAGACACTATAACAAAATGCTTATGTTGCTTATTAAAAGCCTGCTGAACACGTTTACTGGATATTTTGGGGTTTTTTGTATTACCTGCAGGGTTTTGTTTTTGTATGTATGTGTGTGCTTCATTATCCCCCGCTTTCTGTTTGATGCATACTTTGGTTTATTAATTAAACAATTTACATCAGCTGTAGTTGCTGCTCATGCCCTTGTTTTGAATGTTATCACATGATTGAATGGCCCTATTGACTCTTCTACCCACTGGTAGGTTGACAGGGTTCTAATCAACCCATTTTAGCGCTTGCTAAAAATAAAACGATACAGTTTCGGTAAAAGGCTTACGTAAACTCATTCATTCATTTATTATCCTTAACCGCTTATCTGAACTCAGGGGGCTGAAGCGAGTCCCAGCTGACATCCAACGCGAGGCGCAGATTGCAGGGCTACACTCTCATTTACAACTATGGGCAATTTAGAGTCACTAATTAAACCTAAGTTTCATGTTATTGGACTTTTTTGTTATTGGACTTTGTTGTACATCTCCACATGTTACATCTGTGTACCGAATTTCGTCTTTCTAAGTTAAACCTACTGCGAGGGCTAAGTCAAAAAACGCATAAAAAAGGTGACTTCCGGTTGCCAACGGGGGCCGCCATGGCCATTTGTCAGCATTGATATGTGGCTGTGTTCAGGCCTGGACTCTGATCACAAGTGACAAATTTGGGTCAATTTGGTCAATGGATGCTCAAGTTAGAGCCACTTCCTGTTCATGGCGAGTACTTGAAATTTGCCACACCGCCAGCGCTAAACCGTTTAAGTTAAATGCACCATCTTTATAACACTGCATCATCATTACTCTGAGGCTTTCCTGACCCATTTTGAAGTTGATATGGTGAACCGGCTAGGAGCAGGACCTCACCTAAAGTCCAGTCGTTTCACCATTTGCACAGTGGCCAGGGGGCACGTATTATTCAGAGCTTTCCCTTAAGCGTCAGCAGCCAAACAGCGTGTGTGTGTGTGTGTGTCTGTCTGTCAGTGATGTACAGTATTTCCATACAGACCTGTCAGAATTGATCCAAACACACTGTTCCATACACTGTTTGTTAACCTAAATGGTAAACTCTGTACAGTGTAATGATTAAAACACATTTAGTTAATAACTACATTAATAACTAATGTTACTTTACTTACTTTAAAAAAGTAGTTAGTTACTCACTACTTGTTACAAAAAGTAGAATTAGAAACTGAATTACTATCTAATTACTTTTATTAGATTGTCATTCAGTTACTAACACTACTTTTAGCTACCAGGGAAGGTTACTATTTGTGTTACTGTGAAAAAAAAAAAGTTAAATGGATTTGAAGTAGAGCTTATATCTCCACCTTGAAAATGCAATTTTTTCACCTCGCCATTGCTGCTGTTTGGTGTTTGTGTGTGGCATAGTAACACATCTCATTTAATGTTTAGTAACATTAACAGCGTTGTAACGACGGAAACAGTAATTAGTTAGATTACTCCGTTACTGAAAAAGTAACGTTGTTACCTAACACCATTATTATTTTAAAAAGCATTATTACAAATGCTGTTTATTACGATGTCTGTGCATCTGCAGCCTCAACCTGAGAATAAACTCCACAAATACACATACATCAATTTAATTCAGTGTGTATCTGATCCACCAACCATTATATATTTTAGTGAGAAGTCTTACTTTGAAACAGATTGTATTTGTTCCCTGCTGCCACTGAAACAGTGCATCAGACAGAGGCTGGGAGCGAGCTGAGCGACAAAATCTTTATGGATTAAATTGATGCTGAGTTTGTTGTGTTGTGGATTCATGCAACAGATATGAACAAGAGTTTATCGTCTTTATTTCTGACGAGCGCTATGGACAAGTTGACAAACAACACTGCATCAGAGGGTATACGGATGAATTACTTCCTGTTGCTTAATATATGTAGCTTTCAATAAGTAATACTAGTCCCGCTTGTGCGCTATAGTTAGCTTGGGCTAAAAACTGGGGTACCTTAAACAGGAAGTGTCATGTGTCATGTCAGCAAATGTGCAACACAACTGAGTTGTACTGATGAAAACATTACTTAAACATCCTTTGTTTATGCAGACTTAAACTAACACTTTATGTGACTAAACTGATATTAATTTCCATCAAAAGACTAAATGTGGAAGTACTCATCACTACCTACCAAGCTTTGGATTTCATAGGTGCAATTCAAGGAATAAAAGTGTTTATTTGAAAATGTATTACACACAGACCTAATTGAGCACTAAGTAGACTGTTAAATATAAACCAATCCCTTCTGGGAGAATGTGTTCAATATTAGACATGAGAAAAACAGAAGCTGACTGAAGTTAAAAGCCCACTCAGTCAAGGTGAAGAGGGTCTCAAAGGATCTATCTTTAGTCTGAAGGGTTAAACTCATAGAGCACTTTGCTGTGTGAGGCAGACGCGCTCAGCAATCATTTCCTTTTCAAACAGGTGAGGTGGCCTTCTCAATTTGAAGAATATCCCGGGATGATGGAGGTGAGGATTACGTTAGTATGGATTTAGGTTAGAAAAATTTAAAAAAAAAAAGGATCTTTTCCTTTTTTCACAGAGCATTCAACATAATTGATTAAAAATAAAAATAGAATACATAGTTGCTTTGAGGAGATCCTGTTTCTTGTTGTTGTTTGAATCAATTAATCCTTGCAGAAATATAGTCCTTGCACATGCCCTCAGCTGTAGAAATCAACATAAAAATGATGATACAAGCCTACACAAGCATCAGACTATTTTTTTTGTCTTAATGAGCAGTAATGCATTAGTACCTAGCTCCTTTAAGTTATGAGCAATTTTGTTTCTTATTGGTTAAAAATGGCTGTAGCTCACCCAAAAAGGTCATATTGGTTAATTCTATCTCCAATAACTGGAAATGTCATAAACAAACACAGAAGTTTTTCGGTGCATGAAAAACTGCCTAAAAATAAAGTCCCGCATGCGTATCCATGGCAAGATAAGGATGTTTTATCCAGAGCAACGGGTGTGACTTATTGAAGTACTTTTTTTAACAGTTTTTGGAGATCTATGGCACAGACAGTGGTTCTTAAAAAGATATATATCGATTTTGCTCTTAAAGAAGGACAATAAGAAAACAAGTTTTGCCTGCCTTACCCTACATATAATTTACTAGAGCCATTACATCAGAGCTCAAATTGTATTCAGTTTTGAAGAGGCAGTTAACGCTTTAGGTCCTTTCAGCAGATGAAACATTCCATTACTATTCTAGAACTGCTTTTCTTTTGCTGTTCTCGTTTTGTGCATAGTGGTCTACTTAAATAAAATCAAAGATGTTCTCTTAATTCCCTCTACGCTGTCTATGAACACGCTGAAAGTGTTATCTATAAATGTTTAAAAATGTTACACCATTAACAAACTAGAACTCGTCTTCAATTGCAGTAATGCCATGCGACTGGCACTGTTTTTCTGTCCAGTGGGCAGGCTCTATGCTTTGCATACAGACATGTTTATCTTTGCAGTTGTCAGGCTCAGGCATCATCCAGCATGTTATTTGGGCCGGGCGCCAGAGGGTTTTCAGAATCTTGGAGCTGCCAGCTGTAGTGCGCTCACCTGAGGGAATGGTGCATCTGGTAAACATGGCTGGCGCTGTAGCCAGCACAGGCCTTGCAGATACCTGACTACTGGCCAGACAGCCAGTTGGTTGCCCCTAGGCAAGGAAGACTGCTGGGCAAGGCAAGCAGCACAGTATCTGTCTGTACTATGAAGTCCCGATATGAATTCTCTCCTGAAGTCCGTTCACATGGTGCAAAGCACTTTGTAACTCTCTTGACTACTCTCGAAAGTTTCATATAATTCAAGACGTGAAGTGAAAGAAGTAAGTGACAGTGATTTTCCATGTCAGTTTGTTTGTTGTGTATAATGCCGCTGTTTCCGAGGATCTTTGTCAAGTCACAGACAGACTACAAACAGGTTAGGAAGTGTTTAAGACACAGGTGTTTAACAGGCAGGAGGGTTTAATGAAAAGATATTGTCCAGTGTTTTTTAAGCTTAACCTATAATATGGACCAAAAGATAATATATTGTACTTGTGAAATGGCAGCATAAATTGCTATTTAAGGATTACATACATGTCTTTTTAAAAAAAATAACCTGGCTTGTTAATTCACTTGTAACTGAATTGAGGTGTATTTTCAGAACTTTGCTTCTCTTTAGATCAGCCTTGTCAAACTGATCCAGTAAAGGGCCGAGTGGCTGCAGGTTTTTGTTCCAACCAAGAAGAAACACACCTGAATCCAATCATTCAATCACCTGAACTGTCTTCACTCAGCTGATTAGTTATCAGTATCACCTGTGCTCTTGTTTTTCTACCATGTTTGGACATGTTATGCTGTATTATGTTTTAACAGAGTATAACAGAGCCAATTTTAGCATTTGTAAGCATTTTACAGAATGATAATTTTTTGACAAAAATCAACATTTGGACATCCTATAATAAGGTGTTTTTCTTTTGACATTTTTAAATATAATATAGTATGCCATTTTTTTCCAGCAGTTTTGGACACACTATAATATAGTGTTTCTTGTTTCATATTTTTGGATATACTATACTATTACCCAGGTCCAACAGCATTTTTAGGCATTTTTGGGTGAACTACACTATGACCAATTTTGGACATATAATTAGTTTTTTTGTCAATCTAGAACAGGGGTTTCAAACTGATCCAGGAACGGGCAGAGTGGCAGAAACACACCTGAATCCAATCATTCAATCACCTGAACTGTCTTCACTCAGTTGATTAGTTATCAGTATCACCTGTGCTCCTGCTTGGTTGGAACTAAAACCTGCAGCCACAGCGGCCCTTTACTGGATCAGTTTGACACCCCTGCTTTAGATGTTTTTATTTTGCATCCCATCATTGTCATCATTTGTACAAAAGTTTCAAAAAGGGGGCGTGGCACAGGTGGCTGAGCAGTCATCCACAGAAAGTGATGAAGTTTAGAAAATGTGTAATTGTTCCCCTGTTGTTTGGTGTAATCTCTTGCATCTTGCTTTTACTGAAACCTTAAACTGGTAGATACTCTGCTATCCAGAAGCAAAAAGCAGGAGGTATAGGGTCAGTCTTGGCTTTAAAGTGGTCTTGATAATCACAAATTTGGATTAGCAACCAGAAGTGGGCAACCACCCTGGGGATAAGACCTACAGGGGTCTCAAAGACTGTTTCATTTCCAGCAAAAGAATACAGCTCTTTCTAAAAACCTATAAACTAAGGTCCAAATCAGAGCTTGTACTGAAGCATGAGCAATGAACACACCAAGTTGACTGACAAAGAAACTAATGGACGGGGTTTTTTTTTAAGGCAAATCGAAAGATGTGATGTGAAACCCTGATTCTAAAAAAGTTGGGGAGGTTGTGTAAAGCGTAAATCCAAACAGGATTCATCCAATTCAAAATGAGTGTATAATTTTACTAATAACAAAAGACAGCCATTACGTTTCACAGCATACCAACTTTTTTGGAATCTAGGTTGAAGTCTTACAACACAAAAATCAAATCAGCCTTGTCAGATTAAAAAGTGGTACAGTGGTCTCATACACACAGCAATGCTAATTATGAAACTATTGTTCTAACTGTGACCAAGCTCTTATGCTATGAATTGAATTAATTGAATTGAATTAATTAAATTTTTTATTGTTTTATACAAAGTACATAAAGAGATATTTGTGTGGAAATAAGAGAATTTCATACATGAACCAGCAATAAAAGTCCATAAAACTGTGTGTTGGCCAGCTGCTAGTTTAGAGAATCAACACCCAGCACTGTGTTTGTTGGTGCTGTCCCTGTTTCAACACCTTAACTCTCTGCTTCAGTTGCAGAAGAATAACAGTGTTTTCTATTTTGACTTTTTTCACTTTCTTAATTATTCTTCAAATATCACTTGACCTTTTGAACACAGCTTTACACATGTTGGTGTGAAACAGATTTGAGTTGTCCTTTTGATATCTTAGCTGTTTCCAATCACAGGTCACAGTGTGTGTGTGTGTGTGTTACTGAGTGATGTTACCTGTCTGACTTCTGCTGAACTCTCTAAGTGTGTAGCCGTGACAACTGATGAAGCCAGCTCTAACTCAAACCCAGATACAAGGTGCAGGCAGAATATGGCATTTCTAGTAAATTCCTAATATCCTGCAAGTAACAGGCAGAAACACCATGGGGGCAAGGACTTAACCACCATGGGGCAGCGTGCTAATCACAGGCCTAAGCATGGTGAGAGCATTCAGCATTAATCTTTTAACATATGATTTGTGTTGCTTGATATGGTAGGCTATGCGTTAAGCTGTTGTTATCAAACGTAACAGGCACCTCATACATGGATGCAAATGTACCAGCACAGTAATGACAATTATAAAAAGTAAAAGCACTATTTTCTGAGCAGACACAAAAAAACTCCATGAATCTTATTTGTAGTATGGAAAAATTACAAACGTAACAGCAAATTTTAGTCTAGTTTATTCCATAGACTGTAAAAATACTATACTCTCTTTGTCGCTGTGCATCATGGGAATTGCGTGACAACATTATTACCAAAACCAGTCTATTCAATGAGTTTACTGGAATTGTTTTCAGTTTACAGGAACCATATTTAAGTTCCAATTAATTAATAATTTCAATTTACTTTTGATTTTATTTAATTTAGTTTTAGATTCAACCTAAAATATAGCTTATAGTTTATGAGCGCCAACAATCCTTTCTGTGAGTGGAGGGTAAAACCAATCTATTCAAATAGAGTTTACTGGATTTGTTTTCAGTTTACACAAGCCATATTTACCTACAGATTAGCTAACAACTTAAATTAACTTTCGATTATTTAACCTAAAAATATAGCTTATATTTTATTAGGGACAAGAATCATTTTTTGAGTTTACAGTACATTATCCTGAAATACAACCATCTCCCTCTAGAGACACTAAAGCTTTATACAACTTGTTCACATGTAGTGCTCACCAACACCTGAACACGTGTTGAATAGATGGGTCCCCCTTTAATGTGTCTGTACATTAATCTCTGAGTTTTGATCTCCAAAATCCAACTCAGATTGAACTCTGCATGAAGTAAACTACGTGGGCTCTATCTGCGACGCGAAGCAAATGTTTTGCTTAGTTCCTTTTTGAAATGAGCAGAGTAAATCTTCAGTGTATAACTCTAGTTGTCCAGTTGTAATGTTTGAAACTTTCCCACATGTCATCTCAATGTGAGTTATATCGGACAAGGTGGCTTTCCTTATTTCCTCTGTCATAATTACTATGGTTGCGCCAACTGTCTCACAATTATGAGGAGTTACCCACAAGTAAAAGTGTACCGAAATCATTCACTCATTCCCTACTCCCTATCCACTATATAGTGAGCAGCAGTTAGTGGACTATATAGTGGACTCAACTTTATACGATTCGGACACTACTCGCTGCCGGGCCGGTCGCACAACATGACGTCACATCGTCGTCGGCCGTCGGACAGTTAATACGTGAAGCTTAAAGCCGGCCGGTAAAATCGCTATAACGGGGTTTTTCCCTTTGACAGAATTTATTCATAACGGACTTTAAACAAATTACAAGTCCACAAAACAATAAAAAAATATATATTTTAAAATACAATTGTCTGTCACAGTCCCGTTCGTGCACGTCCGCCGTCTCTCTCTCAAACCGCATTGCATGATGGTCAATATTGTCCGTCTAGTGACCATCGGCTGCTCCCTACATTTCACAATGCATTATTGGAGATATGTAGTGCACTATATAGGGTGTAGCGATGCTCACTCAGAATTCGGACACCACTACAAAATGGCTTACTCACTATATAGTGAATAGGGAGTGATTTCGGACACAGCCTATTACTTTTCCCACAGTAGGTTTAACTCTGATCTGTGAATGTGAACAGCCTGATCAAAATCAAGCTGCTAAGCAGTACAGTTTTCTGTTACGCAGCACCATATTGCATAATGGCAACTCGAACACACTGTAAAATTCAGCTCGATCTCTGTTCAAGATCTTGTTTCGCTCATTTGGAGCCAAAAAAATCATCCACACACATTTACCCCATGGTGCCCTGAACTGCTCTTTTTAGAAGAAATCCTGGATGTTCTTTCATTTGTTCTTGTAATTAACTTGTCGCTTTTTGCTGAACACACTGATGTTATTTATGTGGCTGTGTTATTGCCAACAGCTGAAAACTGGGACGATAAATCAAATCACAACATTTGCACTGCGATGCATGTTGTATTGTGAGCTTTATGGTAATTTTCACCTTGTTGACTGGAGAGGAAAATGGCCCGAGAAAACAGATTGCATTAATTCATACACACTGTGGTGGTTAGCAATAATAGATAAGAACATACAACCAGTAACCATAATAATGTTAATCCTACTGTAGTTTTGTGACAAGCTGAATACAGAGAGAATCAGAATCACATACCAGACTTTGGTTTCTGGACTATGAGCCGGGCTGGCACCATCTCATTTTCTTTTTTTTTCTGCCCAATAAGGCAGAAGACAAAAGATTTGAGATGAGATAAGTTCCAGATTGCCTGTCTCTTTTGAAAATTTCCAATCATCACACTCATGCCGAGGGAGCTGCAAAGCAGGGCCGGAATAAAATGCTCGGCAAAGAATGAAGGCCTGAGCACATTGTGGTGTGTGAAAGAAGCCTCATGAAAGCTACCGAGAATGGAAAGAGTAAGGGAGAAAGAAAAAGAGAGGAAAATTTGAGGATGTCAGCTTTACAACAGAAGAAAAGCAGGACTGAGGAGGATTGACCCTGAACATACGAACAATTAACCTTCAGTTCACTAAAATGTAAGAGAAAACTCAACTCTCACAAGCTGTACACTGATAGGTGGGCTTATTATAAAGGCCTGTAAGGATGTTCATTATACAGGGTGAGCCATGAACATGTTTTCTGAGATATCACAATTTACTGCTTTGGGAATTACACAATAATCATTGGCTCTATCTTTATACATTTAAGCTAGTGGCAATAACATGCTGAAGTCAACAAAACCCTCTCATTATCCACGCATTTTGTTTCAAGAGTAATTAGGGATTTTTAAAATATTTAATAGGTCTTTCATCGTATTCTTTAATCTCACAGTCAGTGACTGTATATTTACTGAGTATGATCTTATAATAGTACAAGGAATTTCACTTGGTATGATCCACATTCTGCAGCTTATACAGAACACATACTGCAACATACTAAGGCATACTGTATCCCCATGTGGTGAAAATGATGCACGACACTGATCATGCCAGACGACATCACCAAAACACGTCACGCGATTTATTCATCTTCCGAAACCGCTTATCCGGGTCAACCCGGGTCACGGGGGGCTGGAGCCGATCCCAGCTGCATTGGGCGAGAGGCGGGGTACACCCTGGACCGGACGCCAGTCTATACACATATATACAGACAACCATTCGCTCTCTCACTCACACCTACGGGCAATTTAGAGTCACCGAATTAACCTAAGCTGCATGTTTTTGGACTGTGGGAGGAAGCAGGAGTACCCGGAGAAAACCCACGCACACATGGGGAGAACATGCAAACTCCTCACAGAAGGGCCACGGGCGGGGATCGAACCCGCAACCCTCTTGCTGTGAGGCAAGAGTGATAACCACTACACCACCGTGTGGCCCTTACGCGATTTAATGTTTGCAAAATAGCAGTACAATTTCTGTGTAATTTTTGAGTAACTTTTGCTGCCAAAAATAATGAGACAGACCTTGGATTTATTAGGAAAACCAGACACTAAGTGGCTATTTCATTCGACTGTTCATTTTTTTGTCTGATCCATTGTCTAAACAAAAAATGTAAACATTACACAAGCAACATATTTACAAGTTCTTGAGAGTCCAGTTCTGTCTTCTCATGTTGAGTATCCAGTGGTCCACCTATAGAGACAAACTTTATGCAGACAAATAGATATGTAGGTACTATATGTGTTAGGTTATGTCCTTGACAGACTTGCAAACCACTTCAATGTTCAACAGGTCATTCTTTATTGTAACCATAGCCCTCCTTGATGATGATGGGCCGAGTAAAAACAGAGATTAGGTCAAATAAATTAAGATAAAACATATAGAACTATATGCTGTCCTCATTTAACCATCACTTTTAATTCTTCATTGAGCAGGATTGTCTTTTGAAGGTAAAATAAAACCATCATTTTCAAAATCAGATATTATTTTTTTTTGTGTGTGTTTCCTTTGGGTTGAAAATGTTGACCCAGCAAGTCAAAATGGAAAAAATAATTATCAGGTCATATAGTTGAGGTTGTGCTAAGTGGTATATAAAGGCAGAATGAAAGGGATTTAAAAAAAATGGAAAAACAGCCTCAAAAGGTTTTTTAGTAAAACCTTTTGAGTAGTAAAGTTGGTCAACAAAGTCCTCATATTCTATCGTCAGGGGTGTCAAACTGATCCAGTAAAGGGCCGAGTGGCTGCAGGTTTTTGTTCCAACCAAGCAGGAGCACAGGTGATACTGATAACTAATCAACTGAGTGAAGACAGTTCAGCTGATTGAATGATTGGATTCAGGTGTGCTTCTGCCACTCTGCCTGAAACACCTGTTCTATATGACAAAAAAAAAATTATTATAGTATGTCCAAAATTGGTCAGAGTGTAGTTCACCCAAAAATGCCTACAAATGCTGTTGGACCTGGGTAATAGTATAGTATATCCAAAAATATGAAACAAGAAACATTATATTATAGTGTGTCCAAAACTGGAAGAAAAATGGCATACTATATTATATTTAAAAATGTCAAAAGAAAAACACCTTATCATAGGATGTCCAAATGTTGGTTTTTGTCAATAAAATTATCATTCTGTAAAATGCTTACAAATGCTAGAATTGGCTCAAACTGATCCAGTAAAGGGCCGAGTGGCTGCAGGTTTTTGTCCAACCAAGCAGGAGCACAGGTGATACTGATAACTAATCAACTGAGTGAAGACAGTTCAGGTGATTAGAGTGATTGGATTCAGGTGTGTTTCTTCTTGGTTGGAACAAAAACCTGCAGCCACAGCGGCCCTTTACTGGATCAGTTTGACACCCCTGTTCTATGTGTTAGATTGTCTATTCTTTTGTGGTTGCTTGCCCACTCCCTCTTCTCTTCACGTTACAGTCATGTTTATTCATGCCATATTCACTTTTGTTAAAGACAATTCACGACAAAAACAAATTAATGCAATGAACAAGATTTCACTAACTCTACTTTGCACAGTTTCTCCTATATGTCAACTAAAGTCGACAACAATCTGTTGGTTTCTGGAGTGTAATATTCTTAAAAATATCTATTTTGGTTTTAATATTATGAAGTCTCATGTCATGCACTGTCAAATTTTATGTTACCAAATATTTTACAGTCTGGGAACCTTAGTAACCAACTCCAGCTAGACATATGGCAACATACAGGTTAACCTCATTTCTGAACCATGCTGAAATGTGATATTTTTAAATTACACACATGTATGTACATGTACATGTAATACAATAATGTTATTGTAATTACACCCAGTTCAACACTATATGTCGTCGCCAAGTCTAGCATTAACTTGGTAAGTTTGGTGATCATAACTTTGCATAATGCTAGCTTCTTAACACGGTGAAGCTTGTTTTTCAAAATCACACAGACGCCTTTTCATCAAAAGCATTATCACGATGTTTTAAAACACTTCTCTAGTGCTTATGACTTGAATCATGCATACTGGTCTGATAATTTGATCTTTCACACACTCCTGTTCGCAATGAAAGCCAACTAAGAAAGGGCAGCATCAGCTGGCTAATTATTTAAGTTTTCATGTTGAATATATATTTTAAAAAAACAACTAGAATTTCACTCACCAAACAAACTGCAGAAAAGACTTATTGGGAGGTCAGCAGTGCAGTTCAACCCACAGCAAGCCAAGTTGTTTTTCCAATATTGTCAGAAATTCTCTGATAGCCAACAGGTCAAGTTTTCATTGGACTAGCAGCTAGTGGCGGAGAGCTCTGTCACTCAAAATGGCCTTAATTTTGCAGACCTTTAAGCCTTAAAAATAAAGTAAGTTATACAAAAAAACACTCACCCTCCTCACAGGTTTTATGGAGTGGGAAATTAGCTATTGGAACTGAAGCTGTTTTTTGAACTAGGCTGTAAACAGTTCGTGTGTTGCCATCTTTGCTTTACATCCTTCGCCATCTTTGTTTTTGAACCAGGAGAGACCATAACTGAACTGGTTTCATTTTGTATTGAGATAGGTAGGACTGGAATTCTTTTGAAACAGCTGTTGGCGCCCCCTGTTGGAATTTATAAGGCTTATGGCACTTTGCTTCAGTGCTCAGACCGGGATTTTGCAACCAGGTTTAAGCTGATAAATGTTTGTGTTTGTAAATATAAATGGTGAATTCTGAATTTGATACATTCTGCCCAAATTAATTGGGAAATGTGGGAAATACTTTTGTTGTTAACATAGATAACAATCCATCCCTGTGATGCATTTCTACTCAGCTACATTGAGTTGCACACTCAGACATGACCAAAGTATTCAGAGGGTGAATACCATGAAATCCATGAAACATGCCCACAAACAGCTATCAACACCGACACCACAAAATATGAGATCAACCATTGATGCTTGGTGTCTTACTGCTTCACTGTCACTGGAATATCACGCATCATTAGAGTAGATATTCTTGCTGTTGGTGCATGAAATGTGCAGACTGTGTGTGTGTATCATTGATGTAAGCAATTGCTCTTTTCTTCTAATTTACAGTTGCAGTGATTCAACTCAGGATTATTGATTGATCAAACTATAATGAGGCAATATACACTAGCCACACCGGCCACTTTATTATGTGCACTTATTCAACTAGTCTTTGCGACCACTCAAAGCACTTATTCACCCATTCACATACGTACTGGTGGCCAACCCCCAAACAGGAATAAATCACATCCACACACCGATGAACGTGGCATGGGGCAATTTGGGGTTCAGTATGTTGCCCAACATACTTCAACATGTAGGTTGTGTAGACATGGTCAAGACAACTTGCTGAAGTTCAAAGTGAGCATCAGAATAGTGAAGAAAGGGGATTTAAGTGACTTTGATTGTGGCACGGTTGTTGGTGCCAGACAGGCTGGTCCGAGTGTTTCAGAAACTGCTGATCTACAGGGATTTTCACACACAACCATCATTAGGGTTGAAACCGTGAATGTTCCAAAAAAGAGAAAATATCCAGTGAGCTGCAGTTTTCTGGGTCAAAATGCCTTGATGCAAGAGGTCGGAGAAGAATGGCCGGACTGGTTCAGATGATAGAAAGGCAATAATTACGCAAATAACCATTCATGACAACCAAGGTATACAGAAGACCATCACTGAACGCATAACAAGTCCAACCTTGACGTAGATGGGCTACAGCAAAAAAAAGACCACACTGCCACTTTATTTGGTACACCTTGCTAGCTAATTAAGTGTCCAGTTAGTGTGTTTAGAATTTAATTAATGACATGAAACATTCTCAAGCAATACTTTTAGCCCAAGACGACAAAGTGTTTGACAGTGATCTTATTTTACCCTAATATTGATGGACTGAACAAACAAGTGACAATTACGTATTGTATGAGTATTAAATAACTTAAAACTAAATAATATGAAAGTTAATATGTAAAAGTTATACCTTTAGAAAAAGAATAAGGGGTCATTCAAATGAAAAGAAAGTCATCCTCCAGGGAGCATGAATTTGTTTTGCGAATGAATTTGTGTGTTATGGTTCCCTAAAAAAATCTCAAATACAGCAAAATAATTCTCCCACAATTCACATTTGACAGATGAAAAAAATACACTCTGTGACCTTTGCATCTATCAGTGAAGATGATGCAAGTCTCTAATAAGTGCCACTCCAAAGTATTTTTGCACTGAAGTTGCCACAGTTCAGTCTTAATAGTTACTGTTTCCCCCTTTTTACAGTATTCTATAATGGAGCAAACTCCATTAACCGAAGAAATCTTCCCCTGGGTCCATGTGCTTAAGATGCTTGATTTAAACATGAAACTAAATCCATACAATATGTACAAGTGAGATAATCATGTAATGAGAAACCCACAATGTGTTGTTCATTCTTGTCGCACATCTAATTTTCAAATTCTAGTAAAACGTGAAAATGTTTCCAGTAGTATGTACTTATTATTTCTTTTGAGTTTACAAGCGGAGTGGAGATTCTCGCTGGTGAAAATCAGAAGCTAATATGTCCCGAGGTACCATAAATCAAAGCCGGCTTTATTTTGTCAGCATGCAGATGGCCCAAATTCACAACTCACCTCAATTAAGACCTGAGGAGGGGAAAAGTGTTTGGAGAGGAAAAGGGCACCTGTTCAGCTGTCATATCCGCAGCTCTTCTGATCAGCAGCTCGGAGCTCCCCCCTGAGCTGTTTCAATGCTGAATTAATGATGGCAAACAAAGCCAAAGCCTCCTCACAGCCCCTTTGTGAGTTCATTCTCTTTCCACTTTGGTCCCTCTCAACTAATCTTCAGTGTCACACTTAATGAGATTTTCAGTTTGTAAAGTAAGTAGAGCAATAACTCCCTCAGCACACGACGCCATCTCCATTCCTACCATCACCTCAAATGCTTTTAAGCAACCACTTCTGCACCCTCTGTCTATTCCGCCTCTCAGTAAAAGATGCATTATGAAGGATTATTACTTACACAAATCACAGTGAATTATTCACACTGCAAACAGGCAGCTGAAAGTACAGTATGCGTGTAATGTGTGGTGCTATTTGCTTTATTATTCATAATGAGCAGTTTATGCAGCTTCTGTAGTGCTGGAGAATAACAAACAATGAGTCATTAAACATCATGGAAATTTGAAAAACATGCATTTAAACATTAGTTAAATTAAACTGAGATTAACTGTTGCCATCTGCAAAAGCTGTTTTATTTCATGTAATTAGTGTTTGATTGGTGTCATGTTAAGTATATTCTCTCAGGCTACTGAGAGGATCTAATGTTTTACTGCAACTGCAAATTTACGAGAACCCGTTGTTTGCCTCACGCTTCTGTCTGTTTTTTTGCTGGCTAATTAGATGTGGGTGAACCATGGCAGAGGGGCAAGACCACAACGGACAAATGCTGCTCTTACATTATGTTGTTACCTAATATTCTGACATAATAATTCTGAACAGGCCTTTTTTTTAGGTGGCTTAAAGGCCCCATTATGAAAAATGTGTTTTTTCTGGCCTTTACATATATTCTTTAGTCCTTCAGCCAACCAAACCTGAGAGGATGGAAAAACTGAAGCCTCTGCATTGTTGAGCTTTGTCAGTATCTTCTCTTTTTAATCCTCCTACAGTCCATTCTGGCTAGGAGCCCCTCGGGACGTCACAGAGGGTGAGCTATTTGCATAGGTCCCACCCAAAGTTACGCCCCCCTCTGCTCCCAGGGCCTCAACCAGCTAATATGAAGAAGCCAGAGTCTGTACAGTTAGCTACCGCTGCTAGACATGTCCAAGCTTAGAGGAAAGCATACAAAGTGTCTCTTTTCTTTGCCAGCATCGGGAGAAAGAAGGACTCATTGGCTAGATTTGATTTACAATGGCAATATTCCAGCAACATATGGTTCTATTTACAGTTTAATAAAAGCTCTGTGGCCTTAGCGTAGCCTCATAGCCGATGTTGTTGCGAGCGTCTGCGTTAGCCACGGTCGCTACGGATTAGCCACTATTTACAATTCAATAGACTATATGTACAGTTAACAGTAGCGTAGCCTCATAGCCCACTGTTGTTGCGAGCATCTGCGTGAGCCACGATCGCTACGGATTATTCTCAATTGAGCCACTATTTACAGATGGATAAACGCTATGCACAGTTAGCAGTATTGTAGCCTCATAGCTCGCTGTTGTTGCGAGCGTCTGCGTTAGCCACGGTCGCTACGGATTATTCTCAATTGAACTAAGTAATCATTTGGCTTCTGTTGGGATAAAGGGACATGGCATTCAAAGTGTGTTTGAACTGTCACCGAATACCGCACGGTGTTTGTATGTTTACGTCGGTAAATGTCTAAATATTCTGTAGATTTGATTCAAAGGATGAGTGGTTAGCATAAGCCTTAGTGTGGCCTCAGAGTCTGTCTGTTGATGATAGCGTTTGCTCTAATAACTTTCGCTACCGAATATTCTCATTGAGCTCAGATATCATTCTACTTCTGTGGGGAGAAAGGATATGTTTGGTATATGTATGGTTGTACTATATTTGATACCGCTTCGGTTGCTCCTGATGTGCCAGCCATGTTGCTATTTGCTTCCGTCTTCTCTGCCTCCGTAACACCTCCGTAACCCTAGCGACCAGGCAGCCAATGACAGCAGTGCCTCATTAACACTTTAATTTATCACTTTAATCACATATACTTGTTACGCTGCAGATTTTAACCAATTCTTCTCAAAAGAAAAGCACTTTGGATAAAGTACTGGTGTTTTTCAATGTGTTCTATAAATAAACTGACTTGAATTTGTCGTCCTTATCAAAGTGTTAATAGGGAACTATTTAATACAGCCCTAAACAGTTGTTAAAGTTAGTTTACTTGGAATTTATAATCCTCTCCCCATCACCTGTATCTAATTCCAGCCTGGGTGCAGCCAAACTTTAGCCCCGCCCACAACATTTTATGGCTGAAAGTTCGGTCTGGCACTTCTCCGTTGTGGCGCTGCTATGCTTGGTACTGAACTACCCGACCAATGAAATTGTCGGGGCGGGCTTTACACAATGATGGACAGATGAGCAACAGTAACGTAATCAGCCACTAAAGAGCGCTTGGGTTGAATTAGTTTACAACAAACATGGCTGCCGCTGGAGAGGTGAGGAGTGTTGATTCTGCCATCGACTCTGTTTTACAATCAACAATTTATCAACAGCGCATTCATTTCGAAATGTCAACAGAGAAACGTCATCAAGGCATTTGTCAATGGAAAAGATGTTTCTTTTGTTGTTTCCTCTCCAGCGGCAGCCATGTTTGTTGTAAACGAATTCACCCAATCGATCTTTAGTGACGTGGCTGATTACGTTACTGTTGCTCATCTGTCCATCATCGTGTAAAGCCCGCCCTGACAATTTCATTGGTCCGAGGAGATCTGTACAGAGCATAGTAGGGCCACAACGGAGAAATCCCAGACCGAACTTCCTGCCGTAAAATGTTGTGGGCGGGGCTAAAGTTCGGCACCCAGGCTAATAGAGACCATGTCTGGTGTTTTATTTGATTTGCTCTGACTTGAATAAGGAAGTTTGTTCTTCTACCTTGATTTTTTCAAGCTGAATTGAGATCTGAGGCTGACCTGGGGTCTTCAAAGCTCATTACTATGCAGAGTTATTACCTGAAATCAAATTAAACCCTTCATCCAATAAACCACCTTTTTTGCTTCCAGTAACAGCAGGACATCATTATCACTGAGTTGTAATCAATATAATATAAGAGGTGAAGATGTAGTTACAGGGGCACTCCAGCTCTTTGTATTGGCTGACGAAAACTGCATTTCAGAAATGCTTTTTGATTTGCTACGACTGAA
>CAFUXE010000036.1:540586-552000 GCA_903364295.1 Serranus cabrilla | reverse complement strand
CCAGACCGAACTTCCTGCCGTAAAATGTTGTGGGCGGGGCTAAAGTTCGGCACCCAGGCTAATAGAGACCATGTCTGGTGTTTTATTTGATTTGCTCTGACTTGAATAAGGAAGTGTGTTCTTCTACCTTGATTTTTCAAGCAAGATCTGAGGCTGACCTGGGGTCTTCATAGCTCATTACTATGCAGAGTTATTACCTGCAATCAAATTAAACCCTTCATCCAATAAACCACCTTTTTTGCTTCCAGTAACAGCAGGACATATTTATCACCAAGTTGTAATCAATATAATATAAGAGGTGAAGATATAGTTACAGGGGCACTCCAGCTCTTTGTATTGGCTGACTATAACTGCATTTCAGAAATGCTTTTTGATTTGCTACGACTGAATTTAGGTCATGAGGTGACAATAAAGAGGAAGAGGAGCACTCAATTTTATTCAATGAATTAGCAATTATAAATTAAGCCCTATCTTAATTTGAAAAGGCAGTTGGTGCAGTATTACTCTGCAGTTAAAAACAGGAAACTGAGATTAGTAAATGAGGATAACAGCTATTGATTGTTTTTATAACCAAATAATAATAATAATAATAATCATCATCATCATCATCCTCATCCAAACCCGTCCATAAATTCTCGACTTATGTTGCTAACTAACAAACAGACGGACGGACGGACGGACGGACAGACAGACAGACAGACAGACAGACGGACGGAGGTAATAATTTCGGCCCCTATTGAAACATATAATAAGCTATGATAATACCAGCATATCACAACTCTCATCAGACAGCAGGCAGCTGTTTTCGGTGACAAAGCCCTAGCCACTCATTTTATCCTAATTTTTCAACTCAATGCAATGTGATTACAGACCCTGTAGTTGTAGTTGACACAATTCAATGCTGATTCAATTCAATTTACTTGTTAAACACAGATGTAAGTGATATTGCTGATGGTGATTTAGAGGTTCCATTTCAAGGGCCCAATATTCTTTGTGCCAGATCATGACTTCCTTTACTTCCTGTACACATGTGCTTTTCCTGCTAGAAGGTCAAAATATCTGTTGGAAAGTATATACACTCACTGGCTACTTTATTATCTAGCACACCCTAATCAAGTGGTGGGGTGGTCCTCTGCCACTGCAGCCCATCTGCTTCAAGGTTGGGTGTGATATTTGAGTTACTGTTGCCTTTCTATCATCTCAAACCATCTTCTTGCCGTTCTCCTCTCCTTCTCTCTGTCTCCTGCTGCCTGCGGTCTGTCCGTCTGTCTTTCTCTCGCCACTGTGACTTAAAAGTGTGTTTGCACACAGGGTTTGCACCCATACTCCTTGTTTACCATGTAGTAGGTTTTGGTGCCACGCTTAAACTTAAAATACCAGGTGCAAGATTTGTAAAATAACATTTAATGGCAACAGCAATCATAACAAAGACTTCACCCCATTCATGTCTGTTGGCCAGATATAGTCATGTATATTCAGGTGTTGAAACACACACACACAGACACACAGACACACAGACACTGCAGCCAAAAAGAGTAATGTAGCCTTAATCATTTTACAAATCACTGGTGGACTCAGGATGTTTGAGGTGCAGAAGCACCTGCTGTATGCATGGGGGCGCCAGGGCACCCTCTAGGGGACTCTATCAGGTTTTCTCCCTGGAGCAGCCTGGAGGGCACTTAATCATGTTTTATCTACCACAGTGGCATCCGAGAGCGGACTATCACCGCGTGTCTTCAAACATTATGGTGATCACCCAGCTCTTCTTTTTCTGCTCAGCTTTTTGCTCGTCTTTTTAGGTACTAAAAAACATTCAATAGGGCCACACGGTGGTGTAGAGGTTAGCACTCTTGCCTCACAGCAAGAGGGTTGCCGGTTCAATCATGGCCTTCTGTGTGGAGTTTGTGTTTGAACCAAAGTAGTTTCCATGTCAGCTCCATGGGAAGAAATAACCAATGTTTGTACAAATTGAATAATTGATTTTCTCACCAACTGTAGTGAGTGAGTGGAATCTGTATTTAGCAAAACAGGAACACAAACCAACTGGAAGCTTTGATCAATCAATGTGGATGGATTTTATATGTTCAAAACACATATACAGAAGGATATTTGTGTGATCTCTAACAGCTCTTGCAAAAATAGACCAGTGATGTCTTTTAAAAAACAGTGAGGATTGGCTGTAAAAGGCACTTAAATGGCTTTCTCATCTTACTGAAAGACTTTTCTCTGTCTCTATTGGTGATTTTTAATCAGATGAAGTCAGCATTCTATATGTAGCACCTCAAGGGTCAATTCTTATTTATATAGGCTACAATATCTAAATAAGGAAAAAGCAGAGATTAAAAATGTCATTAAATATTAATAGTAATAATTTCATATTACATGAACATTTCATTGCAATAAAATCTTATCTTATGTTTTTATATATGCAATGCCTTCATTTCTTATATCTTCCTATATTGTAATTGTTGTTTTTCTATGTATGATTTTTGCCTGTTGTTTTTGTATGCTTTTTATTTTTGTAAGCATTGAGTGTATGCATGTTGTATGAAATATGCTGTATAAATAAACTTGACTTGACTAAACTATTGGATGGATTCCCACTAGGATTGGGCATCTTATATCG
This sequence comes from Serranus cabrilla, assembly GCA_903364295.1. Taxonomy (NCBI): domain Eukaryota; kingdom Metazoa; phylum Chordata; class Actinopteri; order Perciformes; family Serranidae; genus Serranus; species Serranus cabrilla. The sequence goes on along the minus strand of CAFUXE010000036.1, from coordinate 549,374 downwards.
TATAAGGCCGATACGATACGAATCAACACAGTTCATGTGGTGATGTAAAAGAGGATGCTGTGCAATTCAGTGAGCTTGATTATTTATTTATCAAATTAAACCAATACACAAACTGGCTTTTCTCTTAGAGCCCGAGTGTCTGGGGATAAATAAAGTAATTTTGATTTGATTTGTTTTTGTTTAGGGTTTACAGATCAGTGACATTTTAGAACACACGACTCACATATTGAAGTAATCTCAACATAAACAGGAAAATTTAAGTGCAATATATACAAAAAAAAAACAAACAACAAACTCTTTTTAGAGTTTTACTTTTGCTTTTACATCAAAACATCACTTCACTGTCACTGGCCACTGCATAGCTTTTGGTTCGGTATTTTATAACGAGGCTCCAAGACACAGAGGAGGTGTTTGAAAACTTTGTTCTCTGTGGGTCGAAGAAATAATGTCCCCAAAATGGGTTACTACTTAAATGTAAAACAATAATGTATTAAATGGATCGAACTGTATCGGTACGAACATTTAATAACTGATGCATCTTAATAACCTTATAAATTTGCATTCACTTTGAGCTGCTCTACCAGTGCACACACGTTGTGCACGCGCACGATCACATATTGATACTTATCGGTTAATCTTCTCGTCCCTAATTCCCAGAAAATTTGGTAAAGACATTCATAGTTTTCAGAATAGGAAAATGAGACATTCTGATTTTTCTCAAGCTTTTCATCTAGCGCCATCATCAGGTTAATATTTGCAATACGATTTGGTTCACGACAAAATTCCTACTTAAATAAATCATGTCAGCCAGAGCTGTACTTTGTGCTTAGTATATTGTGCGAGCATGCTAAGAGACTAAACTACGATGGTGAACATTTTAATATCAGCATGTTAGCATTGTCATCACAGTGCCTCTGTACAGCCTCACAGAGCTGATAACAAGACTGTAGAGTCTTTGTCTTGGGTCTCACATTAAATAAAAGTAATCCGGCCATAACGAGACCACTGAGCCTCATGCATGAATGTTTTGTTATTTTTCTGTTGTTTCTTTCTTATATAAATTGATAACACAATTTATGAAACGTGTGAAACAGCCAAGTCTGGTCTCACTTACAAGAGAATTGTGTTTGATCTTAAATTGGACGTGTGCGCTAGGCATTCTTCAATTAGCATAAGGGAACACCCTGCTTAACCCATTTAAAGGCAGTAGACTTAAGGGTCATGTGCAAACTATAGCCCAACACTCCACTGACATTTTACAGGTAACGTTAAACTCAGACAAAAGAAGAAAACAATTCAAGGAAAGGAAACTTCACCTAAAAAGTGAAGACAAAACAAAATACAACAAAATATTAGGGAGTATAGGCTGAGGTTGTTTTACATTACAAAAGTGATCTGATTACGAATAAGAAAGTGAAACGAGTCGCACATGTTTAACATCATGTCTCACAAAACCATTATCTTCATGTCTTCAGATGGTGGTGGATAAGGTGGGGTGTACAGCGTGTAATATTGCAAAATTGTGCAGTACACCAGGCCATAGTTACTGGCACTCTATAAAATACACTGGCCTTTCATTATATTAATAGTCCCATTCAACTAATTTACATTTGGTACCAAAACAATATGTGTGGCTTGAGTCTGGTGCTGATGTTCGTATCTTTCTTCTCATAAATGTTCTTCATGAATATTTAGAGGAACCTCAATATTCCAACAAAGACAAAACAGCACCATGTTGTTCACTGCTGTAATCATGTGAAAAGTAGAAATTATTACAGGAAGACTGATATAAATACAAGAAATTAGGCAAAAATGATTTAATAATAACAAAAACTCTGGCAATAAACACTCTCAAATCACTTCTCAGAAGTCTTAAATTGAAAGTATTGCCACAGCCTTTTTTTATTAAAGGAAATGAAAGTGGCAGCCAATAGATTGCTTTTAGGCAGCGTTATCATTTTATTCCAATTAAATTCACACCAGCTGCTTCCTATTCAAAGCATGTTGCCTAGCTGCACTTCTTAATCACACTACTGTGGGGGAGTTCATTTTCATTCCAATGACTCCAACCAAGTGCTCACCTGCATCTCAGCACTACAGCAGCCTCTGAGAGGCCAGGAGGAAGGGATATAAGGCCCACCACACAACATTAATGTGGATCCTGAGTGAGCTCAGCTGTAAATGAACAGCAGCTAGCCTGAGATTAGCCCTTATCAGGCTGACTGAAGCCCCCGTGTGAGGGGAGGGGAGGAGGGTTATCTCCGCTGCTCATTTTTGAACATCATAAGCCAGGTAGGTTTTAAGCAGTGGTTCTTCTATTCCAGCTGCTAATGGGAAAATCAAAGGCCTGTGTCGCCTCTGAAGCCCGAGGGTGGAGGCTGCTAAGTGAATACCACGCTCCGGATTTCATGCCATGTCTGTCTCTCTCTCTCCGCATCATCAAAGCAGAGCAGCAGAAGAACATGCGCTGTTATCCATTACCTGAGGACTAATTGGCCCTTTAATTCTATATCAGATCTGTGCTCACTTCAGCAGCTCCGAAACTGACTGAGTGGCCATGCAACGTCGTCGTATCAAAGCACTCTGTCCAGGTTTAGCTTGTAGCTGGACCTTGGGCACCAGTCAGGTATGTCTAGGGGTGGTAGGGTACTAGTCACATCATTGAAGACAGGCTGTCACTGTGACCAGTTGTAACAGAAAATTATCCATAAATAGACAAACCACATATGTAAGAGAGTAAGATATTTTCAGCCATCCGGTGAAGGCAAATGTCTTTCATAATCCCCAATATCACAAAAGTAAAAAGTAGTCATCACCTGTGTATTATTTCCTAAACAACCCCTCATTGAAGTAACTGTAGATACTTGTCACATTTTGAGTGTGCCTTAATAAGACTATCATGTCTTTAACACCTCAGTATGCTTCATATAAAGTCTTTGTAGTTTAGAGGCCGTCCACACGGAGACGCTTTTTGCCTTAAACGCAGATGTTTTGCCTCGTTTGGGCCGACCGTCCAGACGAATCCCGTAAACGCATAGCCCGAAAACTAACTTTTTTGAAACCGGGTCCCAGGGTGAATAAATCCGCAAACGCATCCCTTGCGTGTTCGTGTGGACAGCGAAGACGGATATTTGCGTTTCGATGATGTCATCGCCACACCCCTCAGCCTTCCACCTGTTATATCCCGCGAGACGTCTCATAACAACATCAATAACAATGACGGACTACATGCTCGTGTTCCTGCTGGAGAAGATATTGAGCCTATTAGGGTTACTGGGGTTGTTATCATGCTCCTGAGCCACCACGCTGAGCAAAAAAGACAGATGGACATGAACTGACGGGTTCTTCTACTGCCGATTTGTAAACAGCGCTCAAGCTTTGTGTGCATGCTCCGTCTCTTCCTCTCCGTTTTTTTTTTGTGAATTTCTGAAATTGAAACAGCGCCACCTATAGGCCTGGCATATGAAGTAGCGTATTGAGACGGATCCGTGTGGACGCATATATTCCTGATACGATGCCAGGGAAAACGGAGAGGAAAAAGATCGTTTTCGTACGTGTGGACCTTTCTGTGACTGAAAAATCTCTCTGAAAAAGATCTGTGTGACTGCTGCATATACACCCTCTGGGGGGCGCTGTGGGGTGAAGTCTGCCATCTCTGATTGCCTTGTTACAAGAGTTTGTAACTTTGTGAAACATCACAACACATTATTGCCATTTGTATAATTATTTGCATTTACATTACAAAAGGTAAAAAAAAAAAAAAAGGTAATAAAATGGCCAAGTGTGGCAATTTGGGACAGGTATACACAACATTAACTGGTGTCCCCATCCTATCTGAAGTTTTCTACTTATGCAATCAGGGAGTAGTTGTATAACTCCAGAAATTAAATGATGCGTGAAGTCATCGTCTGCCTTAATGCCTGGATGAATGTTGAAAAAGTGGGCATATATGGTAGCCTGGGTGCAGCCGAACTTTAGCCCCGCCTACAACATTTTTCTGTGGGAAGTTCGGTCTGGCGCTGCTATGCTCAGTACAGAACTACCAGACCAATGAAATTGTCAGGGCGGGCTTTACACGATGATGGACATCTAAAACTAAAGAGCACTGCCATCGACTTTACAAGACATCAACAGCACCTTCATTTTGAAATGTGCACAGAGAAACGCCATCGAGGCATTTGTCGATGGAAAAGATGATTTTGCCGTCCTTCTTTTTACAACACCGGCAAAAATCGTTTATACTCATCTTCTTCTACATCTTCCAGCGTGCATACAGTTGAGTTCTGGTGACAACAACCATGCGTCCCTTAACATACGTCACATTCTACGTTGCTCTGGTTCAGGGGTGTCACACTGATCCAGTAAAGGGCCGAGTGGCTGCAGGTTTTTGTTCCAACCAAGCAGGAGCACAGGTGATACTAATAATTAATCAACTGAGTGAAGACAGTTAAGGTGATTGAATGATTGGATTCAGGTGTGTTTCTTCTTGGTTGGAACAAAAACCTGCAGCCACTCGTCCCTTTACTGGATCAGTTTGACACCCCTGCGTCTGGTTGGTTGTTGATCTATCCAATTCAGCGAAGAGGCATTTTTTTCCCTGGTTCGCTTGAAACACGCCCCATAATCACAGCCCAATGGATCAGTTTCAGACGTGAGTATGATATCGTGAGGCTACACTTTATGAATCAAATGAACAAAAAACATTTTTCATTTCCACCAAAGAACACTTGGACTGACAAGCAAATAAGTGCACGAAAACTGTTACAACCTGTTACAATAATATTAAATAATAATAATAATACAAATGTATGCTATACCAGTGTTTCCCATTAATTACGGACTGTGGCAGCCCACCGCAATCTAACATGCCATTCATAATTTAAAGTTATTTTGTGTTGTGTTGCCATTGCTCCAGCAGAGTGTCTGTCACCCTGTCAGTCAGTAGAGGCCCCGCCCACCTCTCCTCCTCTGAGACATGCGTGCATATTCACAGTTACTTGAGCGCTGAATTTACCAATAAGCTTGAGGTGCGTAAAGTCAGAGCTTTCCATTAGAGCCGACCGTTCATTCACGTGCAGCCGGCTACTGTAGTAGGCTATATTACTTTCGTTTCTAATAAAGATGTTTTGGATTAACAAGTTGCAATCTTTTTTTTTTTTTACAGTCTAAGGTTGCGATCCACTGCGGCGTGTACATTACAAACATTTATAGTCCTATTGTCAGAGAAAAAGAACCCTCATACATTTATCAAGATAAAAGTACATGATGAATCCTCAGCTTTGGACTAAATAAGTGCTTCACTAGCACTAATCCAGGATTAAATATGCATAAAACCAGACCTTAACCAAGGGTACACCTGGAGAAAAAAAATACAGTACTACACTAAACCACTCTACATACAGTATGTATGTGCACTAGAGAAGAATCATGATAAATCTTGATTCTTGCCACAACCGAACTTGACAACTTAAACAACAAATGCTAGAGTGAGAGAGTAGTCCTATCTGAAATATCTCAAAACAGCATTTTAAACTCTTTTCAGCAACTTTCTCAATGACTATGTCTACAGGGGCCTTCTGTCAGCACAAACGACCACTCATTTACATGTTAAAATCAATATTGAGAAATGTAATGTATTCACAAAATGATCAGAAAATAATTGTCATGTAGGAGTTCGGTCACTTAATATTGTACAGCCACACTCCTCAGCTGAAGCAGACAATCCTGCACCTATCCTGAAGAGAAAACTGTGAAAACTGGATGTGCCAACAGAAGGAGGACTCCTCAGTGGAACCGCGTATTCATGACGTTCATCTGGTTGTGGAGAAGCGAGACAGCATGGACACCATCAATAGTTCTCAATGACTTGTGATGTGATGTGATGATGATGATGCCAGAAAACCACTTTCAGTTCAGCTTCCTCTGATGAAAGGACGGACTAACTTTTTAGCGTTTTGTTAATTTGTTACTTCATTAATGTTGTTATTAGATAGGTGGTGGTCATAACATTTTAAAGAGAGTATTTTAGATTTAATAAACTGGAATTAAGTAATTGACAAACTCTACCACAGTCACTTCCTTCACCACTGAAAGCATTTCCCAGTTTTATTTAAAAAGAGTCTTCATGAACATGTAACTCCTGTCATAGATGTTTACTGTTGTTACCACGACTGTTTGTATGGCTAAATCATATTTCCTAAGTATGATCAAAGATTTCAGCTAGATTTTCAAGCAGTAAGGATTAGCAATTATTATTATATTTGAGAAATGTATTAGTGTACCTTTGTAATTTGTGATCATGGTTTTGTTGTATTAAACCTGAAACAAATCTACAGTTATTAAAGAGTACATTAACTAAACAAATACTCCAGATATCATGAGTCTAGCAGCACATTGTAATGTTTTCAATGTAATTTAAATGCAGATGTGAGACATACATCAAACAATAATATCCACCTCTGGATCCTTCATTGTCTATATTCAGGGAAAGCATTTAATAATCATTTATTATTCATTATATGTGCTATTGATTCAAGCTAACAGAATTAGCCTTCTATTCTCAACATTCAAACCAGATACAAACAATAATTTGGGGCTTCACAGATCTTTATTGCACATTGATTCATCAACAATGTTGTTATCCCTCAACTACAGCAGACATGTTTAAAATAATACAATACATCGTATTGTATAGTATGTAATTTACAGTCAAGAGTAAATTCTACACAAAACATGTGGATCAAGGCTTGCATAATATCAACAGGTAGTTCAATCTTCACTGCTGCATCCAAGTCTCACTTACAGTGGAAGTGGCTGACATAAAACACAATACAAAAATAATACTTTCACCTACATTTTATATTTTATACACTTGTGTAGTTTAAATGTATCATCTACGGGCTCCGGGGGTGACTTCTTTCTGAAAGAGAGACACAGAATCATTCCATCATGTTTTTGATGCACAGCTTCAATGAAAAATTAACGGGACCTGCTAAAAATACCCTCTAATCAATAAACCATATAACGTTAATATCAACATACACTCGCATAACGCTGAACTGATATAAAGGTGCTCCGTGGCAAAACGTTAACCTACTGTAATTTATGTTAATTAAAATCCATCTGCTAATATGCTGAACAACGTTTTGAGGCGCTAACAGTTAGCAACGTTTTATAACGTCATCGTTCCACAATAGTGGTTGAATTTTAAGCTATCTATATAAAGTCTATGATTGCAAGCAAACCAAAAGGAAATAATTGTTGAATAGCTAATACAAGTTAGCTAATGTTGGCTGGTTAGGAACATTGACAAAACCCATTAAGCATTTCGCCGTCACTGTTGTCCTATATTTAACATTTTCCTGATGTGGACATGTATGCAGTTAATGTCAGAAATGAAGATACTAACACTTGAAATTTTTTTACCTCGTATAATAGACATTTCTTATCAGCAATGAAGTGCAGTAAGTTAGCCGGTGTGGATGGGCGTGTCGTGCAGTCGTCAGTCAGATCCACCCACGGATCCACCTCTCCCTCCTCCCCCGGTCCAAATATGATGTACCTCCAGTTTCCGCAAGCAAGATGGTGAGATTCAAAAAGAAAGATGGTGACGAGTATAACGCCGGAATTCCACAGGGTGCAGAACGGCTGCGTTCCGTATGTGGTCCTTCTGCGATCCGAGCTCCGCCGTTCGTCAACCCCCACCGGCTGCGTTTGTGGTCCGGTCCGCCAGACTGTTGGACCCGTGTGGCTTCGCGAATTCACGTGTAATCGTGCGATATAGCAGGATTTAATGTAAACAGCGGAAAACTTTCCATTCACAGTAGTATGAGAAGAACAGAGGAGTCAACACCTCTGTGTTGTCCTTATAAAAAGGATGTGAAGGGTCATATATAATCTTGTTATTTTGGACCTCCACAATGAAAACCTCTTCATCCATGGCTTCAAATGGGTGAAATACCTGACAGTTTCCATCTATCCAGCTGACTTCCGGTCTGTCTCCGCTCATTGTGACGTTTTAAGGTGTACCAAACGGAAATATGATCTGCTGTGAGCACGGTGTATTTTATTTTGAAGTCAACAGGATGTTTTATTCTGGTAACTTCGTGTCCCGCACGATCTGCTCTGTGCTGAATTGCTGCATGTTGTCTCCGGCGTCCGGCAAAAATAGAAGCTCTGCGTATCGGCTGTGCCGGGACCGGATTGCCGGAGCTGAGACGCAGCAGTGATGCGCCCGGTGGAATTACAAACATTGACTAGCATGGAAACCTATCGGGTCCGGAGACGCAATACAGACGCAACTCAGCCGTAACGGATCTGGTGGAATTTCGGGATAATGCTGCTCGATGCGTCAAACGGGCAGTCCACAAACCAATGGGTGACTTCACGATGACTGTGTCCATTAGTCTATGGGCACAATTGCCCAACCTTGCATACTTAAAGGCGATCAGAATAAAACCCATTTGCAACAGTGTCCATGTTTTTCAAAATTCCATTTGTAGAGTCCTTGCTCCAAAAACAAGCACTGATATTTGGACAAAAGATACACAGGTTGACTTTGACTCTGACAAGACCTTGCCCATTGTCCTGCAGCATGATGTGGCTTTTGTAGGAATAATGTCCATTCAAAATGCTCATTGTCCAAGCAATGTGCCTTTCAGCCTAAAGCTGTGTAACATTAATCACAATGGATGGCAGCTCAGACTGATGGAGAAGGCAGGATTTAATTGCACAGGTCTGAGAGGAAGAGGGTTGGACTGTGTATAAGCATAGTGGTGTGTGTGTGTGT
>CAFUXE010000036.1:516152-534458 GCA_903364295.1 Serranus cabrilla | reverse complement strand
AAAAAAAAAAATCTGGGCTTTTATTGGGGAAAGTGCAACTACAGGAGACGTTTTGCAACAGCAATACTGCATCCAGCTCTATTTAATGCTGGGCTTATTACTCAAAAAGTAATTTTACTACTCATTACTATCTGGGAGCAGCAATTCATGACATTGCTGCTTTTACACCTCGAAAAAAGTGGTGAGTGCTCCAGTTCAGAGATCAGGTTAAATTAGTTTCTTCGTAAGAAGATTTTCATTTGAATTAATTCCATTATTTGCTCATTGTTCCATTATTGACTCCTCTTTCTGTAGCATATATGTTGCTGTTATGTCTCAGTTATGTGACCAAATGTTCATATAGATATAGAGATGTCCAAAATAGCATCTGCCATTCATCAACTTACAGAATAACACATCTTGTAACCAACCAGCTGACCTGCTATTTTTGACTGCACCTTAGTGGCTATATTCTTAGAAAATATATTCTACATTTAAGCAGGGCTGGACTGGGGGAAAGAAATCGGCCCCTGGAATTTTCAGTAGATCGGCCCACTTCTACACCGTTAACGCAAAATTCATTCATTCATCATTCATATCAGTTAACAGTTACTGATATGATTGATTGTGTTTTGTTTTTGTATGAGTAGTGTCTCTTAATGTCAGACTCAGGGAATGCTCTTAATGCCCTTTGAATACCTAATTGAGAAGGCTTTCACCCTGTTTTGATATGAGGGAAAGACTGTGGACAAATTGGACAAGAAGGACTGAAATGTCTCAAATCTATGGACCTAGCCCTATCTCTTAAAATGTTTACATGTCATTCTGATCCACCTTCCTCCCGTGCATTTTATTTTTTTCCATCTGTGCCCCTTTTTCTTTCTTTTTTTTCTTTATACATACATATATACTGTAAAGCCAGTGACTTCTTAAAAATGAAGTTACAAAAAAAATAATTAATTCAATGATTAAATTAACCTATGTAAGTGTATGTTAACCACTGTGTGCCATTAGGATACCTTATACATTTAATAAGCTCTAATGCACTACTTATAAACTAATAAATGAACAGAACCCAAGTGTTATATTAGAACCAATATTCCAGAGTTATAAGGAACATAACTTCATTATTTGATTTAAAATGACATATAAAAACAAATAAATGTATAAAAGATAAATTAAATAATAAAAGATTGATATCTAAATCATAAGCAAACAAAAAAACACCAGAACTCACATTAGTTTAGTAAGGCAGGGTGATATTATATGAACTAAATCAGGTCCAAAGCAAGACTTAACCATCTCTTAACTCAGACTTTTAAGATTAAACCTGGACAGAAAATAAGATTCAGGACTAAACCAGTGAAGCTTCATAAGTGTCTTCCGAAGAAGGCAGCAGCTAGCAGGTGAAACATAAGGGTAAAATAAAAACATTTATAGTCCTATTGTCAGAGAAAAAGAACCCTCATACATTTATCAAGATAAAAATACATGATGAATCCTCAGGTTTGGACTAAATAAGTGCTTCACTAGCACTAATCCAGGATTAAATATGCATAAAACCAGACCTTAACCAAGGGTACACCTGGAGAAAAAAAATACAGTAAACCACTCTACATACAGTATGTATGTGCACTAGAAAAGAATCAAGATAAATCTTGATTCTTGATTGGACTCAAGCCTAAACCAAACTAAGAAGTTCTGTTTCAAATCAATCAAAAAAAATTCAAATTCAAAATTACTTTATTTATCCCCAAGGGGAAATTCATTTAGTCTGTTGACTCTATAATTACACAGCCTGATGGCTGTTGGAGCGTAGGATCAAGTCTCCATCAAAAAATAATACAAAAATATAACAAAAATACAGAAAAATACCATAAAATCACAGAGCCACCAGACTTTACTGCTCAACTGTTCAAGCGCATTCCGGAATGTTGATGTTTCACGGCATTATCCAAGTGTTTACCTGTGACATCACTGAGAGATTCGTGACATTGTCCATTGTTTTGATTTTGAAGCCTTGAGTTTGGCATTTTTTTAACTCTCACCATCTAATTTTTTTCAGCCCCAGGGAGGAGGATGCTAGCACCAACTAGCTAGCTTGGTTAGCAAGGGGCATCCATAATTCATATTGAACAGTTGACCCCTGACACACAGGTTGCGGTGGTATCTGTCGTCAATCACAAGGTAACGGCGCCCTAAAGCAGTGTTCTGAACTAATGGCTCAGGAACCACATTTTCCCTAAAATACCCTTTTTCTGTGAGGTGGTTGCAGCTAACTGCTTGCAGACTGTGATTTCTTAACAGATAAAGGTCCATGTACATGCTCACTCTTTCATTACTGTCATATTAAATAGTTAAAAGGATTTTACTCTCCTCTCTTCTGTTCTACAAAACAAACACGCTCTAACAGTTGGAATCACGTCTAACTGGGAATCAGTAAAATGAGAAAGTTTGTGATCCAGCCGTCTAGCAAAGAGGGAAGGGGAAGAGCTGCAAGGAGGAGGTCTCACTCTACTTCAAATGCTACTATTTTCTGGATCCTGCCTACTTTAGCTTTAAGGATATTTTGTTAAACTACAGGACATATCCTAATCTTTATTCAGATCAGTTATAACTATTATAAGAAGTACATGATTGCTACTGTAATAATAATAAAAAAAAAAAAATACAGTTCATGTAACGAACCATCCATGGATACAAATAAACATCAGAAAATAACGTCTCATAACAGCAAACAAATATACTTTGCTGACAAGTTTGAATGTCACATTTAAGATCTATATTAGCATTTTGAGCTAAGTGGGCTCCAGGTAAATTCTGTCATCAACTTCAGCTTATTCAACTTTTGCTAACGTCCTGTAAAAATTAGCGTTAGCACATTAGCAGCTAGCCGACGTACCCAGTGCCATGCAGGCGCAACGTTTAAGTTAACTATTTAGGCGATTACTATACCTCTTGGGATAATTGGTAATATTTTAACAATTTAATATATATTTAACAAATGAGACAAAGGCAAAATGTGTAATTAACTCATCACACAATGACAATGACCCTGACTTACTAAGCTAGATGTAAATTAGCCTAATGTGTTTTATTTTACAGTTATAAGGTATGACGGGGTAAGCCAGTTCAACCACTAAGTCTGCAAAAAGACATTTCTCTATCTACATTTCACATATCATTAAAAACAGATTCACACCACCTTAAAAGCAAATTAATACTAAATACCTATAGTTGGCTGTCTTTGGTGACTTTATGATGCATTCACAAACAACAGACTAGAATTTCACCTGCACATGAGCTGCGTTTCTACCCCATACTGCAGCATAAGCAGCTACACTGACAAAATACTGATACATTAACCAGACAGGCTTTGTTTTAGCAAGCAAACAGACAGATGACAACACTCTATGCTGCATCAAAGGTAATGCTAACTGAACATTAGCAGATATAGGAAAAGTAACATCTGCGTGTCTGCTGCTGTGTCTCCATCAGCTGCAATAGTCCCACAGCTTTATTCATCCTCTATACAGCCCAGATCTGTGTTACTAAGTGAAAGGCCTGACAGTAAACAGGGAAATGCATGAGAGCATGTTTACACTGTATGTTTGCACAAGACCCTATGTGAAATTAATTTTCTCTGCCTTAGGTAGAAAACATGAATTGGTGACATTGGAATGATGAGGAAAAAAAATCTAGAAAATGGAGGAGTACATCTTATTCCCAGGAAGGAAGGGAGTGTTTCATGTCAAGGGTCAGCTTGATAAGAGGAGTTATTCATGTGTCTGAGGAGAAAGTGTGGAGAAAAAGAGCTCAGACAAGTAGACAGAGAGGGGAGGCAAATGAGAAAGGGAGATAAAGGAGGAATAGGCGACCTCTTCATCCTTGCCTTTTGCCACTGCAACACCTCTCTGAAGGATGCCTCTCATGCTGCTGACACATGATTGACAGCTGTCAGCCACAGACACACGCTCCTCGTGGCTGTTTTCTCTGCCCTCCACTGTGACTGGAAACCATCCACGGGCCAAAAAAAATGTAATTCTGAAAATCAATATTACCACAATCTCCAGGGCTGCTGTAAGTAATCAAGCCCTGTCATTTGCAGCATTGGGAACAGATAAAGACTGTGAATGGTCTATTCCATCATCACTGCAGCCATCATCCAAAATAGAAAAAAAAGACAAAAAGGTCCGTGATGTTAATATGGATTAATGAACTGGGACAACCTACATTTAAGTGTGTTTGCAGTGAAATTAATTTTGTTATTATGAGAGTTACAATCCATAATTATGTCTAAGTGCCCAACAGCACCACCTGGGGAGTGTATCCAGAAAAAGTAAGCCCATAATAACAATTTAACACAGCTGCAGCCCATATAAGCCAGTGGGGTATAGCTGATTGACACACAGCATCTTGTGTAATCAATAATAGCAATTTTCACTCACCATGACCAAAACGGAATTTTATGAGAATTGGAAAATTACTTTGTTTTGACTAACCCTCTTCTCCACCCTCCATTACAGTCCTTTTTTGAAATTTTTGAATTCATATTTTCTCGTAACATTGCATTATAGATGATTATCTACGTAGGAGGTGTATTGTTTCCGGGGGCAATATCGCGTGTGACACCCGGGCCCTGACACTGTGGGTAATGTAGGCAGGAGGTCGGCCTTAATGCATGTCAACAGTCTGAACCCTCACCAGAAAGCGTGTTTTGAACAAAAATATTAACATACACGGCGCTTTGGCCCTCAGCCCAGAATAAAACCGCTGACTGTCTTTCTTTCTGCGAGTGGAAGTTCTTCTTATTCTCCTTATTCTTACTGTAACACAGTGACTCTGTGCTCTGTATACAGACAGCTGTCAGTCTGTTACCGTGACTCCACTCAATAGTGTAATGCGTAATTTCACTTTATATTGTAAAAACGCTTTATACATTTTTAGACAAGCAAGATCAATGAATAATAAAACCATCTCTGTTACTCTGGTGTGAATGGCCACACATGATTCCTACAATATTAAAGAATATAATAATTATATGAAGCAGGTTATGGATATTATACACTTGAAGACAAAAATTTCATTTTTCATCATGATGCTTTCTCAAGTGACAGCTCAAACCCTTACTGAAGTTTTTATACTGTGTGTAAATTGGGAGATAACAAGCATTGAGCATTTCAAAATTAAAGCACATCATTGCACAACAGAGGTTTGTGCTATGGCTCAAAAAAAAGGTCAGTTCTTAAGGGGGCTAATCATTTTTACCCTGGTAGTATTTGGTTTTTGTAAAATAATTTGTAAAAAATAATTTTGTTTCTGTGTGCAAAATAAAATAATGTAAGGATCCAAAATAAAGCTAGGATGTTATAAAAAGCTGTGGTAAAAATCCTTTGCTCTGTTTAATAGCAGTTGGGAGGAAAAAAAAAGGTGCAGCAGCTGCAGAATGTTATTATATTATTCTGAAACTGATTAAACTACATTTGTCAAAATGCTGCAGAATGCTGCGGATCAAAGATCAGCGTAGATGTCAAAAATATCAAATCTGCTGTATTTTAACCTCCAAATGACCAAACACTTTAAAACTGGATCACTGTGAGCTATCAATCATGTATCAATTCCTTTTTTTTTTTCATCTGCAGTTGCTGCGTCTGTTTGTCCAAGTCAGATTATAGCTGAATAAATATTTAAAACGTCATATCAACTACAGCCAAAAGCCTCTACAGTCAGATTCACCACTTCATCATCCATTAAGGAAATGTAGCTTCAGTCTCTGAATCAATGTATAAACTGTATTGTTTAAAGCCTCTTACAACTTTCTCAGACTCTCTTTTTAAAGATACATACAGTCCACAGTGGCTACAGGTTATCTACATGCATTCAGATATCTCTGCACATACTTCCTACGGGCACTGCACTAGTCTATCTATCATTCAAGGAACATCTGTGATTCCTGTGGAGTGTGTCTCTCGCTGACCGTTAGTCGGATCAACCTGAAATTTTCGATACGGGTCGAGCATGGCCCAGCGGAGTGCCTTTTGACTATTTGAAGATTTTTTAATTAATATTTTCTCCATTGCATTATAGACGATTATTTAGGTAGGACGCGTCGTCAGTGCATTGTTTCCCGGGGGACATTACAGCACGGACACTCGGGCCATAGGCAGGAAGTCGGCCTTCCTGCATGTCAACAGTCTGACAACAGATCTGTTTTTTTAACAGCAGGGCTCTCAAGTCTCACACATTGGGTGTGAGACACACGCATTTCAACCTGTTCACACACTCACACGCTACGCAGAGAAATTACCAGGACAACGGGCACCAATTTGCGCCACTATTTCTTTAAACTGTGGAACAGCTCGGAAGAAAGTGGTTCATAGAGAGCTGGCACACGTTTACAAACATCACAACAAGCATATCTGTATGAATTACTTCCTGTCGCTAAACACATGTAGCTTTCAAAATAAGAGCATATTGAGGCGTTAACAGAGTCCATCCCAGAATTAACAAAAACTCTGTCAAACTCTGATTACATGTTTAGAGTCAATGAGGCAAACTCATTATTTTAAGATCCGTGATTTTGATCAGTGTATATGTTAGAATAGTAACATTAGAATATGCGAGAGGCCACCAAATTTGTGCTTTTATGGCAAAAAAACTTCTGCCGGACCCCCCTAACATAAACATTCACAGTGAGACCTGTGGTGAACACATATTATAGAGGCTATTTTGCACGAATATGAATACAGGTTTATCTTGGGGCACAAAAAGTTTGAAAAGCACTGCCCGAGAATGACGATGAGTGAACATACAGGTTATTTTGAATATGATAAGAGGACACAATCAATCTATCAATCAATGAAAATGAATCAATCATAGCATTTTTATCTTAACCAATATACACTTTGTATGTGTACACTATGCAAGCACATGTGCACCTCTATCTCGCTGACCGTCATTGTATGCATTTGGAAAAAATACCAATGGTCATTCTTCTTGTGAGGTCAGCTTGTTGGGATAAAATATTGCTTCAGTTTTGAGTCGTGTTTATTGCACCCTTTTCTTATATTGGATTTCAGCAACTACTACCTCTTCAAATACAACCCAAGCCCCTAAAAAAAGATTAGTACTATATAAATTAGTAGTATATAAATATAATTGCAAGGAACATCTGTGACATTGTGGAGCGCGTATCTCGCTGACCGTTAGTCGGATCAACCTGAAATTTTGGATATGGGTTGAGCATGGCCCAGTGGTGTGCCTTTTGGTTATTTGAATTCATATTTTCCCGAAATATTGCATTATAGATTATTATTTACGTAGGACATGACGAGAGATAAAGAAACCCGGCGTTTGTGGAAGAAAACCTGCTCCCGAGCAGGTTATGTTCTCAGAGTCAGTTACCGGAGCCGTAGTTACCTCCCATTTCTGGATCGGTAAACTCTGAGTTTCCCTCATTTCAGGGTTAACATACTCAGGGTTTTCAGAAAACCCGCTTTCTGGAACGGGGTCCACCCGCTGCCTGTCTTTCTTTCTGCAAGTGGAAGTTTTTGTTATTCTTCTTATTTTTTTTATCTTACACCGTGACTCTGTGCTCTGTATCCAGACAGCTGTCGGTCTGTTAGAGCAGCTCCACTCAAAAGGTGAATGCGTGATTTCACTTTATATTGTAAAAAGGCTTTGTACATTTTTAGACAAGCAAGATCAATGAAACCATCTCTGTTACTCTGATGTGACTGGCCGCACTGATGGAACATGATTCCTCTAATATTAGAGATTAATTATGTTTGCTGACACGGTTATAACATTGTTAGATTGACTAAAACATTACCTATGTCCTTATACCAAAATATACACGGTGTGGCTCACATATGTCCGTGATTTTCATGTTTGTTTTTTTTTCATTCGTTTTTAAACCATTCAAACCACCAAAAAATGTGTATGTCTCTTTATGCCTCAATGTACATCCCTATCTTAACCAATATACACTTTGTTTGTGTACACACATGTACACTTAATTGCAACCTTCAAACACAACCTCATTTAACCATAATTGGCACACCTACTTTTTATACTAGTATACAAATGCATACTTCCTATGGGCACTGCACTAGTATGTATCAAATTCAGCGTCCTTTCAGTCATTTAAACCATTAACTTATCCATTTACTTTGCTAGATGATGTTGAAATATTAATTTTGAGTTGAATACATTTTTTTAAAAAACGCCAGATTTATAAAATATATATAGATATAGAGATGAGGAAATCAGGTCAATACATTATAACTATTACGTCATAAGTTTGCATTTTTGTATTCAGCACCTTTATCATTGTGTTAGGAAGATCTTAACACTGGGCAACAATTCCTCAAAACTAACACACATTGATCACATCATCATCAAACACATCCAAAGTGAACAAAGTTACCACTTGTTCACTCTGCCTTCCTGACGACATGTGGCTTTGACAAAAATTATTCATATAATTCTTTTCTGATGCACCATCACTGTGGGAAGGTTTCAGGCAGGAAAAAACATTTGGCTGAGCAGCATGTTATAGCGGAGCTTCTGTTTTTCATCTGTGGTGTCTACAAAGGATCCGTCCTGGCACAGTTTTTAGCACACATTATTGTTCATTTGAATGAGAAGTGGAAAAGAGGTTTCAAATAATACACATTTTTAACAATTTGTGTTTTGTCTCTTGGGGTGAATAGTATTTATGAAGGCTGGTATTCAGGGATTGGAGGAAAACTTGATTCAGAAACAGGTGGCTTTGGGTGTAGGTACTCTCAGAGCCCAACACGCAATCACTGTATACCATAAAATAGATTTCAATGGACTTCAAGTACATTTGGTGTGTAAAAAGCACATTTAGCATAGGGTTATGTTAAACTGTGACTGATGATGGACCCTTTGTGTAATAGTTGAAGTAAATTATCTGTCAGAAAAACACGTCATTCTATGCATTTGGAAAAAATACCAATGGTCATTCTTCTTGTGAGGTCAGCTTGTTGGGATAAAATATTGCTTCAGTTTTGAGTCGTGTTTATTGTACCCTTTTCTTATATTGGATTTCAGCAACTACTACCTCTTCAAATACAACCCAAGCCCCTAAAAAAAGATTAGTACTATATAAATTAGTAGTATATAAATATAATTGCAAGGAACATCTGTGACATTGTGGAGCGCGTATCTCGCTGACCATTAGTCGGATCGACCTGAAATTTTGGATATGGGTTGAGCATGGCCCAGTGGTGTGCCTTTTGGTTATTTGAATTCATATTTTCCGAAATATTGCATTATAGATTATTATTTACGTAGGACATGATGAGAGATAAAGAAACCTGGCGTTTGTGGAAGAAGTTCTGTGGATGTGCAGTATTGGCCATAGGTCTTTTACCTTCCATAATGGTTATCTTCAAGTAACACTCATTCCAAGAGGACATTTTAAAACAAACGACTAACAAGTGTTTATCACAATAAATCAACTCAAAGCTACTCTACATTTGAATAAACCATACAGTTGGTTGCACTAATTCCCAGCTTTCCCACTCAGTACATCATTTCTGAATCTATTTTTCTTCATGGCAACAATGGCTGGTTTTTTACTGTACTCTCTATCCCTTTTTACCATCAAAGAGCCCAGAGGGGGAAAGGGATAATGCAGAGGTTGTCACTTTCTTGTTAAACCTAACTGACTTTATCATTTGTTCCTCTTCAAAAAAAAAACATCTGTGTTGACAATTTACAGTCTGCCTCTCCTCAGCTGCATTATATTTCAGCTTGTTTGACCAGAGTGACAGCTAAAAGAGCCCAGCCTGACAGACTGGGGTGTTGACAATGGGAGTACTGTACTTGTAAAGCAGGCCAGGCACTCTTCCCCTCCTCTTTCCTATTCCTCTTCTGTTCCACATCTCACATGTTTTTCACTATTTCTGGCTTTATACTAAACTGTACCACAGGAGCCAATCTCAGCTGACATTGGGGCGAGAGGCAGGGTACACCCTGGATAGGACGCCAGTCTATCACGGGGCTGACACATATAGACAGACAACCATTCACACGCTCACTCACACCTACGGGCAATTCAGATTCACCAATTAAACCTAAACTGCATGTTTTTGGACTGTAGGAGTAAGCCAGAGTTCCCGGAGAGAACCCACGGCGACATGGGGAGAACATGCAAACTCCACACAGAAGGGCCGCAGTAGGAGTTGGTCAGAGTGAGCTAACAACACATCAGACTTTCACTGTTCCACTGACATGCCAAGACTTTTTTGGGGCACTGACTGATACTGGGGCCACACGGTGGTGTAGAGGTTAGCACTCTTGCCTCACAGCAAGAGGGTTGCGGGTTCGATCCCCACCCTTCTGTGTGGAGTTTGCATGTTCTCCCCGTGTGTGCGTGGGTTCTCTCCGGGTACTCCGGCTTCCTCCCACAGTCCAAAAACATGCAGCTTAGGTTCAATTGGTGACTCTAATTTGCCCGTAGGTGTGAGTGAGAGTGTGAATGGTTGTCTGTCTATATGTGTCAGCCCTGCGACAGACTGGCGTCCTGTCCAGGATGTACCCCGCCTCACGCCCAATGCAGCTGGGATCGGCTCCAGCCCCCCGTGACCCGGGTTGACCCGGATAAGCGGTTTGGAATATGAATGAATGAATGAATGACTGATACTGATGAATGTACATACAGTCAGAATAACATTTATTGAACAGTTATTCATCCCTACTTCTTTCTACTTTAACCCTTCGAGACCTACCATAGACCAATGCATGTGTTTTGTTTTGGGGTGATGGGGGATGGCTTTCATGGTTGTGCCTGTCAACAATAGATGCCACTTAGAAGTGGTATACACCATCTGAATGCAGGGCTCCTGAAGATTAATTTCATATGCAGCTCAGCTAAAAAAAAATGTAAATACTTCAAGATCAGCACAATTACAAGTTTGTGTAGTCATGAATTCGTAATAAACAGTGCATTTTAATTTGGTGTCCATTAAAATTTTTTAAAGTTTAAGGGAGTATAAGGGCTTAGAACATTATGAAAGTATATAATGGCCATTCCCTTGCTCAATTATGTCGAAAAAAATGGTCGAAAACCCCCCCTTAAAATACCAAAATAACACCCCAAGACGTTGAGGTTATGAGTTAGAGAATGTAAGCTTCAACAAAAACTACACACGGTCTGCTGCATTTGTTACAATGACAACAGAGCTTAGGTTGAATTTGAGCTATGTTCATGAAACCAATTAAGCCCAAAGTAGGCTGATTAAAAAAACCTAATCCCGCTTTATGCCCCAGTGCTTGTGCACAAATATATTAATGGTGGTATATAAACTCCTAGATGTACAGAGAAAGTTTTACCAACACAGGCTTTTAGATTAAAATTCTGTATTTTTATTCTTAAAATGTTACAAGAATGCAGTGGTTTGCTCTGGGATTGTATCCCTGAAACAGCATTTAAAGCATAACCCTCCAGTGAAACCCAGACTAATAGAATTCTTTAACAGCTCTTTAAAGAGCCGGGCTCATTGCAGTTTTACGCTGTTGAGTAAAATCTTTTCACATTCCCCCGAAATGATTTTCCTTCTTCTGAAATAGTCCAATATTGTCAACCAATATATGGGTCTAAACTCTAGATGGGAGTGCTCACACAAGTGTTCATCACTCATTGATTTTTTTTTTCAAAGTCATCCATATATGTTACTGGAGCTGGGGGACAGTGTCCGCACGGCCAGTCATTGTAACCTTACAGGATGGAAAGATCTGAAGAAGATAACGGACATGGCTGGTAATTCCCATCAGCGGATGGCGTGACTGTTGGACTGTGCAGCAGACGTGAGCGCTGATGGCAGATCCATCACTGCCGACGCAGTGGTGGGAGGCATCCTCCTCCTCCTCCTCCTCCTCCTCTCCATTTCCACTATTTCAGTGTGCAGCATCTCAGCCTGCTCTGTTTCAGTGGTCAGTGAAGCTCATCATCAGGTTAAAAAGCAAGGCAGTCCATCACTATACAACTCCAAAATCACAGGCTGCATTTCATCCGTTCAGTACCAGACCCAGTGTGTTGTTCATATAATATGTTCCGGCCTGAGCGACTGGAACTGAAACTCCTCAGTATATGAATAGTATGCAAATTGGTCGTGCGCTGTATGAATCTCAAGTCATTAGTCTCAATTTCTTCAAACAACAGATTCCAAAATTTTTTTAAGTATCTTGAAACCAATGTAATACAATGTAATACAATTCCCTCTACTAAAACAAAAAAAAATGTTGTTTTGTGCCAACATTTCAGCAAGAATTTCACCCTGAAACCCTTAAACCCTCTGAGACCTGTGGCAGTTTTGGCAGTCCAAGTTGACATTTCTGTCTTTATAAGGCTGCATATAACTATGCAGTATTTGCATGCAGTATAATTGTGTTATTTTCACCCTTTCAAAGTGGTGGGGCAGGCAGGCAGGGGGTGTTTAGGGGGAGACAGCAGGGGAGTGCAGTTTAGCACTGTGTGTCAAGTTACTCTAGTCTTAAGTCTGTAACAAACATTGTTTTGATTCAGTTTTGAAGTTTAGTGTGTACAAGAGCTTAGAACAGGGGTGTCAAACTGATCCAGGAAAGGGCCGAGGGGCTGCAGGTTTTTGTTCCAACCAAGCAGAAACACACCTGAATCCAATCAATCAAATCACCTCAGCTGTCTTCAATCAGTTGATTAATTGTATCACCTGTGCTCCTTTTTTTCCAACCAAGCAGGAGCACAGGTGATACAATTAATCAACTGATTGAAGACAGCTGAGGTGATTTGATTGATTGGATTCAGGTGTGTTTCCTCTTGATTGGAACAAAAACCTGCAGCCCCTCGGCCCTTTACTGGATCAGTTTGACACCCCTGGCTTAGAACATTATGATTTAAATATATGAAGTGCATTTCCATGCTCAATTATGTCTCATAAGTTGTTGCAGCAATTTTGGGGGTTTTGTTACACACATTTGGTGCTAAATTTACCAATTTTGCCAGTTTAAGAGTTGAAAAAAATGGTTTCAAAATCCTTCAAAATACCACAAGAACTAAATTGAAACAATCATGCTATGATATAGTATCAAACATTTTTGGCCTTTTCCGAGATTTCTGGAAGAATTGCATTTTCTACAAAAGGATGGTAAGCACCTCTGTGCTGTAAACCGCCAACAAACCCATAATTTTTGTCGATATACCTAAGCAAGCCATACATCCTCTGAATGCCCTATGTCTCTTGTTTGTGGTTTCATGAGGATGCTCATTTTATACAGTGAGGTTAAGTTAAAAAAAAATGATCTTAATGCAGTGAAATGGCTTCTGAGGGAGCTAAGATCACATAATTAGATTGGGCTCACTGAATCCACAGGGACCCCAGTATACAGCCCTGAAACTGCATGAGATTATCATTAAGTGGACATGTATGTACCAATTTTCATTTGGAAATCTTGAGGTCAGAGGTCAAGGGCTTGCTAAAAAAATTCAATGATAGTTTTTTCCTTGCTAAAATTTTGCCGAACTTCAAAGCATTATTTTGCTAACTTTTTCGGCGAGCTAGCATGTTTGGTACTGCTGGATTCCTTTGGTCCTCTAGTTTCATTTGTTGTCAGTAGCTTTACTGTAACCTTAAGTTGGGCCCGCAGGTCACAAAGGGTATTTTGGAGGGATTTTGACAATTTTTTTTTATTAATTCTTGAGTGGTAAAAATAGAAAAATAGAATTAGCACCAAATCTGGGGAAAAAAATGTTATCAATCCAAAAGTGCTGCAACAATGTATGAGACATAATTGAGCATGGAAATGAATGTATACTTCCATCACAATGTTTCAAGCAACTTCATGATTTAAATACAATAATAATAATAAATCATATTTGTATTGTTTAAATGATTTGTAATCATACTTTTCTCAGCCCTCAGAAGATGTGCACTGCTTCTAGTTGCAAGTACTGCTGAACTGCTAACTCCATCTAAAGATCCCCCGGGGGTTGGAGGGGGGTTGGGGGGGTTTGTTGTGTGCTTGAAACGCTGCCTCACAGTGGTGTAGATAATTGAAAAGCCGTGGTATGTAAAAGGGGGCTAATCACTGCCTGAGGTTTTGCTTTTATAAAATCATCATCTAGTAGCAATATAAATGTTATAGACACATTCCAATTCAATATTTTTTTTCATTGACAAATAATGATATTGAAAAATCGGCCCTCCTAGACTAACTGCCTGCACATGCCAAGGCAGTTGCTATGGAATGTACACATCTCACGACTACTTGTCAACCTCTTCTTTACAGAGCGCTCCATGTTGTTTCGACTCCTCCATAGTTAGGCTACCAAGGAGGTGAACTTTAGTGGGTTTTTTATCACATTGTTTGTGTATGTGGGATAATTATACCACGGCTAAGAACCAATGAGATTGCTTTATTAGAGCACTTAAGGTTAAACATACAGCAACAGTGAATTCATGAAGAAAACAGCTACTGTACTTGCTGTTTGTAATGTGATATCTTTTCTATAGCAGCTTTCTCGTAATCTGCTTTATGCAGAAAAATGTGAATACATTTAAATTAATTGGTCAGTAATTCATTATACAAAAGGCTGAACATGTTTTTGCCGGCATTTGTCTTGTTTGTCTGTTTAGTTTGTGTACCAAATACCTCAAAAAGTACTGCAAAGATTTGGATGAAATTTTCCGGACGTGTGTTTTGGGACAAGGAACAGATTATTAGATTTTGGTGGCGATCGGTGATCCGGAACACCATTTGGAATTATATTGCAAATGTATATTATTGTGTCAGTGACCATATTGCCTTCACTAACTGCCGCCATCTAGTGGATGAAATATTTCAATGCCAGTGTGTTCCCAAAATACATGCTTTCTATATAATCCTTCAAGTGTGCAATTTGGTTTTGCGTAACTGACCCTATTGCGCTCTCCGAGTGCTTCTCTAGTTGGTGAAGTTTTTTCCTGTCTGAGGATAGAGGTCATAATACGTTTCAGTTACGTCTTTGCACATAATTTCACTGAGATCAGTGATCAACAAAATTGTGACAATATGACAATTTTCAAAAAGTTTTTGTGTGGCAAAGTTCAAAAAATGTATGTATATTATCTTTATATTATTATATATTTGGATTGAGAGTCTGATGAATGGATTATAAAGCATTTTTTGAGGAATATCTGTAACTTTGGGCTGTTAAATTAAAGTGAGAACTGGGGTTTAATTCCATTCCATAATTCCGTGGCAGAATTGATAACTGATTGCCACATCCCTGGTTTGTGTCCGGCTTAGTGTATGCTTGCTTGCACGTCATCCAATCTCCTCCAACCAGTAAAAGCAAAAACTGCTCCCAAAATAGAGGAAGCATATGTGTGGATCTGGACATTCCAAATTGGTCTTGTCACAGATAGTAGAGATAATAGTATTTCAACGGCATGTCTCAAAATTTGTCATATATATATATTAAATGATAAAAAAAGTGGAGTTTGCACGTTCTCCATCCAACAACATTTGGCTCACTTTGGGATGGTAGAACAAACCACTAAGACAATTTTCTTCATCTTTAAGACATCACTGGACAAATTTTAGTGGAACACCTGCACATTTCAGAGCATTACTTTTTCTAGGAGCCGCAGAACGAACCATTCATGGCAGCCTGCTATTTACACATCCAGCAAAGAGAGCACATACATTTGAACACCTGATAATTGTAATTGATCTCCATTAATTCTTTCAAAAGATACTTTTCCAAAAAACGTAGGTACGCTCAACTGGCAGGTTGCGTTCAGTCACCAAAAATGACCCCTTTCCCATTACATATATACAGTCATTTGATTCATTGTCATTTAAAAAAAATAAATAACTGTGTGAAAACAGTGCAACTACATTTTGAATAATATTTTTAAAAAATGAAATATTGATTTTAAATGTTAAGTCCTAAAAAAGGATAAAAATCTGCCATCCAACAGACAGTTGAATCATCTCACGTGAATGCAGATATCATAACATTGGAGAGGTCTGCTCTATGAATTCAGTGATGACAAAGCCAAGCACACAGTGGACTCTGGAGTCAGAGGAATACCTGGAGACATAAAGCAGGTTGGACGGGGTTATCTGGTCGTTTCAGAGACACTTCCACCGCTCTCTCTCACCTTCAAAGTGCTGCTATCAAGGTGTCACACTCCGAGCCATAAACGGATTGCTCTATGTGGAGACGGTAGCGAAGGGGGAGTGAAAGCTTCTCACACGATAAGGATTGTGAGTTGGGCTAAAAAATTTTTTGAGAACAACGCCCTTCGATGATCAGCTCCAGCTCTGACCTCTGAACTGCAAACGCAATTGAAAATCTGGAGCAGCGTGTAGAGGAGAGAATAGAGGCTGTGGTCATTAATCACAGATGCCTACCGCCCCCCCTTCAACATACCTTCCACACAGATACACACAGACACACACTTCAGGCTGCAAAGTAAGACTGTGTGGTTGTTCTGGGAATATTTGAGGGATCTCTAATTAAACACCATGACGGATAAAACATCCGAGGCAGATTTCCCTGCATTGATACATGCAGAGAGGAAAAATAACCAGGAGCCCAAAGTGCTGATTCCAGACACCACAGTAGGTGCTATTACCATTGACTTTATTGCCAAACACCAAGGTCAAGTGTTTTTTTTTCCTTTTCTATTTTTCCTTTTTTTATTTTGGAGCATGCAGCTGTCTGGGGATGCAGCGCTCCGATCAGACAGCCCAGGATCACAGAGGTTACAGTTCAGTGAGGCTCTTCAACAAGACTGAGTCACCTTGACATGACAATTCTAAAGTTGCGGACCATCAATCTTCCTTTGAGGTCAGAGGTCAGCTTCACAGAAGCAGCCTCATTTTTACTTTTACTAACATTTCTGACAAAATGTCATATATGTTTTTTTTTAATTTTCATTTATGGTGACTTTGATGTATTAAATTCTAATTTTACTTTTAGAATTCTGGCAGAATACAAGAAAACATTTCTAAAGTAACCGATTACTACGACGACAACTGAAACAATTAGTAAGAAACAGTAATTAATTTGAAGGAAAATCTTTTTTTCGATTTTTAAAGCAATCGGGACTAAATCTCTGCTTCAATTTTCCAGTGATGGTTAACTGCTTTTCATTTGATTGTATAATGTGAACTGAATGTTTTGGGGGTTTTTGGACTGTTGGTCAGCCTTTAATTTGAAGGAATCACATTTGATTGAGAAATTGTAGGGAATATTTTTTTCATAATTTCATGAAGTTTGATAGGTTTAATTATTCATCAGTGAATTATAACAAATCAAGAGTTTAATAAATGATCATTAGTTGCAGCTCTAACTAAACATTTAAAACCTGACAGGATGTTATAAGCTGATGACAAAATCTATATTTTAGATTTTTTTTAGTCAAGTCTTTTTTTTATTTTTGAACAAAATACATGAAATCATTTTTTTTAGTGGACCCCTTAAATGTTGTTTCAAGTGAAAAAAACAAAGGGTCCATGCTCTCTGGTTTTTCTATTAATGACATTAAAAATATGATAAATAGTTGCTATTTCTCAACTGACATTTGATATATTGTTCATGTTTATATATATATTAGACATATAAACTAAGTGTTAAATGTGTAAAAATGTTTTACTATTAGTTTAACTAATAATAATAAATAACAGACATGAACCCTGCTAAAGATATTTGGACCCTTGTCAATAACACTTGGAACCTCCTTAAGAAGAAGGGTAATCTAAAACCCCATTGTGGCATCCCTGGATCTCCCTTTGAACGTTCTGTATATGAAAGCATTTGTTGCAGCTATAGCCACAACTTGTCAATGAGCAAAAGCTGGTGACTGTAACAATCCTGGAGAACCGGACTGAGCTGAGGCCACTGAGACGATAACACTGGCGGTGGGGGAACTGCAGTGTTGTTCTCCGAGACTGAACTCTCAGCCTTTTGTGCTCGGCTCTCTCCGGCAGTCGGTCTTGAATAGCTCTTAAGTGACGCCTCCATGCTGCTTTAAAAGCTAAGAAGCACAAAGGTTGAACAAGGGACTAAGAGAAATGTTCACTTAGTCGACTTCTGGGCTAGAAAAACACGAACGCTTCACAATATTCCACCGTTTTCCACTTGATGGCCATGAAATGCATGTGTAGCCCATATATGTGTGTGTGTGTGTGTGTTAAGTCGCACAGCATGTGGGCATTTGTGTGAATGCCTTGGCTATATAATTTAATTAATACTGGCCCGCTCCAGAAATCAACTTCAAACAGCAAAATTAAAACACATTGCATTTTTATTATTATGAGCTAATTTAG
>CAFUXE010000036.1:498608-512821 GCA_903364295.1 Serranus cabrilla | reverse complement strand
CTCTCTCTCTCTCTCTCTCTAATCAAATGCTTGTGAGGAAAAAGCGTTTCACCTTCGCTGCCGGTTTGTGCGCTCGATGTAGATGAATGAGCTGACATTCTCCGCTGCCAATAACTCGAGGCAGACCCATCTTACATCCAGCCGAACAGGAGAGCCTCAAACCCCGACAAACACAGCACAGCAGCTCTTAGCAATAATTTCATGTTCACCGTCAGAACCTGCTGTATTTAGCGCTCGTTCCGCTACTAATAACATCCCCATCATCTGCTAAAACACAATTGCGCATTTTCACATATTTGCGGAAGTAAACTCCAGCTGCGAAAATCTACAACTAAAAAAAAAAAGGATTTTCTTAATACAAGCGACAACCTCTGCTTATACAGAGAGATTATTTCAAGCGCTTTTTTTTTCCGAGAGAGGATTATTAAACAATAAAAAGTTAACTTGTACTTCAAACCGGTAGAAACCACCAGTAACCCCCATGTCTTATCCAATCAAACAGAACTCAATATTAAGGATTATCCATTTAAAAAAAAAAAAAAAGAAAAGATTTGATTAAAACAGAGCTTGATTAAACCTTTGTATTCAGCCCCTGCCATGCCCTCCCTGTTCACACACAGTCTGTGCTGCCTTGCCCAAAGTTTGCTTTATTTAAGGTAATACTATTATTATTGACAACATATTTAAGCATTTTAACACATGACCTCTCTATAGGACGGGGCCTCACAACTGACTCAAAAGGCATAACGTCAGTTTTTAATTGTGCTTTAGTGGAACAGTTGCAGGCTTTTCTTGGTTGGCAATGTCTTACATTTTCTTGTATTTATTGGCTTATGTGTTGACGCCTTTGAGGCTAGTTGACTTCTATTAACTGTGACCATTAACATTGTGAAATGGTACTGCCTGCTTAGGTTTAAGGATGAAAATGACATGGATGGCATAGGAAGTTACTTTGTTACATTACCACAAGTCAAGTCAAGCATAAATTCAAGTTATTTGTGTGTGTGATTGAAAAGAATGGGCTGTTATATTGTTACTATTCTGCAGCAGATATGCTTTATGTCCAGTGCTGATGTTCAGTGTCACTGCAGGAGGTTGTATATTCTTTATTTAGAGAGGCAGAAATTACAGGTGTGGAGACTGGGACCAGAGCTTCTTTTTTGTCACAGATGTATAGTCAATGCTTTTTAAATGCTCAGATTAAAATCAAATTGGTAGAAGATGTAGAAACACCAATATCATCTTTCTTGTATAGTAACAAGGTTGAAATGTATTTTTGAACCCTAAGCAAATATCAAACTTTAGCATATTGGGCTATACCAGTCATTCATATATTTGAAACAATTTATTAAGAATCACATAATTGATTGATTCGGGACAGTATTTTCTCAACCATTATATAGTTGTTTTTTTGTTTTTGTTTAATGTGTTTTATCAGTGATCAGTGATTATGAGTAGGCTTGAGGCATACTTTATATAGACAATACATACACTTAAATCATTCCACTGTAGTGCGTGGCATATCGTAACTAACAATAAATGGATTTAACCTCCATAGTAAAGAGTGCTATATGTCATAAAATAGCAATTGTTTCCAACAAAAAGGTAAGAGTATGTTTAGTGCTTGAGCACAAGTGCTTTTGCGGGTAATGATTCCTTAGTGAATCATTGCAAGATTATGCGGCCATGTAGTAATCATCAAAGACTGCACTTAATTTACATTTATGATGTAACACTGGCAATAAAATCAGACATGTTTAAGTTTCAAGTTGATGGAAGTAGAAGAACAATGGGTTCCTGTAAGACTGGAAAACATACCAAAAAAAATCGATTTAGTCATTTTATGTTTTAACAAGTGATTAGCAAGAATGTAAATGTAAAGTATAGGACACACATTCATCTAATATGAATGTAATTCCATTCATGGAAACTGGACTCGTATACACTGGGATCAGTTTCATGCAACGCTTAACATGAGGCCTGCAAAAGTTAGTCGAATTGTGTAAAATACTCAAATTTACAAAAGACATTCCCTTAATGATTGTGAAAATCCAACTACACTGTCCTCTGCAGACACTGAGTTTAGATACACCTCAGATATGGGGGGGTGGTTTGGCATTGCTAGTCTCAAATTGTATGTAATAAAAGTGTATAATAAAAAATGCAGAAGCTATTTAATAGTTTGACTAATGTTTTGGAATGGGCTTCCAGTCACTAACATACACAGTAAATGGGGAAATATGAGTCTCAATGCATTTCAAGGGCACTATAGAGCACCAGTGAAGCATGTCGAGTTAGAACTAAGCCACTGAGTTGTGTCAGTGTCACGGAACGAGAACTATTCACAAGAGCAATATGAATGTCTGCCAACCACCACGAAAAATGGGAAAAAGAAACATTTCTTACTTCTCAATCAAACACCTGCTCGTCTTCCTCTTTTCAGCACCAGATCGTCTTTCATTGATGGAGTATAATCAGGAGGGTCAAGCTGCTAATTTTCGAAGCACACCTTTTGGTGCCTATTTGGTGCTTGGGAAGAAAATTACAGCCTTTTCCTAATAGCTTACCATTGGGCTGTTAGGAGGAGGGCCAAGAGATAAAGACAAGAGAGAGAAAGAGGATGATTGCCCAGCTGACTGACGCTAGCACGCGGTGGCATGAATATGTTTGGCTGGCTCAACTCCATCGCCGATTGTGAGGGCAGATGTTGCTGCGGGCCCTCAGGCGTGGCTGTGACGCGGTGGCAGCAGGTTTGCCATGGCTGCTGCCCAACCAGCTGCCATCTGAAGTGTCACTCTACGCAAGGAATAGGAGTCAAACTGGGCTTGACCAGAAGGGCTGAGGGCATACTTCAAGCCATGTGTGGCGACAAAAGGCCTGACGATCTGCAGTCACGGTTGAGGCTGGCAGTGCTTTTCAGGAGGATGTCAAGGGTAGGCGGGCTGAGGGGGAGCTGACAGAGACAAATGGCTGAGCGGAGCGTCGGTCACAGGATGCAGCTGCTGCACATCAATTGCTTCCTCATCACAATTAGAATGACTGCCGGCTTCACTGTTGAGGAGCGGTGATGGAACCTCGCGCTTCCATTTGGCTTATTGAAGAGTGTGAATACAAGTATTCAAGTGAAAGACGGCCAAAGATCTGAGACTTATTTTTGCTTAATACTTTCAAAACTTAACTTGGGTAAAGTAAAATTCCTTCCATCTTTATGTTGCTATAAACCAGGGGTGTCAAACGCCGAGGGGCTTCAGGTTTTTGTTCCAACCAAGCAGGAGCACAGGTGATACTGATAACTAATCAACTGAGTGAAGACAGTTCAGCTGATTGAATGATTGGATTCAGGTGTGTTTCTTCTTGGTTGGAACAAAAACCTGCAGCCACTCGGCCCTTTACTGGATCAGTTTGACACCCTTGCTATAAACCATTGGGGAGTGTCCAATAAAATACATATTGAACAAAGGGAAAGGGTGACAGGGTAATTCAGATGTGTTATAAATTAGGTCTTTTGTTCTGTAGCTTTGGCCATTGTTTCTATTGGTCAAGATAACATTGTACTCACAAGTGTACTGCTGGGATTTGGGAATGTTTTGAGATTGCTAGCCACTATTCCAAGATAAAGTATTTTCATTTAATGCTACTTGTACATTTTGAAACTCAGAATGGTACTTTTAACTCCACTACAGTTTTTTTTTGACAAACATACTTAATATTTGATATGTTACCAGTTACAAGTTGTTATATGAGGTAGCTGAAATTAGCTTTACCGACCGCTAGCAAGCAGGAGACCGTAGTTACCTCATCTTAACCATAATGTGTTTGCTAAGCATTAATATTGTAGAAGGATAATGGAAAAGTTGGCACTGAAATGAGGTGGATGCTTACATATTTTACCTAGAACAACTTTGTTTTCTCTGCTAAATAGTTAAGTACAATAGTCTTTATTGGCCCTTTGGTCTATTTTTTGCTGATGATGCACTGATGTTTTAAGATCTTAGCAATTCACTTCTCGGGTAGAAACCCCAGGTTTAAAACCTAGGTTGTAACAAGCCAGAATTAGGCTTTAAAGGTGATAAAATGCATGAACAAAAGTAAACCAAATTAAACCTTGCTAAAAATGTGTGTCTTTTTAAGTATTATTGGGGTATGTGTGCATTGTTTAACAGGGTAAACTATAGAAGTGACCACATGTCCACAGACCAAATGTCAAAAGTGACTGACATGTAGCAAAGTTCCCCAGCTTGGCCACCAAGCTCGCTAGACAGCTAAAGATCTTTGTACAAATCAATCATCAAAATCCATTTGATTATGCACAAACAAGCACAAAAAAACGATAGCGTTCAGTTTGATCTAACACTGTCACTCTGTTTTCCCTAAATGAAATTCAGGTCATGTATGGATATTTTTCCAACCATAGGAAGAAAAACTCTGAGAACTTATTAATGCAATAAAAACTGCACTACATTTAAAATCAGGACGGAACATCACATTTTTTTGCTTCAAATACCAGCTTGCTGGTAAACAGGGCTCAAGTTCAAAAGGTCCTTCTTGATCATCTATGGGGACAGAGACGTATTTTTTGTCATGGGATATGGCTGATCGAAAGACAGAAAACATTCATGCTATATAATCAGATATGTCCGTGGTTTTCCTCTCGAATACACTACAGTTTGTAGCCTTTTCTGGAAGCCTTTTAAAGACAGACCGCCACTTCCCTGATTGAGACAGTGCTTTATTTTATCAGGAGATTATCAGATGAAAGAAACATCTATTATCTTTTGGCTCAGGGAAACAGAACTTCGAAACAAAGAATGCCGCATAGATGTTCTTCAGTGTTTGACCTAGTCTCCTTAATCAAATTTTTTTGCCAGATCTTGTCTCCGAGGTTGCAGTAAAGTCACCTGTTTGAAGTGGGTTTTACGACATGACTTAATTGATTAGGTCAGCCTTTTCTTGGCACAGGGAATTTAATTGGAAGACACAGACGTGATTATGTGAAGTGCTGATTAAATGAGAGGACCAAAACCATGTAGCCTGTCTGTGTTTTACTTCCCAACATCCGATCATAGTCAGGGTCTCTGGTGATGAAGGCAATTACATTACTTCATCAACGGAGGACAACAATTTAACCAATGGAGGAATGGAAGAATTAGAACTAATTGTGTATTTACATCACTGCATTGGGCCAGATTCAGTGCCTTTAGGGGCCATTTCTTTCCAAAAACAGTGTGGAAAAGAAATGTTTTCACTGTGTTTGCTAGTATGCCTGTGGTTTATTTGCATTGACCCATCTTTGTCATAAAGAAGTAACTATGAGCTCAGATGTAGAAATGTTTTCCCACTTCTATGAAAGCTGTCAATCATCTCAGAATAGAGCTAAAAATCAGACAAAATTACTTGAATTCTGTCATAGTATCGCCAGACTGAAATCCTGCCTGTATCAAGCTGAGCACTCTGTCCACCTTTAACTGTCTTTTACTGACCTCTAGTGGTGATAGCAGTCACACTTGCATGTGCTTTTGTTTTCTGCAAATCATTTCATTTTCATTTGAGATTTGATCATCCTGTATCAGTATGAATTTATTGATAATTCACCTATACGGCAGTACACTTTATTGAGTTCAAATATTACACCTACATCTTCCCATTAAACCTTTAACAAACACAGTGCTGAAAATGTGCTGCTGGGTATGAAAACCTTTATCATTCTGTTTCTTCTTCTGCAATGTATTATTTGTATACCTGTATACCTGGTATGTAGTCTAAGTGTAAGGGGGTAACTGGGCCCAGTCAGGCCTAAAGGCTATACTATATCAATGCTGTACTACCCATGACAATGGTCAGTACAAACTAAGCCTTAGTACTAAAGTACTATGACGATGGGTGCATCCCAATTCTCTTATTTTATTTTTCCCCGCTTCTCGATCCTCGCTTGAACCGGAAGTTCTTCTGGTGTGCTATCTTTGTGCTCTGAGGATCGAGGAGGGATATCTGAGGAGCCATGACCTTACTGCATATTGGTTACTGATTGGACGCTGCAGCTGCTCTGACTGATATTATACATCACAACATCACAGCAGATTCATACCGGAGTGAAGACAGATCACAGATTAAACTCAAGTGTGTCACTCATAAGTTTTTATATTTGATCTATTTTCTGATTTGACATGAAGTTAAAAAATCTGTTTTACAACAAAAGGGCCACAAACATCTTTTAACATTTATAATACATGAAAAGCGTCTTTTTTCATTTCATGATCTGTTATGTCCCCCATTCAGATTTATTATGGATGCTATTTAGGTAAAAAAAAGAGAAGAAAAAGTATGAGAGTCTGTCGGCAAGAAACACATACGTCGTTTGCAATGTAAGACTGATCATTTTTGCAGTAGGATTTGATCTATGGATTGATATATGAAATACATTATTTCAATTTTCCCTTCATCATCTTACCTAATAAAACACGCCTGGTGTTCAACAGAACCTTAATCATGTTATGGGACATTAAACAATTAATTTATAATCAGGATGGCCTATATACAGATGCAAATAATAATATATAAATAAATAATAAATGTATTCTATTGCCCCTGAACAGAACACAGTTCACGGTATAAATACAAACTGCAGGCTATTCCTGTGTAGGTGTTAATTAAACAGGCAACTGGTGTCAGTGAGAAAACACTTTATTATTGTTGCATGGCTGTATCTGTACACACACAAACAGCTGTTAAAGTAAACTGACAGTTGATACAGCTATATGTGACGATCAGAGGATCATGAGAAGGAACATGAGACGTCTTTTCCTCTGCAGCGTCACATGAAGCGACGTCCGTTTCTAATGATGGCTAGTGGATCACAGCTGGATCAGCTGTCAGTCGGTTTAAAAGCTGTTTGTGTGTGCACAGATACAGCCGTGCACTAATAATAATAAAGTGTTTTGAATGGAGAATTATCCTATCTTTATTCAAGAGCGTATATTTTCAGTTTGAGAGCATGATCTTATTCCATTTCTGTGACACAGCCCCCTTCTTGCATTCAGATTTATTTTCCCTTTGCTCACATTTTTTGCTCGTGTGACGCTCATGAAATGTAAGGTCACATTTGATGTAATTTTATTTGCTTTATATTGAAAATATTATTTCTATGGAAAAATATGATATATCATTTATGCCTAAAATGGTAAATTATTGCATCTTGGTAAGAGCAAAAGCCTAATTTATTTAAGTCACTGCAGCTATTTAGTGTTACCAGCAGGAGGCAGTGTGGCGCTTTGCTTCTCTCCTTGGACTCTTCTTGTGCGCGGACTTTCGTTGACTTCCTCATTCTATTGAGCGGAGCTGCACTAAACAGAAGCAACAGTCGCCTGTCTCATTATTTCTCCTGTTTTACAGGTTAGTGATATTAAAAAAGGATGTATAACTACCTACACTTATTGTTATCCAGTTGAAGAAGATCTAAGATCAATGTTGTGAAAGTATTTAGTAAGTTTGAATGGTTTGCTTTACCAGTGTCAACTATAGCGATTTCTCTGTGTGCGACATGAGGCCCAAAAATGGCGCCGCTGTATACTTTCTTTTGTGACAAAACCACGTCGTAGTTACTGGCTCCAGTACATTTTATTTAGGGTAAAAACAGTTTCGTTAGTACAGTATTTTGTTAATATGTGAAGTTGAATGTTATGAATGTTAAGAAATGTAGATTCCAATGTTATATATATATATTTTGCAAGTCTTCAGCTCAACTCTCCTGATAAAGCATTTATCTTGAACCAACAGTCATTGATAGTAATATACTAGTTTATTTTATTTGCACTATGAGTGAGGTTATTGTTATTATTACCTTTTATATTTCATGGTAATATTTTCAGTAGTTTTGAACTAAATGGTAGCTCAGTTAATTGACTGAATGAGAATGCATTAATAGAGTTGTACACTGAACTCAGGAGTACCTTTTTTTATGAAAAAGGTGTTTAGTAGTAAGATGATTGTGCCGTCATGGGCTTATAGGTATTGTGTTTATGTTTTTGATATTATGTATGTTTGAATATGGGAAAAACATAATACAGAAAAAAGAGAAAAGAAAAGAGATATTTTGTGAATTTGTGAATAAATTCTATTGAGCGGAGCTGCACTAAACAGAAGCAACAGTCGCCTGTCTCATTATTTCTCCTGTTTTACAGGAAACCTTATCTGCGTACAGGTACTCTGCCTGAGACCTGTAACACTCGCACTCAGATTTCTGCTTTCTTTCAAAATGTGTGCTTGAAATCAAAAAATCAAATGCTCGTGCTCACATTTCTTCTTCTTGGACACAAACATTTAGCTTGCGTTCAAATGTGCCCTTTGTGCGCTCAGATCTAAAGTCTGCGCTCTCAAATCTAATGTGCTCATACTCAAAACAAGCACGTCCTCTCAGGTTAAGGTATCCGCTCAAACTGAAGAATGTCCCTCTTTGCGCTTAAAATACTGTGTTTCACCAGCCAATAGGGAGACAGCTAGAGTGTGGACCAATCAAATGACAGATGCCATTTTTGGGTGCGTTTCTTTTTTTCGAGCGCTCCATAGGAGTGGGTATATTGTCTGTTTGTAAAACTGCTTCTCTCTTGAAATACACCAGTTTACCATATTAGCCAGCTATTTCAATCGTCACCTACTGTAGGAGCCATAAGTGAGGTAAGTGGGCTGTCACTCATGACTGGGTGGTGACGCGCAGGGTTCGATGGTTACGTGTTCACGGGCAGAGTTTTCATAAGGCTCTCACCTCCTTTTGTGAATGAAAACTTGTAGTAGAGAGAGGGGGGCCGGGGTTGCCGTAGTTTTTGTTGACCGTTCGTTCGCTTGATTCATTTGTATAGCACCGGAATACATGCATAAACGTGTACACTGTTAAGATCTGCAATATGTATGTGAACCAACGACACTCTTTTAATTAAATGCCACGAAGCGCATTTGGTGGAAGTCTGTGCTTCTGTGATAGCCAAGCAGCGCGTCATACAAATATACCGAACCCAAAGTTTTCCTCTCAAGCGACAATAGGGCTTGGAGTCGCTACACCTACAATACGTAGAAAGAATACTTGTGTGTATCCTCCATGTGCCCCACTTAACCATAAAGGCTGTTCCATTTGTGCTTTATGCCAGTGATAGGACTCTGGTCTTGTCTCTGGAAAACCCAATTCTGATCGAAGGATCCGACCAAGGAAGGATCCTTGACTTTGGGAAACAGTACTCATGACCGTCACACTCAGGGTTGGCCTTAATTTCATACACCTATCCCCCACTCGCATGTTTTCCTTGCTTCATAGGGTACAACTCATTTCCTTTTTTCGGTGTGTCCTCGATCCTCAAGGAACTTCCAGTTCAAATGAGGAGACACTCCTCAATTAAATCCGAAGTTGATCTAGTGCGCTATCTTTACAACTATAGGTGCGTCTAATTTCTCTTATTTTGAAGGTGCGAAGGTTGCATTTTTGCATCCATGTTTCCCTCACTTGTGTCTTTTCCTTGCGCCTTAGTCCCGCCCACAGTGGATGCATGCAGGGTGTAAACAAAAATACAAGGGAAGCCAAAAAACAGGAGGAGAGAGAATAATTAAATAAATAAGATTTAAATGAATATTAATAATGATGAAGATAAGAAGAAAAAGAAAGAAAGGAGGTAGGTTGGGGTCCATCAATCAGAAGGCATAGACTGAAGAGAGCGAAAGAATGTTAAAAAGGGAAGCCACTTGTTATAAAATTTATCAGAGTTACCTTTCACTGAATATCTGATCTTCTCCAGCTTTAGAAAAGACATGATGTCATTGAGCCACTGAGTGCTAGAGGGAGCTTTAGTTGACTTCCAGTGAAGAAGAAGATTGCCAGTAAGGAAGTAAAAGCTAATATATCTAATTGGTTGGAGGTAAACCGGACGTGGTCTTCTGGGAGTCCGAATATGGCAACATGGGGGGAGACTTTTATGGACATTGAAAGTATTTTTGACATGGTGTCAAAATAATTCTGCCAGAAGCGATAAAGTAACGAACAAGAGTAAATCATATGAGTTAAATTGCAGGGTGAAGCATGGCATTTGTCGCAATTGTCGGTGATACTTGGATAGATTTGTGATAGTCGGGTTTTGGAATAATGGACTCTAAACAATACTTTAAACTGTATAAGTGTTAGAGGAGCACAGGCTGAGATATTGTAAATTTTCTTAAGAGCAGTGTCCCACCAGTCCTCTCCCAGATGTAGACCCAGTTCCTGTTCCCAAACAGCCTTGACTTTGGTAACTGGTGAGCAATTAAAAGACAGGATTTCATTATAAAGTTTAGAGATGAGTGACTTCTGAAGTGGGTCGTGGGTTAGAAGCTCCTCCCACTGTAAACCTGATGGTAAAGAGGGAAAAACTGTGAACAAACTGGTCTAAACTGTTGGGGCAGTACCGTGGATTTAGACTCAGTCCGCCCATTATTAGCACACAGGCTAAATCCATAGCCTCTTTGTGCTACAGCTTTCCTGCCAACTAACACCAACACCACACTTTTTTGGCTTTCTCTATCTCATATCTGTGGTCATCTTCACGTGGTTTTATGACCTTGATGTAGCTCACAATGTGCTTCTTGTGCTACATCTGCCTTCAGATATGTGAATATGTGTAGGGGTGTTTATCTGTGTGTGTCTCTTGAAACTGAGTGTGTGCGTTGTTGCAAACTCCCTCAGTACTGTGTTTCTTGAAACCCTGTTATCTGTGTGTTGGTACCCGTTGGTATGTGTGACAAATTGAATCTGTGTTTCAGGCCTTGTGTGGTATATACTTTCAGCAGCACTTATTACTCTTGTCATAATGTAGATAACTGCAAATTTTTTACCAACCCTAACACCACCAAAGAATAATATTGTAGCGACCCTGCAGGACTATGGGTTGGATTGGTGGGGAGTTTGTGGGGGGGGTTGAGTTGCCCCTAGTTCAACTTGATAGGCCAGTTTGGGATGAGGGGAGCAGGAAACGGGAGCGAAGAGAGGTCAGTTCGCAGAAACAGCGAAGACGAGAGGCTGCTTCACGGGACAGTTACCTAACAAGCTGGTTTTCAGCTGCCAGCATTTGTTGTTTTGGGCACTCTTCCAACCCGGTTCTTAGCCTGTTCAAGAGGGTAAAAAACCTAGTTCTACGGTAAGCCAGCCACTGTGTCCTCGTCAATTTGCTGGCTAGCTGTCGGGCCACCAACGCTACACTATGAACATCGGACAGGCGAAACTACGAAAGAACAAGACATACACTGTCTACCCAGAATGTTAAACACAAACAAAGGACATTATTAACACCTACTCATGCACTTAGTAGATGGAGCAAATTGTGAGAGCCGTTTTGTCTTCTAACATGTCGAGATTTGCTAATTCTCTGAAGAAACATAGAGCCTGTTGTGACTTGATTTCGCCAAAACAAAAACCCTAAGCCACAGTGAGGGGCTGATACCGACATCCGTAGTTGACGCGTCGTCATGCGGCTGCTCCATGTGATAAAACAAACATCTACGTACTTTTGCTTGAGGTTCATTTATTTATCACCATGTACCCTAGTCATTTGCTACACACACACACTTGGCTAATAACTTGCATGAAAACAAACTAAAGGGCTTAAAGTTTAGCCTCTAAACGCCGGTCAAAAAACTGTGTGCCGGTAAGCAACACACCTGAGGAGTAATTGCCTCTTCTTCTACTTATGCACTTTCTGGTGCTGCTGTCCAATACGCCACCCACTGTGGCAATAGGGGAATTACACAAACACACACAAAGATATAAACGGCTCTAACACACCGGCCCCTTATTGAATGGCCACAGACATTACAATTACATTCACGTGTAAACAATTAGAGCCCTATCTTAAGTGACATGCATATAAAGTGAACCAAACAACAACAAAACTCTCAACCATTTGTATACATAACTCTTTTTTTGTTTTTGTAATTTTTTTTTTTTTACTATATCTCATCCATAATTGCTTGTGGCTTCCTGCAACAAGCAAAGCTTACTGACGGGTCTTTCCAAGACGTTTGTCTTCATCTGGGGACGCACAGAGCGTACTAATCCCTTTTTGTCCGGGAAAGTTTCCAAAATTCTGCCCAGAAGCCACGATCCACGAGGAGCAGCAGAATCCATTACAACAACAATGTCTCCAGGAATGAAGTTTCTCCTTTTCTGATTCCATTTCCAGCGTTCTTGCAACAACGGGAGGTATTCCTGTACCCATCTTTTCCAAAATAGATCTGCAATGTACTGCACTTGCCGCCATCTCCTTTTCACATAAACATCATCCTTGTTAAAAAGTCCAGGTGACATAACTGGTTTCCCTTTCATCAGAAGAATGTGGTTAGGAGTGAGAGGCTCGAGGTCATTAGGATCATCTGAGAGCTTGGTGAGGGGACGACCATTCAATATAGACTCAACCTCACACAGAACTGTATGAAGACCATCATCATCTAGTGTTTGCAAGTGCAGCACAGAAGTGAGAACTTTCCTCACCATCCGGATAGCACGTTCCCAGACACCACCATGGTGTGATGCTGAAGGTGGGTTAAAGTTCCAGTGGATGCCATCTTGCAAAAGAACTCCCTGTATCCGGTTGTGATTCAATGATGATAGCACTTCCCTCAGCTCTTTCTCTGCTCCCACAAAATTGGTTCCATTATCTGATCGCATACTTGACACTTGTCCTCTTCGACTGATGAACCTTCGAATAGCATTTATACATGCATCAGTGTCCAGGGATGGAGCTACTTCCAGATGAATGGCTCTGCTTGAAAGACATGTAAAGATGACACCATACCGTTTACAGAGACTTCTACCTCTCTTTACTTCCAAAGGCCCAAAGTAGTCCACTCCAACATTTGTAAAGGGAGTGAGATCAGGAAGAAGCCTTTCCTTTGGTAGGTCTGCCATTTTTTGCTCGCCTACTCTTCCCTTATATCGCCTGCAGAAACGGCACTGTGATATAATTTTCCTCACAGCTACATTGGAATTTGTTATCCAAAACTTGTTGCGCAGCTTTGACAGAGTGTGATTTCTTCCACTATGACCCACCTGTTGGTGAATATGCCTCAATATGAGCGTAGAGATGTGTTGATCCTTTGATAGAATGAGTGGATGCTTAGTCTCTTCTGGCAAAGCAGCCTTACTCAATCGTCCTCCTACTCTCAAAAATCCATCCTGCAAATGTGGATCAAGCTTGTACAATGAACTGTTTCTTGACACAGATTTTCAGCTGATAGGGCAGCAATTTCTTCCTTGAACCTCTTTTGTTGACTGTAGCGAATGACGGCCATTTCTGCATCCAAGAGATCCTCAGCTGACAACATCTGGCTTTCAATGGCTCTTTTTGCCCTCTTGGCTCTGAAAAATAAAGGCAGTCAGCTTTGCTAGCCTTTGATTCCACACTATGTTCAAAAGCTCTCATGAAGGTTTTGTACTGAAGAGGATCGCCGTCAAATGTTGGAATGTCTCGAGAAGGCAAGGACATTAAGCGTTGTTGTTGAACCAGAGCTGCTGTGATTTAATTTTGTCGGTGCATTATGGTGCACAGGTCTCCTTGTACTGGTACAGAATATAACTGTTGTTGCTCCACTGATGCAGGCTGCACATTGTTGATTGGTGGAAAGAGGCTTGGTTGTGCATCTCCATACTGCATTGTTCCAAATGTTTCTGTTTCCTTTTTCCGCTTTGTCTCATATTTTGATCCAATGATTTGCTGTGTTTTTCCCTCAGAGTATGCGTTAAGTCCATCTGAATCCTTTTGGGCCACTGTGAAGCTCCTTTTCAGCATTGCGTGTCCACGTGTGTAGTTTAAATGACTTTGCTGCAGGATTGAGTCCTTTGGAATTTGGGTTTTGTTCTTCATTCCTTTGCAAGTAAGAATTCATTCCATCAGAAGGTGCTTGTGAGTTACTGGAACATTCTGTGGCAGCTTGATAAACTGCTAACTTTGCAGTGGATGTGTTGGAGAATTTAAACTTATGTGAGGGCGAGTTAGGAGAGTCGGGAATCCAAACAATGATATTTCTCGGAAAGGTTAT
This sequence comes from Serranus cabrilla, assembly GCA_903364295.1. NCBI lineage: Eukaryota > Metazoa > Chordata > Actinopteri > Perciformes > Serranidae > Serranus > Serranus cabrilla. The sequence goes on along the minus strand of CAFUXE010000036.1, from coordinate 498,778 downwards.
TTACAGGTCTGAGAACAATCAACAGGCCTTGGTCACAGAGGTTCATGAGACCTCGCCAGGATCATGGTGTTCTAGGGGAAGTACGCACTGGTTTTGGCAATGGTTGGATCAGGGAAAGCACATTGACTCTGGCCCCTTTAGGCAAACGCACACTTCCACACACACATCCT
>CAFUXE010000036.1:468137-492070 GCA_903364295.1 Serranus cabrilla | reverse complement strand
ATCAGCTAGTTGAGTTATTCTTATTTCTTTACCAAAAATAGATAAACCTTTAAGGACTGGATCATGGAGAATGTGTAATGCAAGCAATTCAACAACAATTAGAAATAAAAAAGGTGAGATAGGACAACCCTGGCGAACAGATCTCATAGCCGGGAATCTTGGTGTTGTGTTTGGATATAGCATAACACTGCTATCAATGCTCTTATAGAACATTTCAACTGTTGAAATAAAGGTTTGACCGAAACCAAAAGTTTGGAGCGCTTTAACTAAAAAACTGTGTTCTACCGTATCGAATGCTTTATAGAAATCGAGGTTAACTATGAAGGCTTCAGATTCAATATGGTCAGAGTAATCCGATAGGTCAAGAACAAGTCTTATGTTAGAGCTAATGTGACGATTTGTCATAAAACCTGTTTGAGTTTCTCCTATGATCTCATTAAGGCCCTTTTTTAAACGTTTAGCAAAAATTGTAGAAAGAATCTTATAATCACAGTTTAGGAGCGTGATGGGTCTCCAGTTTTCTATTAATAAGTGGTCTTTGTCTGGTTTAGGAATTAGAGTTATTAGACCCTGTTTCATAGTAGTTGACATTTCTTTTTTGCTCAGGCATTCTTTAAATAGTTCCATTAAAGGGTCTTCAATGATGCTCCAAAAATGGTGATAAAGTTCAACTGGAATTCCATCGATGCCAGGCGACTTCCCTGTTCTCATTGATTTGACTGCCTCCAAGATTTCAAACTGAGCTAGCATGGCATCACTCACTTCAACCTCACAAACTTTCTTTTTTGTTGCTGGAGACTTTGCCGGTGTTTCAGGCAGTGGTGGAAAATTCTCCTCAAAGTTGTCCGTGTAATCATGTCCGGCTGCGGCAAGCGTCGGTGCAGCATGGCTAGCTCCATGTGGAGTGTTAGGCCTTTTAATGCCACTTCGTGTGGCGACATTCACTCGTTGGCCGCGTCTATACATTTCGATATGAGTTTAAGTGATAAAAAAGTTCATTTAAATACTTTTGAAAAGTTTGGTGTGCAGAGTCTTCACCCGCTCTCGGTCAGGCCGCCATCGGGAGCGCTGCTCCTTACCTTACAAACGGTGGGCGCCGTGATGTCACAATCCGGATGAATGAATCAGCTGCCTCTCCATGGGAACGGTTGTAAACATCCTCCGAGCTGCCAAACAAATCCAGGAAAATCCAGCGTCGAGTCTTCCTCTGTGAACGATGGCCAACGAACTAACTGAAGCGAAGTTTTTTGACTTAATGTTGTGACTTGATTTCGCCAAAACAAAAAACCTAAGCCACAGTGAGGGGCTGATACCGAGATCCGTAGTTGACGCGTCGTCATGCGGCAGCTCCATGTGATAAAACAAACATCTACGTACTTTTGCTTGAGGTTCATTTATTCATCACCATGTACCCTAATCATTTGCTACACACACACACTTGGCTAATAACTTGCATGAAAACAAACAAAAGGGCTTAAAGTTTTGCCTCTAAACGGCGGTCAAAAAACTGTGTGCTTCTCCCGGTAAGCAACACACCTGAGGAGTAATTGCCTCTTCTTCTACTTATGCACTTTCTGGTGCTGCTGTCCAATACGCCACCTATTGTGGCAATAGGGGAATTACACGAACACACACAAAGATATTAACGGCTCTAACAGAGCCCATGTTATGAATCAATAGCATTTACTTCATGCAGCGTGGAGAGAAGACAAGCAGTGTTCGCTCCCAGGTGAAGGAACAGTTGACGTCTATATACAACAAGAATCACAGTCACATGACCAAAGGCCCTCGCACCCAGTAATTAAACAGACAGAGATCCTTGTGTTACAGGAAACAGTGATAAAAGATTACAAAAAACACAAAAGGCCAGGTGTTTAACAATGAAGGGCATTCACATACTGAAATTCAAAATTCCCACTATAGCCCCTGTTGGGGCGAGTTTGTTTTGTAGAACAGAAGAGAGGAGACTAAAATCCTTTTAACTATTTAATATGACAGTAATGAAAGAGCGAGCATGTACATGGACCTTTATCTGTTCAGAAATCACAGTCTGCAAGCAGTTAGCTGCAACCACCTCACAGAAAAAGGGTACCTAGCTTACTGTTACACAGAGTTTTATAATGAGAATGTGCAACTATCTGATTGGTCTAAACTGTTGGGGCAGTACTGTGGATTTAGACTCAGTCCGCCCATCGTTGGCACACAAGCTATGTCCATAGCCTCTTGGTGCTACAGCTTTCTGGCCACCGCCCTGCGGAAGGAAGACAGTTTACCCCACACTGCCCTTATTTGGCTTTCTCTATCTCGTGTCTGAGGTCATCTTCACCTGGGTTTATGACTTTGATGTAGCTCTCAATGGGCTTCTTGTGCTACATCTGCCTTCAGATATGTGAATATGTGTAGGGGTCTTTATCTGTGTGTGTCTCTTGAAACAAAGTGTGTGCGCTGCGTACTCCCTTCCTCAGTACTGTGTGTCTTGAAACTCTGTTATCTGTGTGCTGGTGCCTGTTGGTATGTGTGGCATATTTAATCTGTGTTTCAGGCCTTGTGTGGTATTTACTTTAAGCAGCATTTATTACTAGTGTCATGGTGTAGATAATTGCTAAATTTTTCCAACCCTAACACCCCCTTGGTCAAATGCGTTTTACTCACCCTCCAGGAACAGTTTTTTTCACGTACATTTCTATGGAATCTTCAAAGTACCTGTAACTGTAAGAATTTCTCTCATTACTTCACCCCACGGAGTGGGAGTGAAGTATTGTTTTGGGCAGCGGTGTCTGTCTGTCTGTCTGTCTGTGTGTCCACTGCATATACATCCTCTGGCCAACAGAGGGAGCTGTGGAGTGAAGTCTGCCATCTCTGATTGCCTCGTTTTCATTTGTAGTGCATGCACTTGTATATTATTATTTATTACATAAAAGAACTGCATTTTTAACACATTAAAGAAACAAATTAACAAGCTGAACTTTTAACCCTCCTTTCAACTCCCAAACTTTGTATTGTATTTTTCACAGCAGGCACTAATAAAGCTTTAATAAAAACATGACAACACTTTTAAATAGTTTCTTGTTTATTATCAGCAATTAGTCAAATACATAAAAACAAACAGTAGGAAAAGGACAGAGTTCCTAAGTAAATTTGTTTTTTTACAAGGTTATCAAGTTGCTTTCAGCACACCCACATTCACGCCTCTTTTTTTCTTTTTTCTTTTTTTTTGAACAAATGTAGTAAAAAAAGAAACACATTATGGTCAATGAAACACAAATTAAGAAAAAATATTTAGCACTTTATTTACAACTTATATTCAAGGAGATATAAATTAAACATCCCGTAAACTCACTAGCAACACACTCTACAGAATATTAAAGTTTAGTTCTCTGAAAATGATATGATGTCATCTACTGATAAATGTTCTGTTCACTTTGGGTAGCGGGACTTTTAGCTTTTAAATGCATGTCAACTAATACAATGAATCATCCTTGAGTATTTTTTTTAATCAATTATTCTCGTTTGTTTTCTGGTGTATACAACATATAGCAATGGACTGGAATTGAGGGCAATGTAAGCTGATAAATAGAAATAGTTGTAAAGAAAAATCTATGAATGGTCCACTAACATTTGTAACCAAAAACCCTCAAGGCTTATAAAGGATAAACAACATCAAGAGGGATCAATTTAACAATTATAAAATATCAAAGTTATTATGTCCTTATTTGCAATTCATAAGCCATGTATAGTTAAGTTCTGTATAAGAAAATCAAGTCTGAATTCTGGGGCCTGATGGTGGATCCTTTAAACCTGAGGGCCAGAGTAAACATGCACATGGAATAGCATTTTCCCATTGTGAGGGAGGAAGTTGGAAGGATGTCCCAGAGACCAAAGCTGATATGTCAAAGTTTCTGAACCTGATTCTTTCAAATTGCCAACAAAGTATAAATACAGAGGCAGCATTTGTGTAGCTTTCATGATATCCAAGTTAACAGAGAACATTTTAATCAAGAAATGCTAGACAACTAGTGACCAAAGAACCAGGTCATTGGAAAACATAATCTGAATACCCTGTGATTAACAATGTGTCCAGGTTGCTAGTAAGAACAGAAAGATGATTTTATTTCTGGCTTTTATTATTTTCACTAGGCCACTTCAAGCTATGAATTTAACAGTCACTACCTAAAGTCAAATACCTGATAAACACAATGTAATCATGTTTTTTTTTCCTGACATTACACGTTGCAAAGGATCAGCAGATTGCTCCATTAAAGACATTTCCAACCCACAAAAAAATATTAGGACATTGTTTTTTTCCCTTCCGAATTTGAGAAAAAGATTGCTACGTGTCCATCGGAATAACTACATCCTTAGGGCCAGGTTATGCAAGAAGAGACATTGCCCATATGACGTGTTGTCCAACCATGTGGGAACCAAGTATGTATATTTGTTTCAAACTAGTCACACTCACAGGTGAGTGTAAGGCATTAGAGGAATGTCAACAATGAGTGGCTTCAAACCCTTTCCTGCTTCTGCACAGCTGTCCAATTGCAAGACATCTTTTTAAATTTACAGAAATGTTTGCAAACAGCCCACCCAATCCTATGACACCCCAATGAGCACCCCCATTTTATACAGGCATTGGCTTGATATGTGCTATTAGTAGTAGTTATGTGAAGAAACATAGAGCTGAAAGAAAACTTCAGTTATGCTTTGTGCATACAACCAAATGCAATACCATGACTGTTAGAAAGTATGTGCTATTATCTCAATTTATTGTGTCTTCGAAAGACAGATGGGCGAATTCACAAAGAGTGAATTGCAGCCACTGATAGCATCATGAATTGTGCATCACTTGCTCTCAAGTTTCGGTTGAGTAATATTCATTCATTCGTTCGTCTTCCGAAACCGCTTATCCGGGTCAACCCAGGTCACGGGGGGCTGGAGCCGATCCCAGCTGCATTGGGCGTAGGCGGGGTACACCCTGGACAGGACGCCAGTCTGTCACAGGGACGACACATAGAGACGGACAACCATTCGCGCTCTCACTCACACCTACGGGCAATTTAGAGTCACCGAATGAACCTAAGATGCATGTTTTTGGACTGTGGGAGGAAGCCGGAGTACCCGGAGAGAACCCACGCACACACGGGGAGAACATGCAAACTCCACACAGAAGGGCCACGGGCGGGGATCGAACCTACAACCCTCTTGCTGTGAGGCAAGAGTGCTAAGCACTATACCACCGTGTGGGCCCAAGGTATATTCAGGTTCACTCAAATTACTTGGATGGGTTGAGTAGTATCATTGTCCTGATGATAATATAATGCAAGCGTGCCCACAAAGATTTGCAGCTGAATGCAGTTTTTGCGCATTTGATTCCAATTATCCATGTTGTAAAATAAAAATGTCGCCTTTACACCAAAAACACAGCAGGACCACGAGTTATGATGCGAGGGTTTTCACCCTCTCTTCAAGAGTGGGCATTCTGAAAAAGCAGGTTCTGTCTTCAGATTTGGTTGGGTGATCCATTGTATGAAATGCTTAGTTTGAAGCATACTGACACCTTTTGCAAAATCAAGGAATATGAAAGTAATTTGACTAAGAATGAAACAATGTCAAGACTGATATTTTTTTCAGCCATAAACTTAAGAAATTCAGATTCATTTTAACCGACTGAAATCAAATGTCACATACCTTTACACACCTAAATATTTGAAGCCAAGATTCAATGATAAGTTATCATCCATCGTTTTCCCAAATCACAGCAAAAGGATTTCATAATGGAAGGAAGTAAAAGATAATGATCTTAAAAACCTGTCAGGCAATAAATTAAGTAGTTTGGGATGAGTAGCTGTACATACTAGAAAGAAAGATTTGAGACCACAGGAAAAAAAATTATATTTACACTGAGTCCCATTGTATCACACATAAGAGGGAATAGAAGAAAAATATTAACAACCATTGGTGAGTTCTGTTTGCAAAAAAAGCTCACTTTTTTTTTACATTTCTAGAACAAGACTGTACACCATCTTGTACTGAGAGAGGCAATTTCCCATGGTGAAGCAGGACATAGATATATAACATGCTGCACTAATATAGTGCAAAATTATGCCTGAAAACGGAGAGGGGAGAGGCAGGCAGAAGTGATGGTGGCTCTGGGAGTCATTATGCTTTTGTTCTCTGGTTTTATTTTCTTGCTAGATGGACCCAGGCCACAGTAAAACAGATGAATAAGAACAGGGGTGTCAAACTGATCCAGGAAAGGGCCGAGGGGCTGCAGGTTTTTGTTCCAACCAAGAAGAAACACACCTGAATCCAATCAATCAAATCACCTCAGCTGTCTGCAATCAGTTGATTAATTGTATCACCTGTGCTCCTGCTTGGTTGGAACCAAAACCTGCAGCCGCTCGGCCCTTTCCTGGATCAGCTTGACACCCCTGAATTAGAATGTTTTCAATGGAATAAAGAACTGCAAGCGTCCTTGGGAGATCATCCAACTCAGCTGTGACAAAATTAACAAAAAAAAGAAAATTCCTTTAAGAGGAAAATCTTTGTTTTGGGGTGACTCTCTCCAACGAATGTGATTTGGATGTTACCGGCAGTTGTAGATGGCAAAGAAGCATAGGCAAACTTCTGGAAGAAGATAAATCATTCATGAAGGCTTGTGTGAAAAAAAGTATCAAAATGTACATTTTAAAAGAGGACGGCACCATTAAGGCTGCTAATTGCCATGAATTCTGGTTCTTGAACTGAAACTGAGGTTTTGTCTTTCTGTCAGAATCGTTATCCTAAGGAGTCGACATAAAGGTTGAACAATGCCCACCGGAAGCCCTGACATCAGCGGTTTCCATACCAACCCTTTGTGCCCTGCAGTAGGACAAATGTTTGCAGTTCACTTTGTTTAGCAGGAAGAGTTCTACATGTCGGCATCTCCATCGTAGGCCAGAGTCAGCGGCTTCAGTCTGTTGTTCATCTGCCGTCGCTGTGGCTTCTTTGGCTTTTTGCTACGGAGCAAACAAACAACAGGGAAAGCACGATTAGAGATCCCGATCAAACAGCTTTTTTTAACATTTCACACTGTCAGTGTAATGCTGTTGAGGCTGTGTGGGGATGTTTCCACATTTCTGATTTGTCTCTGGTTAGTTTGCCCCGTGTCTATAGTAAAACTTTCAATAATCTTTTCCTCACAGTTGAGGTGCTTTTTATACATTTCACATAGGTATTTCGCAGTCCAATTTGAACAAGTCTTCCAAAACTCACGATAAAACATGTAGTGTTTCTATCACAAGTACTCTGTTAACATGATAGTTAAGGTATATTCATTCATTCATTCATCTTCTGTAACCGCTTATCCGGGTTAAACTAGGTCACGGGGGGCTGGAGCCGATCCCAGCTGCATTGGGTGAGAGGCGGGGTACCCCATCTATCACAGGGCTGACACATATAGACAGACAACCATTCACACTCACACCTACAAGCAATTTAGAGTCACCAATTAAACCTAAGCTGCATGTTTTTGGACTGTGGGAGGAAGCCGGAGTACCTGGAGAGAACCAATGCACACACGGGGAGAACATGCAAACTCCGCACAGAAGGGCCACAGGCCAGGATCAAACCTACAACCCTCTTGCTGTGAGGCAAGAGTGCTAACCACTATACCACCGTGTGGCCCAAGGTATATTCAGGTTCACTCAAATTACTTGGATGGGTAAGGGAATGATAGTTGTCACATAACAGCATTGAAACATTTCTGCCTGTTATGGGGTCTGGAGCCTATTCAAGCTCAACTTGGAAATCACAATATACTTTGCTGAATTAAATTGTTTTGTTCAGTTCATTTTAAATAGTCGTCGTCACTGACAGGTAGGACTTTAAAGTCATATTAAAAATATATAAATATAAATAAATATCAAAAATACATCAACAAGTGATTTTGTCTGCTATCATCAAAACTTAAGTCATTCTAGTCACATGACAAGTAGTCATTTCAGTGTGTGATTCAAGCTGTTCTATTCAGTTTACTAAAAAAGAAGCTCATCACCTAAAATGCGTCAAATTAAAACAATTCTACTTCATTTCATACAATATTAATAAAAAAATAGGAGGAGAATGACTGAGTGTCTCCTGAAATAAGGTAAATGGACTGCACTTATATAGCGCTTTTCTAGTCTTTGCGACCACTCAAAGCGCTTTTACACGACAGACTGGGTGACGAGGGTTTGGCTGGTGGTGTTTCCACATATTTTAGTGGTGCAAATATGCTTGTGATTAGTGGAGTTTATTACCCGTAGGGTCCAGTAGAGGGAGCCATCTGTGCTTATAGAACTAGGGTTACAATACCGTAACCTTTGTTTGAGACTTAATAATACATGACTACATTTAACATAAGGAAAATAAATGGTTTAATCATTTATTATCTTCCCAAATATATTCTGGCCAGTGCACTAGCCATTTGAGAAAACCAACACAGGACTGATAGACATTAGTATGAGCAGCAACAACAGAGAGATGATAAAACCCAAGTACATCCCTGCAGTCAGGACGTGGTAAGCCAAGCTTAGCAGGAAGTATCCTGCTTGTACAGAGACCAAAACCAAAAAACCTGCAATAAAACCAGAGACGCTGCACTTGGTGGATGGATACATCTGCAGTTTGTAAATACAATAAGATCCTGCAGTTAGGTGATGTGTTAAATGCGAGTTGGACTGCTCACCTCCAGGAATTGATCCAATGAAATGAGTGTACAGGCACTGGGTGTATTTGAGCACAAATTCATGTCAGGCACAGTGAGATACAGCGAGGTCAGGCCCCAACTAAGTGATGAGAGTTTCAAAGTGAGGTGGTGGTGGGGGTGTTGGTGACTGCTGCTGTGGTGGTTGTGGTGGTGAAGGTTGTTGGAGCAGCGCCTCATATTGCTGCTGCTGCTGCTGCTGCTTTTGTTGGAGATGACTGTGCCGCTGTAACTGGTCTTGCTCTAGTTTCTGGCAGGCAGGACAGGTATAAGGCACCTTGTAGCCATTTGGGTCCATCCAGTAAACCCCTTCTGACAGGGACTTGGAACTCGACTTGCAGCAGCGGCAATAACCACAATAACTGAGCGGGATGAGGGTGAATGTGGGGAGAGAAAAAAACAAGAAATGAAGGGACAAATGATGAGGGAACTTAAAAGTGAAATGAAAAATGAAATGAACTCAATAAACAAATTAACACAAGCAGTAACGCCCAGGTTAAATCACTTCATCCACCTGGGTAGTTTGCCACATTGTGGGACTATTTTAGTCCCTGGACCTTAAAGAGCTCTAGATCACAGTATAAGATTGAATCTGTGCTCCAGACATATGAAGCCTGAAGTATTAAGCCTAGTGCTAAATTGTAGTTCTAAAGCAGGGTTGTCAAACTGATCCAGTAAAGGGCAGATTGGCTGCAGGTTTTTGTTCCAACTAAGCAGGAGCACAGGTGTTACTGATAACTAATCAACTGAGTGAAGACAGTTCAGCTGATTGAATGATTGGATTCAGGTGTGTTTCTGCTTGGTTGGAACAAAAACCTGCAGCCCCTCGGCCCTTTACTGGATCAGTTTGACACCCCTGTTCTAAAGCTTATAGGACACCATTAAAAAAGATAGCGTAGAACTAATATCTATTACCTGTTAAATGACTAAAGTAGAGCTGAAAATGTAAATGATTAGTATGCTGTGAAATCCTGACTCTTATAAAGACACTAACGATGACATAAAACAAGCTTGGTTTTAGAGCCACATTCGTATGTCATATATCATTCAAGTTAAACAAAGTCTGATTCTAGCCCTAAACTATAATAGGCAGTGGAACCGACAGACAACCTGATAGCTCAGGCTTTCTGTTCAAAATGTGTAAAAAAAAGTGGTGGAATGATATTTAATACAATATATATTTTTGATGAATAATAAACAGGCTAAAAACAAGCTTGTAACTACATATTGGAAAAATTAAATTATCTCAATATTTGTCATATAAAAGTGGAAATATCGAATGAAACCATCCTGACGCCTGATCAGAAAAGCAGAAATCATTGTTTTTGTTCAACTTAAACCTCGCTTAGTTCAGGTAGACAAGTCTTTTCTTCATTTCGATCTCTGAGAAAGTAGAAAATGCTGGTACGTTACCATGCTAAGTATGTCATGGAGATTATGAAGACGAGCAGAACGAACGCTCCTGCTGCTACTCCGTACACCCAGGTCTTCAGCTTCCCATCTGTATATATACACACACACACACACACACACACACACACACACACACTATTAATAAACTGTCTGGATATAAACCATAAAGCATCCAATTCCTTGCCTAAACTGAAGGGGGCAGCAGAGTTACACACATTTTATGCTACACTTCAATGAGGTTATAAGTATTGGATGCTGAACCATCAGTGTAATACAAACACACACAGAGCAACCATACAAGCCTTTAACATGTGTATAAAACTCACTTTCGTTTACAAATGTGGTGTTAACGACAAAAGATAATAAACATGTACATTACACATTTGTGCTGTACATTGAATTTTAAATCTTTTTACTTTAATTACTACCATTGGCACTACATTTGAGGTATTTTTTTCAAATTTTTATTCAATTTCTTACCATTTTACTGCTTTATTTATAGTAGGAGAGTCATAGCCTCTGTGACATGCGCTTAGCCAGATATGCCACCTGACTCATTAAAAAAAGTTTTTACATTAAGTACTGTTGATATGATTGTTAATCTGCCTTTCCTTCTCTTTTCGTCTACCGTTCATTTATTTCTTCCTTAACTTTGTTTATTCAGCATATCCTTCATTCCTTGTTTCTCTTTTCTTCCCTTACTTTTGATCTTTTTTCCCTCTCAGTTTTTTTTACCTCTGTAAACAATGTGCACCAATTTACAATTGTTTCCTGGTTGAATGACAAGTTTCCTTGAAACAGTGTGCAACATGCTTTGAAGTACATTTTTATTACCCAATCAGCAGCTTTGTGTATATAAACCCCAATACTTTGCAAACTGTTTTCAGGCGATGAATCTAGAAATGTATTTGCAGGCTTAATATCTTTGAAAATGAAATGATCTTTCATCAACCATAAGATGTAGTTATGACACAGATTTGATATTACATGCATAGCACATTTAGCTCACTGTGGCCCTATATTTCACAGCAATATTTAAGTTCCTCTATGGAATCAGCACAAACTTTCTAGCGGGAACAACTCAAAAATGTCTTTTGTGCAATAAAACACTGATAAATTATTATTCCTTTTTAAATTGGAATAAAATGTAATGTATATATACAACACTTTTCCACGTGCCCACAAGTTCTTTGGGGGGATAAATTTCCTCGTGCTATATTTCAGTGAATATTTCACACTTGACTGTTGTCTCGGCAGAATCGACCCTGGCTTAACAGTGTCGCTGAGGAATGCAGAATTAAACATTTTTACGAGGATCTAGTCATTTCAAACTGGTTATTTTTCGCGATGTTTTAAATGAGACATGTAGACAAAATTTTAACAGATATATTACAAATTTATGATATTAACGATAATGCCGTGTTTATTGTACCAGTTCCTTGGTACAATAAACAGTGACTTTTTTGGGTGATCTTTTACAGGAAACACCAGTTTCAGAGGGTTAAACCATGAGTTCTTATTGTGATATTGTATGAAATGTAGTTATGTCTTGTCTTTTAGCTGGTCCCTTAGTATGTTGTGATTAAACAAATTTCTAAAAAGAAACCTTTCCTTATTAAAAAGGCAACACACTGGGGTAACACAAAAAGTTGTTCAATGCACCATTTCCATTTAAATGAATGTTTTGCTTTTGTTTTTTTTTTGTCATCATGCTTGATTTTCTTCCTTTATCCCCTCTACCCTTTCTTCATTAATTATTTATGTTGTCACAGGACCTTCTTCTGTTTCCCTGTCTTTTGATACTCATCTTCTACTCCTCCTTGTACAGTTAACTAAGCAATAATCTTGTGTTCTCAGCAATCATACATTTCCTTTCACTACATGCACTAGTTTGCATTGTAATTTGGTTGCTTGCTTAAAGTGATCTTTCGTTCTGCTACTGTTTCTGTGTGTGATGGTTCCTTCTGCACACCATTAGAATCCAACACTTATATTTTGCTTCACTGTATTATTCTACAATTTATTGTTCAACATGACAAAATCACCATTTCCAGTGATTAGACGTCACAGACTGTATTGCCATGTGTTACCTGGGCCAAAAGGCTGCAGGAACCAGGTGCGTCCTGCCCGGCCTGGTGAGCTGGCTGCAGGCTGGGTGGGATTGAAAGCTCGGATGGTCTTGACATCAGCCTTGCTGTCGCCTGCCGTGGGAATCTCCAGAACTGGGATTACTGTACACTGGAGCAACAGGCCATCGGACGTCATCACTTCAGTGTAGCCCTCCTCACAGCCACACACTCCCGCCTGAGGTTTAACACAATCACATGGACAAATTAACATGATATTTTCGTACCCTCTGCAGTCACAAAAAAACAAACATTCTGATTTGTTGGTAAAAAACTGAAACCACCTCCAAATTTGTGCTTTCATTAGTGGAACACTTCGCAAAGGTTGCAATGATTTGCAATGATTTGCTAATCCTTTGTAACCTACGTTTAATTGAATGCAATACAGAGACTACATATCTAATAAATACAGTGTCTGTTACAGATGTGAACCCTTTGAAATTACCTAATTTTTTGCAAAAAAAAAAAAAGGGTTACAAGGGACATGAAAATCTGCCTAGTCCAAAAGAAAGCAGCATTCCTGCGAGGGGACACACCCAGAGTGAGGGAGTTGGAGAAGGAGTTCAGGAGGATGGCCAGGCTCTCAAAAATCCACTACAAGAGGTGGAGCAAGAATTAACATCTGGTAATGCAAGGGAAGCCTGGCAGGGGATAAATCTTATGATGGACAGCCCCAAAACCTGCAACAGTCAGCCATCCAGACCCTGCCTACTTTGCAGAACAACTAAACAGCTTCTTCATCCAGTTCAACAGCAATAGCACTCCATCCAACTTCGACTGCTCAACCTCCATTTCCTCCCAGCCATCACCGAGCAGCAGGTAACCTCCATCCTTCAGCATGTCCAGCCACACAAGGCCTCTGGCCCTGACCAGCTCAGAGGCAGGGTACTGAAGGACTGCTCTGCTAAACTAGGTAGAGTTCTCACCAGACTGTTTCAGTGTCTTTTGGACTCAGGAAATGTACCCGACAACTGGAAGGAAGCTTTTATCATCCCCATCCCTAAAAAGACACCAGCAAAGGACCTAAAAGACTATAGACCAGTGGCTTTGACTTCGGTATTGTGTAAATGTATGGAGAGAGTCCTGTGTGACCTCTTGGAAAAAAAGCTGGCACATAAAATTTATTCATTTCAGTTTGCCTACAGGGCAAGAAGGGGTGTCGAGGATGCATGTCTCACATTGTTGAACATCTGGACTCTCCACACCCTCACACCAGGATCTTATTCATGGACTTCTCCTCTGCTTTTAACACTGCGTACATAGACACCCTGCTGCACTCTGTTTTAGATCTCCAAGTTCATCCCACTCTGGTTTTATGGATTAGGAATTTTGTGTCAGGCCACAACAGGTGCTTTTTAATGGCTTTAAATCGAACAAGCTGATCTTAAAAACAGGTGTACCCCAAGGCTGTGTTTTATATCCCGTTCTCTTCTCTGTCTACACAAACAACATCACCTGTAACAGTGAGGGAATGAGCCTTTTTAAATATGCAGAGGACATGGCCCTGGTGGCCGACCAGACTGACTCCACTGCACTGGAACGGTACCAGCAGACTGTTGAAGACCTGGCCCAGACTTTTAACCAGCTCCACCTGGAGTTAAACATCTCAAAAACTAAAGAGCTGTTTTGTGGGGGCAAAAGAGAGGTAGTATCCGCTCTTTTCAAACCTCTCAACATCCGGGGGCAGCTCGTGGAGCAGGTGGAGTCTTTTAGATACCTGGGCACGGACCTGGACAACTGCCTCTCCTTCTCCCAGCTTGCAGACAACATTTTAAAAAAAAATCACAACAGCGCCTCTACCTGCTGAGGAAACTAAGGACTTTCAATGTCAGCACACAATTCTTATAAGTCCCTCATTGAATCCATAGTCACCTTCAACATCTGTTCATGGTACAGTTTCCTCTCATCCAAATGCAATACCAAACTCTCCCTTACAGTAAACCAGGCCAGCCAATCTAAATTGCGTGGTTTCCGAGCATAGACATTCACCTTGAGCACCCGCCACAGTTTCTCAATAGGATTGAGGTCTGGAATCTGTGCGGGCCACTCCAGGACCTTGATTTTGGTATCCTTCAGGAAATGTTGGACCAATTTTAATGTGTGTTTCGGGTCATTGTCTTGTTGAAAGACACAGCGACGACCTAAGGACAGACTACGAGCAAATTTCTACATATTATTCAACAAAATTTCAACATAATTTTCTTCTTTCATGATGCCATGCACCCGAACAAGGCTCTCTGCAAAACAGCCCCACAGCATGGCCGTGTGCTCAGGAACTGTGCTGAGCAGCTGACCGGAGTGCTGACTGACATTTTCAACCTGTCACCTGCCCAGGCAGTTGTCCCAGCGTGCTTTAAAACCACAGCCATCGTGCCAGTACCTAAACACTCCTCTGCATCGAGCCTCAACGACTATAGCCCTGTTGCACTGACTCCAATCACCATGAAGTGCTTCAAGAGGGCGATCCTGGCTTGCCTCAAAGCTGCTCTGTCACCCTCACTGGACACTCACCAGTTTGTCTATCGTCACAATAGGAGCACAGAGGACGCCATCTCCTCTGCACTACACACAGCTCTCTCAGGCTGGATCACCTGACCTCCTCCACCATCACACTGAACACAGGTGTCCCACAAGGCTGCGTGCTGTTCACCCTCCTCACCTCTGAGAGGCGGTATAGGAACCTTCGTTCCAAAACAAGCAGACACAGGAACAGCTTCTTCCCCTCAGCTGTCATCGCTCTGAACTCTGTGAAACGACGACCCCCCCCAAATACAAGCCTGACTCTCTACTCCCACCACCATGTTTAACTGTGGGAACTGTGTTCTTTGGGTTGAAGGCCTCTTCATGGTGAGTACTCAAAGTTCACTGCCATGCCACGGCCACATACATTAATAACTGTAAACAACTTTTAATCACAAAGGTCTTAACATGAGCTGACGCTAGAGCAACTTCTTGTTCATGGCGAGAACTCAAAATTCACTGCATCGCCAGAGCCATATCGTTTGATGGAAATGCTCTTTACAACTACGCATCATCAGCGTCTTTAGGTTTTTATGACCAAATTTGAAGTCGATCTGATTAATCAGCTTAGAGCAGGACATTACAGAGTAAAACTATTACTTCCTGTTGCCAGCAGGGGGTGCTATAACTATCTGTGAATATTGACATGTTGATGTTTTTTAGGTCTGCACGGAGGGCCGGACTCTCATCACACATGAGAAAAAGTACCTACCAAATTTAGTTTGTTTACATTGGGTCCCACTCAATTGGAATTTTGTAGGGGGCGCCACTGAAGTATTTTGCCATTCTCAAAGTTTCATAACTCTTTAAGTATGGTAAAGCCTTCAAAAAGCCAATTCATTCGCCACGAAATAATGATAACAATTCCTTCGATTCCAATAGGGTCCTCGCCGATGCTTGCGGTAGGTGCTTGGGCCCTAAATATAATACATTGAAATTACAATCAGTACAAATTGGAATGGTACCCAACTTTACATACAAAACACCGGAGAGACACAAGGAGAGACAGCAAAAGATGCCAAGAGCAGCAAAACATATTAAGAAGGCACAAAAAGATGCCAAGAGACAAAAGTGGTCAAGAGACATCAAGACTTTGAAGACACAGACATACACTAAGCGACACCAAAAGATATCAAGAGACACCTCGACATGCCACAGAAGGCTTGGAAGCACCGAAAGATGCCAAAAGACTGTGGGGGAGCCAAAATGCAAAACCCCCCCAAAAAAACCAAACATCAGAATTCAGAAGAAGATCAATTACAGCCCCTTGGAAGCTGAGCACTGAATCAGACCACAGATGTTGGAAATATTCCTCCTCTGTCCAAAACTAACCTCTGTGCACAAGGAGCGTGACTTAGTGCAGGGTGGGTCACAGGATCGGTCCGCTATTGGCTGGGCTGTCACTAGGCATCCACCTGCAGAGCAAAGGACAAAAATTCAAACAGAGGTCAGAGGTTGACTGATGATGTTTCTGTCACTGTCGAATGTTGGAAACGGTCAATACTTTACTTGTCAATCAATAATAATTTTGCAGTGTAGCAATTAACAATGGACAGTGATATTGAATTAATGTGTTCATCACCGTTTTAATTTATCATTTGGCAGACACACTGGCCCTCATTTACGAAACGTGCGTACCGCGAATAAGTGGTCGTCCGATAATTTCTACGCAAGACTCGGCATTTATCAATTTGGACGTGATATAAAGCTAGTCAGTTTGCTTGCTGGCTTTAAAACAAAACAAACAAGGCAATCAGAGATGACAGATTTCACCCCACAGCGCCCTCTGTTGGCCAGATGATGTATATGCAGCGGACACACGGACAGACAGACAGACAGATACCGCCGCCCAAAACAATACTTCACTCCCACTCCGTGGGGTGAAATAAAAAGTCATACAGCACAAACGAGAGAGCTGGCAGCATAACTGCATAGCCAGTAGATAATACATGATAACAGATGGTAATCTATCAAAGCTTATTTGAATATTAAACATAAGTGGGATGCTTTGGAAGGGAGAACTCAGTATGAATATGTATGAGGGGAATGCCACTGCTTGCCAGAAAACAATTACATGAAGGTAAAAGATGCAGTGTGTCAATCAGAACAGCCGCACATAGACAAACCATCTGGATTGTTGGGTGTGGTGACATCCCTCATTCATTTGACCTCAGGGCTCAATGCTGTATGCTTATAGAACCCAGAAATATGACATTGCTTCAGGTCTGTATGAACCAGGAGCTCTAAATAAAAGCAAATGCCCTGATGAGAAGAAGTTGTTCTTCCAGATAGCCCTTCAAATCACATGGTATATCAGCTGATAAATTATACTTTGTGGAACTGGGTGCAGAGTTTTACCCTGACATGCGATGGACGACGGGATTAAACTCTGACAGTGGGACTGCTATGGATTAAAACCTCATGAGTTTCCTTGAACTTGCTGTCAAGATATGCTTACAAAGCTATCTGGTATTCTGACACTCTGGGGGAGACACTTTTAAGCAACACTGTCTATATTATCATCATGCCATGCCCAGTGCAAGAACTTTTCAGAGCTGTGTGTTGGCAGCTTATCTCATTTTGGTAACATCCATGGTGTTTACTTTGTTCCAAGACGGACTGTTTAAGTATTCACAATGTAAATGGTCTAATTTTACAGGGATACATTGTAAACATCTAATTTATTTGTAGTAGTTGTAATTCTAGTTAACACCCAATAATTTTCAGCAATGTAACTCAGAGGTACATTATGCTTACCTGTGACATTTAGTCCATCTGATCGTTGACACCAGACTTGGCGAGATGAACCTCTCCACGGTCCAGTCCTCCACTTGTATTCAAAACACTGACCCTCTGTAGAGGGAAGAGCATTGTTATGACTTTGTTAAAAGCTTTAATACCAATGTAGCACTGTGGATAAACCAACTGTACTCCTATGATGTACCTCTCTGGATTCACTTAAGTATCATTTTGAGTTCCAGAAGGACTTTGTTATACTGACCTGTACACGGTCGAACCTCCATTTCCTGTTCTGGACACTGCAGCAGATTCTCAGGATCCTGGGCCACCACAGCTCGGGATCGGACCTGGACTGAGCCGAAACCCAGGTCATCCCCACTCAAGCAGCTTAGCTGACACAGACTCCAAACTGTCCATTCTGTCAAGTAGCACTCTCCTACAGAACAAACAGAGACTTCAGCAATCACAGCTCAAAATCACTGTGCTTAATCTAAAGGAGGATTTCAGTTTAATTGTTAAAGCTAAAGCAAGTACCCGGGTCCGCCGCAGCAAGGACTCGTCTTACATGGTACGCGCTCTACCAGAGTGTGCCACCGGGACGCCCCGATTTTTATAAATTTTATGAATTGACAACTAATAACAATTCCGTATTTCATAAAACCAATAAATGGCTGAGTTGTCAAGAGCATAAACAATTAATTTATCAATTAATTATGTTGAGCACTGTATTTCTTCATTGTACGTATGGGATCCAGTCTAGGTAAAATGCCTCTTGTTATTTCTGAATTCATCTGTTCATACAAAGTCACTCCAAGGTATAGTAGATGAATCCCATTTCAATGGACAATTTCACGTAATTTCTTGAGATGGAAATCTAACAGTTTCAATACACTTTGTGTAATTTAATCTCCGTTAAGTCCAAAATGCTAGATATATACTGGATAAAGGAATTCCAATTTACAGTATCAAAAGTCTTTTTGGCATCAAGACTTACTAAATAAGCACTATTTTTTTTGTTTTTATCGAGTTGATTATTTGTCAATAAGTACAGTCTCATATGTCTTTGCCAAGATGGACGGTATATGTTGTATTCCACGCTGAGAATAGATATACGTAGGTCTAAAATTGTTGCAATACTCTTTGTCTTTTCCCTCTTTTGGAATAACAGAAATGGTTCATTGTTCCATGATGGTGGCAGTTGAGCCTCTTTAAGAGTTTAATTGAAAGATGATAAAAGAATTAAAGATATTTCTTCTCGGCTCTGTTCCACTGATGGGAAACTGATGGGTCAGTTCCAAGAGATTTATTCGCCTTAAGTCTGCATATGGCTTTGGATACCTCATCCAGTGTTAGGAGCTGTGAGGTTCTGTGTTCTGTGATTCTCCAACAGTTGGTAAATCAAGAGAGTTGGGGAATTGTCTTCTTGCTTCTTCAACAAATGAGTACTGTAATAATCTTTGAATGTGTTTTGATCTCTAGATCTTTAGTGATCTCTGATCTTGTGTAAAATATTGTTGTCTGTTCTTTACTGAGTCGCCTTGCAAATAGTTAGAGCTAGCCTCATAATATTCTTTCATCACACATCTGTTTTTTCTCAAGTTCTCCACTCAAAATATTGTCTCTTTCCTCTTTAGTGATTTCTATTTCTTTTTTTTTATTATTGTATTTTTTAAAAACAACAAGGTAAAACAACAACAAGGAACCATTAGAAAGAGTTAAAACAAATGTCCAGCCAGTTTTTTGTTTTGAGTCCAAAAAGGGAAAATAAAATTGCAACACCAACAGACCTGGGAAACAAGACCAAGAAAGATCATAGACTTTAGATCAGGCATTGTCAGTCCTTTGAAGTTTACCCTCTCCCTCAACAACTTTCTCATCAATTTATGAAAAAGCAACAACAGTGGGGACATATTAACCTCTTGAGGACAATACTGGTAGTTTCCCAGGGGAAAGTTCTGCCAGATGAGGCTCACAAGTTTACTTAAAGAGAACTCTGTTACAGCTTAATAAAAGGTAGAACAGTATATAATAAAACTATGTACGGAAACCAGGGAGGTCACGTCCCGCTGCTGTCAAAGAAATAACCTGCAATAACCAGTGCGAAATTAAAGAATTAAAATTCAAAACAAAATCACCAGTGAGATCAAATAAAGTCTACTCTTAGTTGATAGGTCAATTTTTCCATCCTGAAAATCTCCATCCTGATTTTGTAGCCAGATAACTTCCCAAAATCAAACAAAGAAGACATCAATTCATTGAAAAAGACCTCTCCAGGTCCTCCAGGCAAACCAGCAGATCATCAGCGAACATCATCACCCTATGTTCAACCCCTGACAGTGCACTACCCTTAATATTTTGATTTTGACTTATAGATTGCCCTAGAGTCCCTATAGATAAAGCAAAGTGGAGTGGTGATATTGCACAGCCTTGTCTGCAATCACGTTTCAAAATAAAAGAACCAGATAGATCAACATTGATCTTTATCAAACTTTATCAAACAAATTTCCCCAGGACCTTGTATGAGAATGCCCATCTGACAGAGTCAAGGGCTTTCTCAGCACCCAGACTCCCTATAATTGATTGAATTTGTCCTATGTGTAAAATTCTTCTGATGTTATTCAGTCGCTTGACAATGGTGAATAAAACCTGTCTGATCTAAATTACTAAATACTCCTTCAATGCACAGAGTGCAATCTGCACGAAATTTGACACAATCTGACAATCTGTGGTACCCCATGACTAAGCAGTATGGAAATCATTTTGATCATCCAAAAAATGCCAGAGTTACAGAGAAATAACTTCCAGTGGGTTGCAGTAAGAACAGGAAGTGGTCCATATATGGGCAATAATGACTTTAATTAACAAGAAATCACTCCCAACCTGTGTCCTGTGGATACAAAAGATATGGTGCAAATTCTATCACATTAAAAACATGCCCATAAAGTTTTGCAGCTGAGTGCAATTTTCCTCCTATTTACACATGATTGCAATTATCCAAGTGGCAGAGTATAAATGTACTTGATGTTGTCTGACACATACTTAGGATGGGTTGTGCTGTTTGCACAACAGCAAATCTCCATTGATTATTCAAATCTCCAGAGTCAGACCAGCCGATCAGTCGGGACCTAATATTAAATAATGTTCTGTATTTGTCTACACATCTAAAAGATAACACACACACACACACACACACGCACACACACACACCAGCTGCAGCCATCATAAGAGTCAAACTGAGCCCAAAGTATTTTGGTTTATTAGCCTTATTCACTTCTCGTGTATTTAAAAAAATCACAGCTAGGGCAGCTGAGAGGAGTATCCCATCACTTAATCCCATAATTTAGGAGTTTGAATCGACCTAATATTTGTCCTTATTAATGTGCTACCACCAGCTCTCTGAAGACCACTATAATTTCACTTGAACTGCGTCTGTCTATTAGGTGTTTGTGAATTTTACTTTTCTTGCAATGAGGGTCATTTGCAGAGAAAGGCGAAAAAGGGATGATCTTGCACCAAATGTATTCATATTTAAATATGTTATATACACGTTTTTTTATATGCACTTAAGCTTAAGTCCACTAAAGCCTCTGAAGAAAGAGTTTGCTAGGGTTCGCTGTCAGGCTGTCAGAACACAAAGAGGTTAACCAGTTTGCCGCATTCCTGAATCTCTATATTCTAGTAGTAACAAAAATATTTTCTAAGTCGGTGGCTGAAAATACATAAGACCAACGTAGTAATCATTTGAAATGATCCTGAGACCAGAGTTGGTTTGTTGTTTGGTGTGAGAATATTGCAGTATCCTGTTGGAGCCTGTATTGTTTTCTTACCTGGACAGGGTACAGTGCAGGGTTCCTGCAAAACAATGTGTGTATCTCCGTCGACTGAAGGCTCAAGATCTCCACACAGCTCATCATCCACCAGGCTGCTGTCCTGCTGACCTGAACCATCTGATACAAAACACGACACATTCCTGAAGCGTAGGCCTTCTCCACATCTCGCCCCCTGAGGGAACAGAAAACAACTTTATGTCAGGGCCAACCACACCTTTATATGTATTCAACTAATGCAGCCTATGCTAAAATGAGGAGCTAGATAGCTGTTTACACTCAATTCAGCTGTGATTTTTCATTGCTCCGATTGATTGATTTTGGAAAAAAAAATAAAATGTGCTGATGTTCATTGTGAAAACACTAAACAAATAAAACAAAAAAACCCAAACTACTAAAATGTCCAGCAGCATGTATTTTTTTTCAGCATCCCAACTTTTCTTTTGAAATGGCATTGTAGCAGAACAGGGAGAGAGAAAGAATGTGAAAAGGGAGGAGACAGAAAGCATGACATGGCCATGCTGACAAAAAAAAAAAATTTGAAGAAAAAGGATAGGGGATGTGGCCCACCATTGGAAGTTTTCGTTTTCACTGAATACATTTTTTAACATATTTTTTTTTTAGTGATCCCATGGCTTTTCCACTAGCCCCAACACTCAAGACAAACTAAACTGCTCATCCTCGGGCATTATTGATCACAGTGAAATAGCAAATCTCGTATGCTGGAAGCTTAGTAATGCCGTCACTAACATGATAGCTTACTTGATTTTGGACAATTTTTTGCATCCCCTTATAAATCAGCACTGCCATGTTTTGCAATTGGTAAACTTTTATCTAAAAGTTCACCAAAGGCCGAATGCTAAGTATGAATGAATGAATATGCAAGAAAATCAAGTTCTTTATTTCTTACTATAGGGGCGGCTTATTTAAACACAACATTCCCCCAAAGTTATACCAGTTTTCTCATTTTACATGATATATTTCTCTGTTTTTGCTTTTATTTGTGTCCTTCTCACTAGTTTAAAAGGAATGGGATAGCAGTTAGAAACTCTGCTTACAGTTGTTTGACAATACTACTACATAAGTGGGACATTTTTATAAAGCCTATTGTATCTGAGGAAGCTGTGTGAAGATCTGTTAAATGTCCTCAAGTGGAGCGACTTGAGTCAGTGTCAGTTGGGTCTGAACACTACAAGTTTAAAAATGAAACAAATCTAAGAATGTGGGGTTAGAAAGGAGTGAGCTTACCAGACTTCTGTAGCCCGCTCCTCATCTCTGCTTGAAGCTAGAGGCTCCAGGCTACATTAGCCGTTACTATCCTAAACCACTCGAATCTGTACAGTGGAGTGAATCAAGTGGAGTTGCATTGTGGGTCAGGTTTTGACAGGAAAGAAAAAGTGGAAGGAATAAAAAAAAAAATGATGTTTCTGGTTCTATTGCATCAAATTTGATCAATGTATAACTGTCCATTGTGAATCTGATATTGTTATAGGAGTGCTCTTAAGGGTATTGACATTGTCAATTCATGATGACCTGCAGACCTTAGCACTGCTGTTGAGTCTTTTAAAATAACAAATAACAGAGCTTTTCCTTTCATTTCTGGTACTGGCTATATTATTGCATTGTTGATTAAAAATTGCTAACAGCCCGTGTTCAGTAATAAAATGTCATTTGTATTTCAGAATTTCTGCATTTCTGCCAAATTTTACATCAATTGTAAATAATGACCTGAAGAAGGGAAAAATATAACCCTCTCTGTATAAATAATGCAATGAAGTTGCTCGGACAATATTGGCCAAACTTGATGGAGGTTTCTGACAGACAGTAGGATGGTAGTCGACTGACCTCAGACTTGCAGTCAGACCAGGCACTGTATCTCCAGCTGTAGCAAGGCTTCACCAGGCAGGGCTTCCACTGCTCCATCTGGGATGGACAGGGCCTCCCGTCACCCTGTGGAGCCTGGACCACAATCCGCCTCCTCCACAGCTTGCCTGCAGGACAGCAGATGAAGAGATGAAAAAATTTATATAATAGTGGTTAGCACTCTTGCCTCACAGCAAGAGGGTCACCGGTTCGACTCCAGCCAGCGTTCTCATCTGTGTGGAGTTTGCAAGTTTCTCCGTGTTACGTGGGTTATCTCTGGGTACTCCGGCTTCCTCCCACAGTCCAAAAACATGCAGCTTAGGTTTAATTGGTGACTCTAAATTGCCCGTAGGTGGGAGTGAGCGTGTGAATGGTTGTCTGTCTGTATGTGTCAGCCCTGTGATAGACTGGCGTCCTGTCCAGGGTGTACCCCGCCTCTTGCTCGATGTCAGCTGGGATCGTCTCCAGCCCCCCCGCGACCCGGGTTTGGTTACGGATAATGATAATTAAAGTACTGCACAGATTTGGATCACATTTTTGGACATGTGTATTGGGACAAGGTACAGATGATTAGATTTTGGCGCTGATCTCTGGAGTTAAATTACTGCCAAAAGTCCACACACGCACAAAACACGTTTTACTCACGCCCAGCGATTCACACACAAACGCAGTGTGGTTTGCAAACACAAAATATCATTCACAAACAAGCGCATTTTGTTTTGC
>CAFUXE010000036.1:438787-460821 GCA_903364295.1 Serranus cabrilla | reverse complement strand
AGCTGAGGGTAACATTCAGTGACGGTTGGCAAGTGAGTCAAACCTCCAGAGACAAAAAGTTGCACCCTGCAGAGTTACACGACAACAGGCTCATAGCCTGAGCTTGCTTCCTTCTTTCTTACAGTGCAGACGCTTTGCTGCTTGCTTTCTGTCTTGCTTTAATTCTTTTTCTGATATCCTCTCTTTTATCCTTGACATTTCAAAATCACTGGGACTAAATATATAACATACATTGCTATATATTAAACTTTTCTTTTTTTTACCAACGCGTTGCCTTGTTTAGACAAGTTACAAGAGCAGAGCTACCAGCCACGCTGGGAGGAATAAGTATTCGAGGCATTCGGGACGTTTATAAAAAGCTGCCAGAAGTCAGAGACGGTCAGCGGATTGTTATTTTTGTTCCTTTTTCTTTTCTTCTGAGACATTGCTTTACAGACATTATCTGGAAAACAACTGAGCTTCAGGTCGCTGTCAAAGTTATCAGACTGGGAGGGGAGCCTTTGGCTGATTAGAAGGAAGATGCCTCTTTTTGACATGGTTGACTATCACAATATCCTCCAGGAGATGGCAGTACTGGAAACGAAAATTCACCAGCTCGAAGTGAATATGGAGGTAAATGGACAATATGGGAATGAAAAAACTCTACCGATGACTCAAAACAGTGAACAGGAGCAGGCTAACAGTAAGCCAATTAGCACCACCACAGCTAAGAATGAGGCCTGTGTAAATGACTGAATTTTCTCTGATATCTCAGAGAAAATTCTGAAGATTGCTGCTGAGCATCAGACAGTGAAATCTCTCATCATACACACAGCATCCCTTGATGCTGTGAAACAACAATCAGAGGTATTTAAAAAAGACTTTTTGAGCTATTGAGCTGCTGAACAAAGTTCAACGTTTGCATTCTGAAGTGTTTATCAATGGCCCTCTACCAACAGTTCGACGAGGAGATGAGAGAACACCTTTTTAAGGCAGACAGGTTTTGCCTTTATAAGTCATGAGTACAGTTGTTGAGCTTCAACATATTTCACTTTGTGTTTCAGACTCCAGCCCCTGTCAAGGACAAGAGACAAGACAATCCAAAACAACAGATAACACCAGAGACTCTGCGTCAGTCTGAGATAAGGACCGACCCTGGAAGACAACAGAACCAGGACAAGGCTGCAACGTCATCATCCTCACCCCAACAACAGGAGTTTCCCCAAACAGCTCAACAACAGGAGTTTCCCCCAGCCACAACCGCCCACCAAGAGGAATCTCCCGTACCCTTAACAGGAGACACACAATTTCACACCCAACCTCTCACTCTCTCCACTCAGTCTGGACTCCCCACTACTGGATTTCACCGACAAGATGAAGAATCTTGTCAATATTGGAATCCAACTTACACCACATCCAAATCCCATATTATCTTCCCTTAACTTCCCCCTTCAGCCACCCCCACCCATTCCATCACACCAAAACAACCGTTGACCATAAGTCACCAAGCCCCCCCACCTCCAATGAATCATCTTGTCTGTGATTCTGACTGATGTGTGCTGGGTCCAGGCTGCGATACTGATATCAATAATATTCCCCCCAGGAAAGGTCGGGGCCCTATGGAGTTCAGAAAGCCATTTCAATCCCTGTGAAGACAGGTAGTAGAAGTGCCACACTGGTCAGAATAGAAAAGAGTGTTCAAAACCTGAACGCAGGTGGCAAAAAACAAACCTCCAAGTTCATAATGACATCTATAAAGAGAGACTTCGCATTTGTAATCTGGCACTGAGAAATGCAAGGCGGTCCTTTTTCTCTGATATTGCCAAAAACACCAATAATGTATGTGCCCTTTTTGATACAGTGGACAGGCTAACAAACCCTCCTGTTTCAGTAGCCTTGGAACATCTGTCCACCAGGGTCTGCAATGAATTTGCCTCTTTCTTCACTGACAAAATCAAGAAAATTAGGCAAGCAGTCAGTGCCTCCACAGCAGGTACAGGATAAGTGTTGTCCTTTTGTGCACTGAAAATCGATTCAAATAGTATGACACAATTTCATCCAATCACCCGGAAAAAAAAAACCTGGAGGATATCATACAACATCTGAAATCCTCCTCCTGCTGCCTCGACATTCTGCAAGCAGGCTTTTTCAAAACTGAATCTTACTGCATGGCCTCAGATCTTCTTCAGATTACCCACCTAAATCAGACTTTTCAACACCTCAGCACATCTCAGACTAGATAGCTGGCACATATAATCTTGCACATATGCCATAATAATTTTTGCTTTTTCATTTTAACCCTTCATCAGGCAAATAACTATATTTGGTAACTTCCCCCCACTCTCTGTGAGGTCATAGAACCGCATGGATTTCTCCCAGCTAATTAGCAAAGATCAGGCTATGTCACAGACAGTGACACAATTGCATCTAACCAATCAGTATAGTAATATAATAATAATAATAATAATAATAATAATAATAATAATAACTCAATTCACCTTGAATTGCAAAATAAAAATAAAACATTTTGAAAAGAGTCACAAAAGTTAAAGTCTAATATTATCCTCCAATAACTTAAACTTCCAAGTATTTCAATTACTGCCCTATAAAGGGCTACCTGTGAATCAGCCCCCTGTGCTGTCTTGTGTCATGTTTTTGTTTCGTACTTTGTAATTTTATACTTTTTAATAATGTCAAAGTCCCCTGCTGCTACGAAAACACAATTTCCCCTCGGGGAAGAATAAAATACTCATTACCCTGTACTAATTAATTTTGTCAGTCTGTCTAAAGCTCAGTAAATATCTGAACTAAAATAAATACATATAAACTGACAGAAGTTAAAATTAAACAGTCTGGCCATGCCATTACTGTGCCAATGCTATTGCTATGCTGTGCTAGGCTCAATTACATTATACCAAGTCCATATTGGAATAGATATGCGAGCCTGCTGCATGGTCACTTTTTGTTTTAGTGGCCTTAGGAGTTTGCCAAGCTTGAAGGAAACTTAGCTCCTGTTGCTTGGTCAGCAGTGCATACCCCCCTAACCAGGGATCCTAGGTAGGCTAAATTATTCTGTGGATGTCTGAAATGAGAGCAGGCCACACAGAGAGCTGAGTAGCTGAGCTCTAGTGCACCCACAGTGTCTGCAGTGCTGCTTTTTTGCTGAGAGGTAAAGATTTTAGAAAGAGACCATATAAATGAAGGAGATGGGGTTTTGTGAATAAAATGATGACACAGGTCATAGGTCATGCAGGAACCTACTGCATGGTTACTGTTAATGTTGCGTCCACAACCAGAGATGTCAGATTACAGTCACAGGAAATGATTTGAGAACAATATATTTGTGTAGTTACAGCCAGTCACAGTCATTAAGTGGCTCCATACCAGGAAGAAAGCTTCAACTCACAACTAGGCAAGATTCTCAATGAACAAACACAGACATGCTAATTCCCATGAGTGCTTTAATGTGTTCTCTAATTTCCCAGAGCTAAAGTGCAAAATAATACCAGCAGTGGTATCCTTAATTTCCATTTTGCCCGTTGTTGGAATATACTGTGCAATGTTAATCCAGCTCATGCAAAGTGGCCTGACAGATTTGGGTTGCTGGTACCCCAACATCACGCCAAGTTCCCCTGATTCTTGTATTGACACTGGAGTTTCATTAAAGGATGCACTCATAACTGACCCCAAGCTGAGTTGAAAGTGATCAGTCTAAGAGATTGACTGATCTGAAATACTGGGACAGGATTTCTCAACAGTTCTAGTCTAGTTTGTGCCTATCATAGCATATTCTGCTGCATTTCATCTTATTCCACTGTATTGCATTTCACGTTTTGTCTCCTTTGAAGTCCACCTTTTTAAGAGGTTACATACCTCAATAGGTTGGTTCTCAGGGCATTACAAAATAACCAAAGGATCCTTATGAAATAGACATATTTTATCATTTTCTGATCTGTCATCGCAATGTTTAATGTAGGTTAAGATTCGGGCACCATGTGGTTTAGGTTAAGCCAAGTTTATAGTTGAAAGAGAAATTAAGATATGAAGCGCGTAAGCTATTTCCACCTGCTTTAAGAACGGTCGAAAAGCAACGGTTGAACTCCGTTGTCAGGGAAATGTAAAGATGAGTTGCTTTAGACTTTAAAAAAACAGGTGCAACATGGTACACTTCTGACCACATCCTTCAATGAATGTGAGTTAAGGCACTGGAAACTTTCAAATGGAGAAGGTAGTGCCTTTAAGCATACTGCTGCTTTTCTCTCTTACAACAAGACCGCATTTTCACAGAAAACGCAGATATGACTGAATATGTCTTCTTAACTTTGCTGCCACAGCGAACTAAGACTGTGTATACCGACAGAAAAAAGATGTGTTTATTAACTTAACTGACTTTGAACACATATGACAATATTAAGATTATAGTATATGCTGAAATGTAATGTAACAGTGGAACATTTGTAGAGTTGCAAAGTCAGCAAACTGATTTAGTAGTGTCAATCGCAGCAAATATGTATTAACATTATCCACCATAAGCTATTGGTTGTACTTGTCAACAAAGCTCCAAAGTGTATTCCATCTGTGTAAATAATGTAAGTCATTATTTATTTACCTAAAACCTGAACCTTAAACATGTGTGTTGTTACAGTAATTTATGATGATATTCAATATTTACCTGGTGAATTCTTTGACTAGCACACTTAATTTGTTGAAGTAAAACACTGTCACTTGCAAACTTGTTCATCCCTGGGAGTAAATGAAATTACAACAATTCTGGGAAAACCTGTTTTAAGTGTTTTGCAGTTCAATTTGTTTAGTGCTGATGTTTCTAAAAAAAAGGGAAGTTATGTGAGCATGAAGAACTCACCATGGCTGTTGCAGCGAGAAGTTTCCACTATTCGATTGTCCTGGTCGTAGCATACCATGGCCTGGTAACGATATCCTTGGCCGCACTCCTTGATGTCACCTTGGACCTTCATGCCCAGTTGACCCTCCATCCGGCCACTCTCAGGTAGGACACAGTCCGACCAGTTGCCCAATGGCTGGGCATTGTATTTGTTACATGGGCAATACTGGGTCTCACTCAGGGGATAAATCTGGTGGTTTTTACACTGGTCACGCTTTTTGCTCTTCCCTGAAAAAAAGTCAACAACAACAAAACAAAGTCAACTAGGTCAACTTTACACATTAAAAAGGTTTAAAGTCAGATCACTTTTTCACATCCATTGATCTAAACTCTAAAAATAGACGAAATCTTGAATCTTTCAAGTGTGCTTGAAATTAAAACCTGTCACTTACCAATTAGCATCCTCTTGCGGGTTCTGACGCCCACACAGTCAGCTGTGCAGGAGGAGAACTTGGACCAGCTGCTCAGTTGACATTCTTCCTGGCATGGTACGTGGCAGTGGTATGTGAAATGTGGCATTGAGCCGGCAGACTTAAGACATGCTTCAATGTCTGCCTGCCCACCATCCTGCTTCCGACATGAAACAGCTACAGAGGGAAAAGAGCAATAGTTTTATGAGGATGGTGACTTCTCATTTTGTCAAGTGAAACTAGAGTATTTGCATTTTCTTAAGAAAATGTGTGTGATTGAAGCATCTGCCACTGTTGCTTCTGGTAATCGATGTCTACAATAATCACTAGGGATGTAACGATACACTGAACTCAGAACAGAGCAGAATGCACTTGCAGACAAATTATGACTGAAAAAGATTTCTTTGATTATTTCTCCGGCAAAAGACACAACATCCCCTGTAACTGCAAAACACAAACTGTGCAATGAATACTATACATATATATATATATATATATATATATTAAAATAAATATATATATATATAAAAAACTACCAAATATATTTTTTCTTGTCTTTAACAAATGAAAGGGAATCTCTTTTAATTTATCTGAGGTAGAGTAAACTGTACAAGCCAATGCATATGTCTTAAAATTTCAACTGAAAATATGTTTCAAATGGCAAAAAATGTAGTTAGATTTTTAAAACAAATCCAACATCAACATAACTACATGGATTATACAAATAAATAAAATCTGAAATATTCAAATAAACAAACTAAGGCCTACATGAGTTTCTAGTTATTTCATGTTGGGGTTTTTTCAGCATTTCATCATTCTCAGGCAGAGGCTGAGATCTTTGCACATTCACAATGTCCCCTGTTGGCTGATAGAATGCTAATGTTAGCTATTTAGCAAGCTAATGCTAGCTGTGTTAGCAAGCACATTTTTTTTGCAAATATCTACTTTTGTTCTCTTAAAAGTTCAGTTTTTCAGTTTATCAGATTTTCTAAATCTAGTTCTGACTCTCCGTTGACTTGTTGGTCAAGTCAACGGAGAGCGATGACTGGTTTCCCCTCTGGTGGGGATGGCTGAAATGTGCGCTGTCTCTATGGCTAACAGTGAAGTATGCCATTTCCCCCTCTGCTATTGAAAAAGGGTATTGCGTTTCATTTTTCATCCCAACCGATTTAAATTATCACACATTTGTATTGATTTTTAAGTGACTTGTGATGCATTGTTACATCCTTAACAACCACAGTATGTTAAACTTGTCCTCAAGGTAAAGCCACTAGCTAAGATTAACATATTCTCTTATTCGGGGAAATTCAACCTGTGCATTTAACCCATCTATCACATACTATTCCACACACGTACTGTTCCTCGTTTTGTGGAGTGGTTGACACTGTTGGGCAGTACAGTCATTGAGCAGCCTTGGACACACACCATCTGGGCCAGCAGTCTTCCCAGTTCTAACCTCACCCCCACCTCTGTGACAGACAAGGGTGGGGGCTCAGGTGTAAGAGGGGGTGGATGCTGCATTGGAGATGTACACATGCTGGAAATGAGGAGGTGGTGGAGGAGAAGGAGAAGCAGCATTGGAAATGGCTGAGGCCACTGTATTGAATCGGTTGAAGAACTGGTTGAATTCATCAGGTGTTTCTACATAACCCACCACTGACTGTCTCTTCTTGTTGTTAAAACCAGAGATGGTGTTGATTCCTCTCAACATTTCACGGATGATGTTGTGCTGTAGATTCCTCTACAATTTCTTCTTGTATTCTGCCTTTGCCATCTTTAGTCTCTTCTTCAACTTGAATTGTACTTGTTTTAGCCATTCTTTGTCACTATCTCTGAAAGCTGCCTTCTTCTAATTGAGGATTTCCTTTAAATCAATAGTAATCCAAGGTTTGTGGAGCAGTGTACAGACCTTGTAGGAATGAGTGTCTCCACAGAAGTTGATGTAATCAGTAAAGCAGTCAACTTGTCTGTCCATGTCCATGTTCTCCTCTGTTTCTAGCAACCAATTCCAGACAGTGCATTCAAAGCAGTCCTTTAGAGCTTCAGTGGCCCCTATTGTCCATTTCCTGAGTTTAGTTGCAGGTTGCCTCAACACATAGGGTTTGTAACAAGTCTCCAGAAGAATTAAGTTGGCCATGTGGCGGTAAGGCAGTAGCTCTGTAAGCTTCTTTGACATTAGCATACAGCAGATCAAGGGTTTTATTTCTCTGGTAGGACAATTAACAAACTGTGTAAATCGAGTCTCCTGATATTATCAAAAATGCTTCAGGATGCTTAGTCTGTATCTTTGCAAGGAGGTCATATAGAACTTCACATGGAACATCGGCAGTTGCCTTGGGTGGGATGTACACAAGTATTGTTATGATATGACTGAATTCTCTTGGTACATAGTGAGGTTTCATGCTAACTCCCAATAACTCAAATTCCGGACAGCACATTTTCTCCTTGACAGGAATATGTGCAGAACTGCACCATCTCTGGTTCACAAACAAAGCCAAGCCGCCACCTTTTTTTCTTGCCACTAGCGTTAGCAATTCTGTCCGTTTGTATGAAAGTGAAGCCAGGCTGATCAACAGTGGAGTCTGAGATCTTTTTCAAGCACGTTTCCTTAAAAACACATGAGACTGCACTCACGGTATACTTCCTGAGTCTTCAATAATATCTCCAGTTCATCACTCTTGTTGGGCAGAGAATTTAAATTTACCAAGATGACTGATTGCAGAAAGGGCTTATGTCTCCATTTTCAAGCCTTCATCTTTGCACCAGCATGATATCCATGAAAATACCTCTATAACTCAGCTGGAATAGCATGGTGGTGTCCCCCAGACTTGCTCCGTTTCAGTGAAAACAGCTCTTCTCTTGAATAAACTCTTCTCTCCACAAAAGTATCCATCAAAAATATGACAAAAAAATATGATGAATTACAGTATAAGTGCAGTCCAATTAACATTTACCTGGTCTCTGGAGGACCCAACTCTGAAGGAAGGATCCTACCAAGGGAGGATCCTTGACTTTGGGATACAGCATCACACAGGGCTCCTGTTTATTTTACTAGTATGTTGAGTGAACATATTCACTGATTGACTGATGCCCAGGCAGTACATTCAGTGAAGGCATCACTGATTGGCTGATGCTGAGGCAGTATGCTCAATGAACCGACTGACTGATGGCGAAGCAGTGTGTTCAGTACATGAATGACTGACTGGTTGGTATGCAAATCAGGGCTCCTGTTCACTGTTGTAGTGAAACATTTTCTGTGTCCCAGGTCAAGGAAGGATGGCATAATTTGAAGGACACTATGTCATCCCAATGTACAGTCCTTTTGCCAAAATTCAAAGGATGCTTGTGTGTATCCTTCATGCACCCACAAAGCTGTGCACGAGATGGTCTATCGGAAGATAGTGTGGCATATAGTAGTGGTAGTGATAGCAGTGACTTTGGCTTGGCTTGAGTCTTACTTGTGTGATTAAACATAGGTGACGTTATGTTAACAACAAGAGAATGCAATTTCTGATTAAACTTTAGTGTGAATGCTGGATGCTGAATTACTGAAGTTCCAGTGCAATGCTAGCTTAAATGAGTCAGAATTAGTTGAAGTAGGAGAAGCAAGAAGTAGATATAGTGGGAATAGTTAGAAACGCAGGAAATGGTGGAATTAATAAAAATGTTTTTGAAAAGTATTTGAATGAATACCAATAATGTAAAAAAAGAGGTGGAATATTTGTTTTAGAAGAGATGACGCTTATATTGCAATGCTGGCTTATGTGAGTCAGAGGAT
Organism: Serranus cabrilla; assembly: GCA_903364295.1. Taxonomy (NCBI): domain Eukaryota; kingdom Metazoa; phylum Chordata; class Actinopteri; order Perciformes; family Serranidae; genus Serranus; species Serranus cabrilla. Next base: position 451,751 of record CAFUXE010000036.1, on the reverse strand, counting down.
GCTGAAGAAGTGTGAATGGGTCTTGTTCTTAATCTCAATATTTAAGAAAAGAAAATCAAAATGATGTCATATGTTAAATATTGTTGAAGAACTGAAGCTAAATTTCAATGGCTTAAATAAGCAAGAAGTTGATATATTAGAAATAGTTGGAATAATGGGAATGGGTGAAATTAGTCTGAATGTATTTGGAATATTCACTAAAAGGTGAGAAAGTGTAGGACATTTTTTTTTTAAATGTTTTTTTCAAAATAGTGAGGATCTGTTTCTGAATGTGCTCCTCTGCATTGCACAACAGTTAGGTCCCCAACTTTTCCTCTGAGCATTCCATGCAATACACACTAATGTAAAAATGTGATAACAGCACCTTTACTAACCTTCTAACAAAGATCATTATTGAAATTGAAAATTCTTAAGTTTGAATAGAGTAAATAGCAGATAAAAAAGCATGAAATGTATGAATTTGTATTGAGTGAGTTGGTGAATAGAAGAGGGCTCATACTGAATTGCTTCTCTCCAGCACAGTGTGTACTATTACAAGTAATGGTCCATAATAACAGGAGCTTCCTAAGATGGAAGAGCAGGATGCTCATCATTTGATCAGATTCCACCAGACATTGGTCTCTGTCTTTGATACTTTAATTGCCTCACTGTATGCGCTGATAACAAGTGAACTGTCTGCCACAGGTAGCGGTGCTACACTCAGCCCTATCCCTGTAAAAAAATAGTAAATGTTTTGTTCAGAGATTTTCTACTGATCCTCTAAATAACCAAACATTTAGAAGAGTAAAAACCTGGACTTAAGTTTATTAGTATTGTATAGTTTATGCTTAAACTGCAACATTCATACCCCTTTTCACAGTCCCATAACATTTACAGCTAAATTAAAATTGTATGCATCCCAAAGGTACTGCTTTAATGCCAACTTTGCTATTCCAGGCTCTTGCAAAGAGAGCATGTAGATGAATGGACCTGATCAGTGGTCCAGACTTAAACCAAGTCTTTTTGGTTTAGCTGTTATTTGTGGTCTGTTAAATTAGTGTGTTCATAAAGAGAACAAAATAAAATGAAAATGAAAGTTTATGCAATCTGTGCCCTTGTCTGTGTGTTTGTCCTCACCCCTAACCTGCAGGCCTGGCCCACAGGTCTCCTGAGCTCCAAGACTGTCTTGACGCACTGACCATGGAACCAGCTGACATCGCCGCCATTTGTGGGTTTTCCATCTAAAAAAGAAAGAGAGATATAAGAATCAGAGGTGTCTTGACCTTATATTTATAATAACAATAATAATAATAATAATAATAATAATAATAATAATAATAACTTAGATGTGTATATAGCCTTTCAAGAAACCCAAGGACGCTTTACAGAACAAAGGGTATACACAGAAAAAAAGGGAAAAACAAGTGAGGGCACTGAAGACAGGGAGTGAAAATCGGAGACTAGGGATGTTTTTAAGATGGAAGAATGCAGTTTTTGTAACAGATTTGATGTGAAATTGGAAGGAGAGGGTAGAGAATGATGCACAGATTGTGGACCTCAGAGGATGGGGAGATGGAGCAGCTGTCCACGGTGAGGAGGAGGTCTCCAACCTTCCCGAGAAGCTCCTTGCTGTTGAGTTTGAGGAGGTTTGAAGTCATCCAAGTTTTTATGTCTTGCAGGCAGGTGAGTAATGACCGGGGTGGAAGCTGAGAGGATGGAACTTTGTTGATGTACAGTTGGGTGTCGTTGGCGTAGGAGTGGTAAAAAATACCATGTTGGTGGATGATCTGACCAAGGGGGAGCATGTAGATGTTGAAAAGAAGGGGGCCAAGCACAGAGCCTTGTGGTACACCTTGGTTGACTGGGACTGTGTGGGAGCTGGAGTCACTGATAGTAGTAAACTGTTTTCTGTTAGATAGGTCGGATTAGAACCAGGAGAGAGCTGGACCAGAAAGGCAGAGTTGTTCAGATAGGCAGTTGAGGAGGTTGTCAAAAGCTGCAGAGAGGTCGAGGAGGATGACGAGGCTGATGTGACCAGGGTCTGCTGCGATGAGGAGGTCGTTAAGGGATTTTGATGAGGGCAGTCTCTTTGCTGTGGTGGGGTCTGAAACCGGATTGGAGGGGTTCATAGAGCTCGTGGTTGGACATGTGGTGGTGGAGTTGAGCGGCAACAGCTCTTTCCAAGATTTTACTGAGGCAGGGAAGGTTGGAGATTGGATGGTAGTTGTTATGAGTATTTGGGTCCATGCCTGGCATTTTGAGGATGGGTGTGACTTAGGCTGTTTTGAAGCTGGTGGGGAATGTACCGGATTTCCGGGAGGAGTTGATGATATTAACCATGGTGGAGCACAGAACAGGAAGATATGCCTGGACAGTCGTCATGGGATCCAAGGCAGAAGTGGAAGACTTGGCCTGGTCATCCAGCTAGGAGACCTGGTGGGCATCCACAGGAGTAAAGGAGGAGAGACAACGCAGAGACAGGGGTGGACCAGAGGGAGCAGAGTTGGCCTTGCTTTTGAAAAAGTCCAGAAACACATTGCTGGGGTTGGGGGTGTCTGGTGGGCCGGGGGGGTCAATGGGGCGGAGAAGACAATCTGGGGTGATGTTGCTGGTTGCGGCGATAGATGAGGACAACCTGGAGCTGTGTGGCACGTCCTGCCAGATTGAAAGCAAGGCATTCAAAGGAGGTGATATTGTGGACTGGGAGTTATTTGGGCTCTAGAGATTGTAGAGCGTTTGTCAAAAGTGTGTATGGTTCACGGTTGTAAAAAAGGCTGCAGTTTCTGTGAATTTAGGCTACAAAACACTTCCTGGTAAGGTGTTTCAAAGACAGTTTAAAAAGTAAATAAATGTACGCAAATACTGTAAGTGAAGTAGTTACGAGGGTTACATGAGTAACACAACGTTACACAAGCTACGTTAAAAAAATGCACTTTTGTTTTCAAAAGAACAAACCCTGTTCTACTAGGTGAAAGTCCACAGTTTGTTCGATTCAATTTTTTAAGAATAATAATTATTCATAATATTCAACAATGTTATGGAAGAATAATGATAAATCAGTGGAGTACTCTTTAATGCCTGTGGAATTTTACTGCTAGCACTGCAATTACACCAAAAAAAAAAAGTTTTCCAAAATAATATTATTAAGTATTCGTATTTAATTTAATTAGAGCATACAATGGAGATTTTGCATACAATGACCCTTTGGCACCAGTTTGGGTGTAAACTTCTGGAGTTCTTTTGGCAAACAGAAAGATAGCATAGCCATCAAAATAACTGCTATCTGTATGTACAACTGGCTGTGAATGTGTGACACGTGCATTTGTTTTTGGTTAATATGGACCAGTTACCTGTATCCTGGACAGACAGATGGAGCCTCACACTCTCTCTCCTGGGTCAACACATCAGGACAGTCCTGTCCCCCATTGGCTTGTAACTGGATAATAATACGTTTCCTGTGCTGCTTCTTCTTGGTGTTACCACCTCAGCAAAGAAACAAGAAAATATCATATATAAACTATATATGTAAATTTCAGACTTAGTATAAATAGAATTATTGTGATGACAGCAGGTTGGTTTTTTTTATATTTTCTGTAATGTATCTATTGGCTTACCCTCTGCTGGAAGGTACCTCTTCAAAGAGAGGCTAATGATGTAATCATGAATACCAATCACCATCATCTGCTAATTCTATATTTATATCCAGAATTCCCTATCTTTCATTGTAATTTTTGTTTCAAGGATCACTAATGAAGGATGATAATGATTTATTAAATGCAATACAGCTTCATTACATCACACAGATATAACAAGCTTTCATCTGACAAAGGCCTCAGAATGCACATGGCTATGCTTCATATGACATTTGAAAAAAAGTTAGACTTTTTAATCCAAAACGTTTGTAAATAAAAAAGTTTTTTTTTGTGCAAAATCTCATAGGCGTGACCTACGTTGCTGGCCAGTCTTGATCAGACTGACAGCTTCAAACATTGCTCCCAATTCATCAGTTAGAGCCATTTTTGGTTTGATATTGTGATTGATTTATTGTTTAATATGCAAAATGAATTTGACTTGGTCATTTGAGTGACTTGCTTATTTTATCTTTATTTACTATTTTGTAAAAACATATTTTGCTTTTGCATATTTGACATAATGGGGATGCGGTGAATAGGTAGACGGGAAGTGGTACAGTTTTTGACTGCTCAGTGACAACCTTTTGGTTTATATTTTGTCAGAAAAAGCTTATCTTGATCAGTCATGTTTTTCTAATGTTTATTTTAGAATAAATACCGCAAAGCTGATGTACGATCTCAGGCTTTTATTTTTTTAACTGAAGGGGTTAGCATGTCTCAAAGCCACAATCCCGATGGACTGATTATTTTGACTATCAGCAAAATAAGTCAGAACATCATTGTTTTCATGGTCTCCATAACTCCTTCTTCTGTTTAACAATTGTGGATGATGCCACTATGCAGAAATCCCAACAATCCTGTCAGTGTTGCTCTAGGACAGTTTGTACAGAGAAGAGCATCAGTGTTTTATGGATGTAAGAACCTTGTTGATGGAACATTTTGAGTCTCAGAGAGAACAGTTAAGATGATGCCGTCATCACCATGATTTAAAAAGAAGCAGTCAACAATTTTATTTTATCAATAGTAAACAGAAAATGTGTGTGTTTAGCATATGAAACTCTGGCTAAATAAAATAGCAGACATTATTTGATTTTTAATGGTGATTATAGCATCTGTGGAGGGTTTTGTGTCAGACAGTAATCACTGGATTGATAGCGACGAGGAAATATTTATATTTTTTCTTTAGCATTTTTTTTCTATGGGCTTTTTTTCTTGATTACTGTCGGAGAGTACTCACTAACACACTGTCCTAATTACAGGAGTATGTCCTTGGTGTCCATGCATTTAATCTTGCTTAGTTATAAAGAGGTGTAGAAGTGAAGGAGGGGTGTAATTATTTATGCAAACTGGATCAATTGCGATTGCCTGTCCATGCTGATATGTGCTGGTAGAAGGAGCTGGGAATGGAACAACTAACAATATTGTATAGATGAGATAGAATAGATGACCTGCTCTCATTTCAGAGCTAAGCAAAGAAAAAAAGACACACAAATGTTCTAGTGTACTTTTGTACTACTAATAGGAGTGAGTAAAATGATTTGTTCAGCATACTGTTGATAAAATTAACACAACAGCTGTGTCAAAACAAGAAAACAAATGAACAACATGTGCAATATCAGACCTATTTGAAATTGCTGGGTAAATCCAAGATTTGGGGGGAATAAAGATTCTGCATCAAGGTTATTGATAGCCAGCAATATATGTGCAAAATTCCAATTTGCTAAATTGGATACTTTTTATTATTTAAAGGGTTTGAATGTGTGAGGAGATGCTAGTTTTACTTTTAAGATATATAATATATTTTTTGGCATTTTTTGTGCTTTATTGGATAGTGTGACAGCAGAGAGTGAAGGGGGGAGGTGGAGACAGAGGCGCCGCCCGCTACTTACCCGCTTTACTTTTAAAGAAATATTTTGTTGGCATTCTTAATTTTACTCAACATATTTCCTGGATCATATCATGACACTGTTTTCTAAGATTATGTGATGGCCATTTTGGGTAGTCAGTGGCCTGGAGGTAGGAATCGGGCTTGTAACTGGAGGGTTGCTGGTTCAAATCCCAGGACTGGCAGGTCAAGGACTGAAGTCTGAGTAAAGTCAAGGCATTTTGCCTGTGCGACATCCTGCAAGGGCTCAGTGTGCGTAATTAAGCAGACAAAAAGACAACACTACCTGCTTGACATGTTGATGTGCAGGGGCTCCAGTCACTGTATGGTGTAATCATACAGTCTCTCTTACATGGCAGCAAGCAGGGCCTGACAGTGTCTGGGCGCAGACTCTCTGGACACCTGAAAGTACATCATTGACAGTTCAGACAAAGACGTAGAGTACCCTTAAAAATCCAATGGAGGTGTGCTGGACCAGAGCCAAAGGAACAATGCTGGTCGTTCATTTGGAAACTTTATTTTTCAGAGACTCCAGAGTTCATCACTGGATCTCTTCCGTGACTGCAGTGCAGGATAGTGAAGATAGACACTTCCATTTTTTCCATTCTTAATGCAAAGTTGGGCTTTTGTCCATGTCTTAACTATCTGCTGCAGCTTATTATATAGAAAATTCTGAAAACAAATACTATGAGGTTAAGGTCCAGATTATTCACCCAAAACTCCAGACAGTATCAGTTGTCTGTTACAGCATACAAAATATCTAAATACAACAAGCAGTATATTTGAATTTAATGGAACAGGAAAAAAGGGAGATAGGAGTTACATAAGCAAATGACAAAGAGTGTTGGGGGAAAAAAGTTATATTTTTCTGGGCCTTATTTGGATATGGTACAAATGTAGGTGCAGTAGATTTAGACAATCAGAAAATGTCAGTGTAAACCCATTAATGCTAACTGAAAATGATTATATTCTGAAAATAATTTCTTTAGCAGGCAAAAGTCTGCATTTCCTTTCAATAGTTCAATAGTTATTTACCTGGTTGGACACTTTCTCTAATCCTGAAATCACTTTCATCAGAAAACTATTTGTCGAAAACTATTTAGCTCTGCTCAGAATTCCCATGGCTGATCATCAATTAAAATTTTCCAAGCACAGAAGTCTATAGCAAACAAAAACATATATGTGCACACATTCAAAAATGTTTTAACCCCATTCAAACCATAACAAATGAAGATCCTTACATAACAAAATACATATTTACCCCCCGATTACCCTATTGTAATCGTAGTGTTTATTATTCTCCGAAATAAATATCTAATTTGGAGGCCTTATCATATTGAAAAACTCACCAAACCTTGCACATGCATCAGTCTCCAGTGAAATTTACATATTATAATATTCTCAAAAATGGGCGTGACAAAATGGCTCTGTAGCGCCCCCTAGAATGTGAAAATGGAACGGCACCCTATGGGGAGCATTCACGTAAATAAACGAAATTTGGTACACATATGTATCATGGGGAGACACACCAAAAAGCCTCTTGGAGCCATACCCAAAACCCAACAGGAAGTCGGCCATCTTGACTCAAACATGGCATTTTTGGCTGTTTTTGGCCATTTTTCGACTGGACACCTCGTACTTCCTAGAGATTACATCGGATCGGCTTCAAACTTGGTCAGTACATTCATAAGGCCTTTGGGATCTAAAATTATTAAAAGCTTTAATGGTCATCGCAATATGTGGGAGTGGCATAGCAGCAAAATAGCTGCGAAAAATGGCGTGACACCATAAAAACTGATATTGTTATATCTCTGCCATACTTTGTGGGATTCATGACTTGAATGAAGTGTCATGGAACTCAGCAGAGAGTCCCTGTTTAATTACTGATTGTTTAGCCAGCCCCTTTTTATTAACCACGCCTTGAATGAAGTGTCATCGAACTCAGCAGAGTCCCTGTTTAATTACCCCGCCCCTTTTAATTAAACACGCCCCCTTTCTGTAACTAATGAACCGTAAGTCATAGTCTTGTATGAGGTGTCATCGTACTCAGCAGAGACTCCCTGTTTAATGACGTAATTATTGCCCCGCCCCTTTTCATAAGCCATGCCCATATTCTATAACTAGGGAACCGTTTGCCAATTTATGTTTATTGGCAGTTATCATATACTGGTCACATCTGGTGATGCTGGTGAAAGCAGGTGCCCCTCTCTCCATTGATGTGAAAGTGTGTCCTAAGGCTGCAGGCTTGCTGCTCAGCATGTAACAGTAGGTTTAGGAGTAAGTGCAGGACTAAATTGTGAGATTAATTTACATACACACCATGGGGGGCTGGGGTGTTTTGCATGTGTAGTGCTGTGCTGCCAGAATAATGCTCCCAGCAGATGCCTTTTGGGGGCAATCAGACCTAGATGCTTAAAACAGCTCATCAGCTAACACCTCTTCCAGACACCAGCAGCAAGAGACTAACCAGGAGACTAAAGTGCAAAATGTGCCATGTGCAAACAAAGTCTGCAAACAAATACTGTTTGGTCATGCTGTTTGGATTTGACTGTGTATAGCAGAACTATTCATTCATCTGCATTGGGATCACACTTTCAGGTCTTCAGTAGCAAAATACTAAATTACTAAAATTTGATTTTACTATAATCATTCAGCCTGACATTATAAGAACAGTCAATTGTTTGCATTATTTTTATTTTGCTCTAACTCCCTGAAAATATAATTCACCCGACCATTTGTTTTTTTTTGTAAAAGGGTAAATTATAGAGTTTGAATGTGTGATAAGCTGCTGGTTTTGTAATTAGCTTCCCTCATGCAGTGTAAATTCACAGTATTTTTATTGAATATTTTGTTGATATCCTCAATGTTACTTAACACATTTCCTTGATCATTTCATGACACTGTTCTGTAAGTTTATCTCAAGGCCATCAGTTTTTAATTATGTCATCTCTGTTTCTGAGAAATCATGTTTTTAGTGTACTTCAGATCTTGTCAGTGGCTTCACATACAAAATGCACAAGCCTTATTTGCAGCTCCCACTTGAGAAGAAGCCTGTCAGACGTGCAAATAAAAATCCTAGCAAATTTAGAATAATTTCTTCCTGCAATGAAGAACCAACTACTGTACTGTATTTCAACTGCTGAATCTTTAATCAGGATTACAAAGTCTAATCAACAGCTTGCTACAGAACTTTAAGATTTTTGATGTTTCTCACTGGTAATAACTCCTCACACGTTGTAAGGAATTTCTAAGTGTTATCATTCATTCATTCATTATCCATAACCGCTTATCCAAACCCAGGTCACGGGGGGGCTGGAGCCAATCCTAGCTGACATTTGGCAAGAGGTATGGTACACCCTGGACAGGACATCTATCACAGGGCTAACACACACTCTCACTCACACCTACGGGCAATTAAACCTAAGCTGCATGTTTTTGGACTGTAGGAGGAAGCCGTAGTGTCCGGAGAGAATCAATGCCGACATGGATAGAACATGCAAACTCCACGCAGAAGGGCCGCAGGCCGGGATGAAACCGGCAAACCTTTTGCTGTGAGGCAAGAGTGCTAACCACTACACCACCGTGTGGCCCAAGTGTGATCATAATAAGGATAAATAATAAATCAATTAACATCAGTTTTCACATCCTGGTGGCATTGTGGACTAGAGTCAGCCCGTTCTGTCTTGAGTATAGAAGTCTAATGTCTGATTACATATTATATAATATAATATAACTAGTGCAGTGCCCATAGGCAGTATGTATTTGTATACTGGTGGCATACGTAGTTGTGCCAATTATGGTTAAATGAGGTTGTGTTTGAAGGTTGCATTTACATAGAGGTGTACATTGGTTAAGATATGGATGTACACTGAGATATAAATAGACATTAGAAATAATCAAAAGGCACACCATTGGACCATGCTCAACCCATATCCAAAATTTCAGGTCGATCCGACTAACGGTCAGCAAGATACATGAGCCACAAGGTCACAGACGTTCCTTGCATTATAGATAGATCATTTAACACCAATTGAAAGGTCCAGTGTTGCACTGTATATCATATCTCTTTAATACATGTTAAAAAAATATAAATATTTGACTTCAACTACCCAGCAGAGGCTGGTGTTCTGGCTTTGTACAGTATTTATACCTGTATATTATACACTATAAAGAATTTCTGTGACAGTAAAATTGATTAAATAAGGGAAAAATACATTTGTAGTAACAGGGCAACCACTGCTTACACTGATTGTTATGAAATGTAAACTCAGAAAGAAGCTAATAATTGTGAGCTTAAAGTTCATTTTAATATCTGTGACACCTGATGTTGCCTGTTTCCTTATCATTCACTGTATTACAACACTACAGCTTTCCAGCTCCAGGGTTATCTGATCCATGTTCAACCATTTTTTTGTTATTTCAAACCAAGCAAGTCATCACAGAATTGACACTGTGGCCTGCCCAACTGCATTTCTCCCCAGCCCTCTGAAGCTCTGTGTGCTTCTGTTGCTTGGCAGAGGTGGTGGTGTCAGAAACAAGGTGGTCTGCAAAAACGCCAGTAGACATGACCTTATAGTTTCAGGTTCATAAAATGTACCAGAATCCATGTTTATGTAAGATTTTACTGCCACCATTCCTGTGGTGCAAACAATATTATTAACCATGTGGAAACCATGTGAAACGTGAAAACCAATTTTAATGCTATGAATAGATGAACAGCGAAGCTATTCAGATTTGTCAACTTGTGATCTGATTACCTTGGGTGCCTGTTTAATACCGGTTACGAGCAGTCTCAGCCACTACACGTTGTCCTTCACTCTGTTCCTCCTCTCCATATCTGTATGGCTGAGCCCAGCCACCCTACCGAGGAAACTCATTTCAGCCTCTTGCATCGGCGATGTCATTCTTTTGGTCGCTACCCAAGGATCATGACCATAGGTGAGGGTTGGAATGCATATGCACCTTCTTCGCAGCGAGCACCTTCTTCACGGCAGTGAGGCCAAAAGAAACACATTATCTGCAAAAAACAGAGATACAACTCTGATGTCACCGAACGGAAACCTGTCCTCCCCTTGGTGGCGCATTGCGATCCTGTCAATCTATAACACAAACTGAATCAGAGACATGGGACAGCCCTGACAGAGACCAACACCCACTGGTATCATGTTTGATGTTGTACCAAGTATACAGACACAGCTCTCACTTCAGTTATATAGGGACCAGATAGCTTGTAGCAACAGGCTCAGTTGCAGGACCACCCACAAGACTCCCTGAGGGACATGGTTGTAAGCCTAATTCAAGTCCACAAAAACACATGTAGACTGGATGAGCAAACTCCCATGACCCCTCCAGAAGTCTTACAAGGGTAAAGAACTGGTCCACTGGTCCATTGTTCCACAGTCAGGACGGAATCTGCATTGTTCCTCCTGAACAAGGTTCAACAATCTGCCAGAGCTCACTTTCCAGCTACCTGGAGTAAACTTTCCCAGCGGGGCTGAGTAGTGTGATTCCCCGGTAATTAGAACAAATGGGAACCACCATCTCGAATGTCACTCCACAGGCACTGTCCCAGACCTCCATAGGACACTGAAAACCAAGACAGCCAAACAGTGTCCAGAGCCTTCAACATCTCAGACTTCAGACACTGCCTCCTCCACAGAGGAGGTGTTGGCTGGATTAAGGAGTTCAGCAGTGTTCTTTCCACAGTCTGGCAACACCCCCAGGTCTGGTCAGCAGGTCTCCTTCCCCACTGAACACAGCTTGAGCCAAGCCCTGCTTTCCCTTACTGATTCATCTGACAGTTGTCCAGAACCTCCTTGAGGCTGACCAAGAGTTCTACTATATAGCTTCACCAAATTCCTCCCACACTCTAGTATTTTGCTTCAGCAACCGCCACAGCTGCAGTCCGTCTGGCCAAGCGGTACTCAACTGCTGCTTCTGGAGACCCCTGGGCCAACCAAGCCCAAAGGCCTCCTTTTTCAGCTTGACGATCTCCCTCCCTGCTGGTGTCCACCAGTGGATTCTTACATTGCCGCCAAGCCAGGCACTGATGACCTTTCAACCACAGCTCCTGCCAGCTTCTGCCAGCCGCTTCCACAATAGAGGCTTTGAACATGGCCAACTCAGACTCCAAGTACCCAACCTCACCTGGAATGCAGGAAAAATGATTTTCTTCTACGTACTATATGCTTTATATGTCTTTATACACTGCCTGGCAGCACATATCACTCAAACGTAACACCATGGCACTTACTCATAGATCTGCTGAATAGGTACTTGCTTGTGTTGTACTCTCAGATGTATGTTGCTTTGTAAAAATTGAGAAATTAAATTGAAATTGTAACATTGTAACATTGTAATACATTCTTGTCGCCATTGTACAATTTGTTTACAGTATGGGCTACAACTCGGCATTCTCAGCTGTAACCAATGAAAATAATTTGCCCCGACCTAGCTGATTGCAACCTTGGTGGTGTACTATTCACACTGAAATCCAGCCCATATCTGACACATCTCTCGATCTGGGTCAAGAAGCCGAGTTGGTCAACGCGGGTTAACCTTTTCAAACAGAAAATTAATGCTGATTCAACCCTGGTTGGTCCGTTGGGGTGAAAGAGGGTATTGATGGGTTTCTGTGACGTCACATTTTTTGTCCTGCTGTCATCTTTAGGACTCACTGCGCTAGCAACCTCTACTGGTAGGCTACAAGTGGGAAATGGCTTCTGCCAGCACAAACCAAACTATTACGGAGGAAAATCAGCGTTATGTTACAAAAACGAATATTTTAGGATTGGATCCATATCGACTACCAATTGCAGTACTAACCCCGCTATTGTTTGCTGAACATTTGTCAAACATATGTTTTGGCGCCATTTTCATCTACCTGGTGCACAACCTATCGCCATACAGCAAGGAGTCACTGAAGGCATTCAAGAGCACTGAGGCATACCTTTATTTTCGCTGGATGGGTACACGATCCGCGGATGTATCATCTAAAGATGAAGAAAATGTTTGTAGTCATAGGAAAGGTACGTTGTGTGTTTACTTACTATGCTATAAAGTTGCTTGGTTCTTTTAAATGACCTAGCCAGGTTAGTCAGAGCTAACCTAGGCTTAATGATGTTGCTAGGTACACGTCCTGCGTCCCTGACGCATTAAAATATGAAAGGACGCAATGAATTCACTATCCATGCGTCCTCATTTTCCGATGAAAAATGATACATTGTGAACAACAACTTGTGTTTAAAATCACAGTAACTAGCAAAAGAAACCTTGCCGTCAGCGGACCTGACGAGCGCTGTTTCAACACTTTGCGTATTAACTCAGCACAGACATGATTCCCTTGAGTACAGTATCGCAATATGCTAGTTTAGCCGCTACAACAACAACTAGCCAGTTTAACACTACAATTTAAGAAATAGAAGAATATAATAAATAGAAAGAAATACATTTTTTATTGGGGACCCAT
>CAFUXE010000036.1:410153-438189 GCA_903364295.1 Serranus cabrilla | reverse complement strand
CTGAATTCGTACTTGATCTTATTTCGATCTTGAAACTGCTCTGATTTGGACTTGTCCCAGACTTCATTTAAAAAATCTTTATTAGAGTATAGATCTATGGACCTCTTGTAGGGCAGAAACAACTTAGGAAATTACTGTTTACAGAAACAGAGGCTTGGGTTGCCAACACATTGTTTATGTAGTGTCAGAACCAGAATGTAACCAATGCTAAAGGAAACTGCCAGTAGGCTGCAGAGTGAACTGTTACGTTGGATATGCAAATAAGTTCTGGCAAAAATGCACTCCAGTGTCCAATGTTATATTATGGGTTTTGCTATACAGGTCTAAACTGGGAATAACTTAATGCTGCAAGTATTTGCATCTATCCTGCATTCTTCAATGCTTTTTCAACGTAACTGTTCCCTTTGAAACTTAACCAAGTTGTTTTGTTGCCTAAACAAAACCGATTGCTGAAACATGAGTAGTTTTGTTGCCTCAACATAAACTTCCATTTCAAAATGGTCTGATTACAATACAATCCCTGATTGTAATATGCCAAACACACCTGGATGAGGGCATACCAAGGAGGCACAGTCCTCATACGCGGGTGGCCCGGGTTCGAATCCAACTTGGACCCCTTTCCTGCATGTCGTCCCCTTTCCTGTATATCTCTCACTATCAATAAAGCCAGAATTGGCCAAAAATATCTTTAAAAAACGAATTTTAAAAAAGGATAGCTGGGATGTGAGAGATAACATTGTGATCTTCAGCCAGATGCTTACCATATGTGCAGCCTCCCATTTTTTCTCAAAACAAGGTTTGGGGAGAATGGCTCAGTTCTCACAGTTATTTGGCAGCTTTGAGGCACTTGCTTTAGTATCATTCAAGCACTACATAGATACCCATTTTCAACCTTGTTTGAAACACTTCATTCTCAGGAATACTGAATTCTATGACTACCCTGTAAAAGTGTGTTCTCTATTTTCAAAGCACAGAATTTTGCTGTGCCAGCAGATTAACAGGAATAGATTACATCAAGCTAGACACATTTTTATCCCTCTACTTAAACACATGGAGACTACAAACTACATGAGCAAAAATTACTTGCTGTCCTCTAAGAACATCAAATATGCATGTACCAAAGATTGGATGGACCAATGACAGCATGGAAGGACCTTAAACAGAAAAAAAGGCAAAATCCTTGTGAATTTATTTAAAGGATCTTACATATCATACAATAAAGTGTGACAATGTAATTATGAACACTGTGCTTTTGGCTTTAGCCGGCTTGTTTTCCTTACAGTCTAGCTTACCCTGCATCACAGTAACCCACGCCACAACCTTTGCAGTCGCTGTAGAGGAAGAAACAATAATTGACATATATATATATATACACACATGTATATATATATATACTTTGGCATTTCACCAGGCATGCACTTCTAGCATCACTTTTGAATTTGACCAGTATAGGTTGGTCAGAGCAGATACTGTTCTTTGTGTCTTTGTTCATATCAGAATACAACAACTGACTGATTTCTGACTGAAAGGTCCTGCATTGTTTTGTTCTCCTGTTGCAGTACTTGGAAGTTCTTACCTTCTCCAGCATTATAGGCAAGAATGGAGCGAGCTCTGGTCTGCTTGCCCTCTGTGTTTTTTCCAGAGCAGGTGTGCGAGCAGAGAGACCAGGGGGTCCAGGGGCTCAGAGCGCAGTCTTTTGGGCAAGGCACTTCACAGATGGCTGGCATGGGCAGGATGGCATCACGGCAAAGCTGTCTCTCAACATATTTACCTGGATGGACACAAGCAGATTTATGGTATTCAATGTGTCAGTACAAAAAATAAGGTTCAAAAAAGTGCTTCACATGTATATAAAAGTCAATGAAAAGTATCTAGCCAAGAGACCAAAATTATTTTGTTTATTTAACCATTATTTTACAAGGAATATTCCTATTGAGATTCAGATCACTAGCCAAGACAGGAGCATAAGTTTCGTATTAAAGAACAAGCAACAGACTGGACTCTAGGAATTAATCTATGATTGAAAGGGGCCCAGATAGGCCCCTAATAAAATTAAAATACTGTAAAATAAAATCAAAAAATGTCGCTGCTGTGTTGGTGGCCCTGTCAAGATTCTTTTCATGGGGCCCAATATCCCTAAGAGGGGCCCCTGGTCTAACAACCTCCAGAACTCAGCACCAGCTCCCTGCGACCCAAGTTCTGGTAAGTGGTTAGGGATAATGGATGGATGGATGGAATATAAACATGAAATAAAAATCGTGTTCTCCTACCACTGGTTGCAGCGTTGTATGATATAGTTTCAACACAACAATATAAACTGCTGTATTTCATCAATTAAAGTTTGCATAGATACATACAGACATACTCTTAGAACCACACCGACATGAGGGGAACACTATCGTTTCCACAATATGCAACCAAGGGCTGAAAAGTTCACGAAATGCCTGTATCTAGCTACGTTTGCATGTTTAATAAGCATTTTAGCACGCTATGTGTACCAGGGAGGACAGTTGGGTGTTTGCAAAAATAATACTAACAAACATAATAATTGCTTTGGGTTTATCCTTTTTCCAGTACAACAGAAGTTACATCTTGTCAAATGCTCTAACTTAAGCTAAAAAATATAGTTTGATATTGGATATATGACTTATTGACAAAATACTCTGTATAAGAACTTTAACATTAATAAACTGGATGTCAGGATCCCACAGTATTCCCTATTGTCACTACACACAACGTGTCTCACGTTTGTATACGTCAGCATCCACCGACCGGGCTTGTTTGTTTCATTGGTTCATCAGCTGAGAAAAACTTTTTTTAAAAGTTAGGGCTTCCTTATCCTGCTCTTAGTGCATTTAACCACACGTCATCTTTCAGACATTATTTTGTTGTTAATTGGCAGACAGGATTGACAAGGAGGCTCCATCATTCAATATAAAGTCAATCGAGAGAGATGGAACATGCTCCTCTCCCGTGGGGGCTGTCTCTATGTTTTTTTTTTTCAGTGGGTTTTTTTATGTTCTATAAGAGTTTGGTATTCAACTCTCCTGATGATCTTTGTCTTTGACTCAAATCAATCACATCAATTAAATCAAAATGACTTTATTTATTCCCAAGGGGAAATTCAGTTAGTCTGTTGACTCGTGAATTAGACAGCCTGATGGCTGTTGGAGCGAAGGATCTCTTGAATCTCTCTGTCCTGCAACGTAGAGAGAGGAGCCGTCAACTGCTGCCTCTCCGATCCACAAAGGTGCTGTGCAGCGGATGATCCGGGCAATTCATAATGGTCTCGAACATCTTGATGGTGCATCTCTCCACCACCTCCTCCAGTGTGTCCAGCCTGACTCCAATCACAAAGCCAGCTCTTTTGACCAGTCTGTTCAACCGCCTTGCATCTCTGTGTCTGATGCTGCCTCCTCAGTAGAATGCAGCATAAAACAGCACACTTGCCACAACAGACTGATAAAACATCTGCAGCATTTTACCACAGATGTCAAAAGATCTGAGCTTCCTTAAGAAAAAGAGGCTGCCTTTCCCCTTTTTGTAGATAGCAAGGCTCTGTTTACCACTGCTCCTGTTCTGTCTCATCCAGACCCGGCCAGTTCATGGTGGAAACGGATGCCTAGGACACTGGGGTTGGGGTGTTACTTTCCCATTGCTTCGCTACTGATCAGCAACTCCATCCTTGTGCTTACTTCTCCCACCCTTCTGGCTCACCCCTTCATAGTCTGGACCATAATAATCTGGTGTATCTGTGCTCAGTCAAGCAGCTCAATAGGGCAGCTCCTGATACTGTCCGCTCCCAGGATCTCCAGTGGGCACCCAACTCCTGCGTTATATATATATATATATCATCTAAAGTTATAAAATATAGATATGACTTCCCTTGTAGCTTAGCAGGAACAAAGTGTTTCACAGAAAGCACCTTCCTATTCTTCTGTTTCACAACATCTGACACATCCAGGGGAGACTGCCTGTCATGCAGTGGTGATGGTGAAGAAAGATAGACTAAATCCAGGATGACTGTGTAGAGCAAGCTCCCTAACTCTAAGCATGCTAATCTAGTTTCCCAATAAGTCTGATATAATAGGGTTGCATAAAAGGAAGAAAATACCATTTTAGCTGTGTGCCTGAGTGCAGACAGAAATGGATCTAGATAATGAGTACACCAAGGAATATAAAATAAGAGAATATGATATGGTGAAAATGTGATCATTACCTAAAGGATAAGTAATGTAGGATATTTCCTTTCGGTCAAAGAATGTGTTTACACCACAGTGTATACTAATGCTAATTGGGGAAAAAATATGTTATTTTTTGACCAAAAAATGCCTTTTATGGAACAAAATGTTAAAAAAGGAATTTTGCTTGGTTTTAAGATACATTCTCAAATTAAGGAGAGGCATATTTTATCTGATACTGACACATTATGTCAAATCATCTCCTAGCCTAGGAAATAGATTAAAAATGTGTCACACATGCTGTTTTTGTTTTTTTCGCAAGTCAAACTGAGCTAATTATTTCCTACAGTGCCATCTTTTGGAAACCAATGTTGCCCTGAAAGGTTATAGTAGTTTTTCGGCAGTACTTTTGCTTTTACACTTGTGTGTGTCTACTCACCATCGCTGTTGACACACTGCACTTGTGGGATATGGATTCCTGGTCCACATTCCTTCTCATTATCAGGGATGCAGTCCTCCAGTTTAACCACCAGCCAGTCGTAGCAACTGGGGTCTTCACACGGTATAGCCTCTACCAGGTGGGGGCAGTTGCCTGTCCCCCCTGTTGGCTCATTGATGATCCTTCTCTTCCTCAGTTTGAAGCCTGCCAGGAACAACAAGAGGCTGATGGAGTAAATGAAAACATTTATCTGGGAATTCAATTCTACCAGGCATCACTCACTTGCTTTTTACAGGACATATTATGAATTGCATGAATACAAGATAGAAAAACAGCACAGGCAACTGCTGCTGCAGAGGTAGAGGCTTTATTTTTACTGACAATACAAATAATAGTCACACTGTATGTGATGACCTATTATGTATAGTTTTGCAATAATAAACACCTCAAGAAAGGTGATGAAGGTATGGTAAAGTTAAAGGTAGAAGGTACATCTATCTATAATCTATAATTCAAGGAACGTCTGTGACACTGTGGAGCGCGTATCTTGCTGACCGTTAGTCGGATCGACCTGAAATTTTGGATATGGGTTGAGCATGGCCCAGTGGAGTGCCTTTTGACTATTTGAAGATTTTTTAATTCATATTTTCTTGAAACATTGCATAAAAGATGATTATTTACTTAGGACGTATCACGGCAGTGCATTGTTTTCTGGGGGACGATACCGCGTGTGACACTCGGGCCGTGACATGGTGGGTAATGTAGGCAGGAAGTTTGCCTTAATGCATGTCAACAGTCTGGACATTCACCAGAAAGCGTGTTTTCTGAAAACCCTGAGTATGTTAACCCTGAAATGAGGGAAACTCCAGGTTTTCTGTTCCAGAAAGGGAGGTAACTAAAGCACTGGTAACTGACTCTGAGAACATAACCTGCTCGGGAGCAGGTTTTCTTCAACAAACTCCAGGTTTCTCTCTGTCTCCTCCATCTTTAGAGACAGACTCCCAGTTTAATTTCCTCATTGATTCAAACCGCGTATCGAAACACATTAATTAGCGAAGGTTACTGTTAGTTGGATATTAGTTTATCACCCAATGACTGTGTAAGCTTAACATTTTCATTCACATCAGTCGTGCGTTTGAACAGAAATATTAACATACACAGCGCTACGATCCTCAGCTCAGAACAAAACCGCTGACTGTCTTTCTTTTTGCGAGTGGAAGTTCTTCTTATTCTACTTCTTCTTACAGTAACACAGTGACTCTGTGCTCTGTATACAGACCGCTGTCAGTCTGTTACCGCGACTCCACTCAATAGTTTAATGCGTAATTTCACTTCATATTGTAAAAACGCTTTATACATTTTTAGACAAGCAAGATCAATGAATAATAAAACCATCTCTGTTACTCTGACCTGACTGGCCGCACATGATTCCTATAATATTAAAGATTATAATGATTATATGAAGCAGGTTATGTATATTATACACTTGAAGACGAAAATTTAATTTTTCATCATGATGCTTTCTCAAGTGACAGCTCAAACCCTTACTGAAGTTTTTATACTGTGTGTAAATTGGGAGATAACCCTCAGTTTTAAATTGATTTAACAAGCTTTGAGCATTTCAAAATTAAAGTGACATTGCACAACAGAGGTTTGTGCAATGGCTCAATAAAAAGGTCAGTTCTTAAGGGGGCTAATCATTTTGACCCTGGTAGTATTTGGTTTTTGTAAAATAATTTGTAAAAAATTATTTTGTTTCTGTGTGCAAAGTAAAATAATATAAGCATCCAAAATAAAGCTAGGATGTTATAAAAAAAGCTGTCCTCTGCTCTGTTTAATAGCATTATTTTTTAGTTGCAGCAGCTGCAGAATGTTATTATATTATTCTGAAACTGATTAAACTGCATTTGTCAAAATATCTGAAATACAGTCAGTGAATGCTGCAGATCAAAGATCAGAGTAGATGTCAAAAATATAAAATCTGCTGTATTTTAACCTCCAAATGACAAAACACTTTACAACTGGATCAATGTGAGCTATCAATCATGTATCTTCAGTCTCTGAATCAATGTATAAACTTTATTGTTTAAAGCCAATTAAACTTTCTCCGACTCTTTTTTTAAAGATACATACAGTCCACAGTGGCTACAGGTTATCTAAATGCATTCATATATCTCTGTACATACTTCCTACGGGCACTGCACTAGTCTTACCAAATCAAGTGTAGCGTTAATTGTTTTTTAAATAAAATCACAATTTCAGAGTTTTTTTAAATCAGAAGGTCCATCTTACATCATTAAGAGTACATCAATTGCATGAGGTAAAATAATTATTTGTCAGCATTTCACTGGCTAATTGTGTTAATCAAATTAACAGATCAAGGCAACTGTTTGCTGTGTTGATTGTATACAACTGCTAGACCAGGAGTAGAGTAGTGAGAAAACCAACGATCGGGAGCGGATCCATCATTAACATGCATGGAGGACAATTTGAAGCCCTCCTTTTCATATTAGGTGCTTCATTAAGGCACAGTCAATATGCATTACTCATGGTGGCCGCTGCTTTTCCAGGGATAATTAAGGGCTGAAGCAGCGACCGCATCAATCCTGCGAATCCACAACCACAACCTGATCCAGCAGCCAACAAATAGGCAGAGCAGATAATGATGCTTTGGCTGCTACTTAAAGATTGAGCCCTTTTTTTGGTGCTGTCACAAGGCCAGGATTCTGAGTGTGATTCTAATTCTTAACTTGATATTTAATGACTAATACCACCATGACAGTACAGAAGATACATCCAGGAAGTACATCAAGCAATAGAATGACACTATGAGATGCTTTAAAAAGTTGCATACGTACATAGTACACCTGCATGCACAACGGGCAATATATAGGACTGCAATATACAGAATATACAATACAATATGTTCAGCCAACTCCCCTAAAAATTCAGGCGGATTGCTTGTATTAGCAATGTGTAGTGTTTTGGTACAAAAAGTCAGATAGACAATAGAAAAAGAAGTGTTCACTTTGAGAAAACTTTAAATGATGACAAAAGAGGTTGCGTTTATGAAAATTGCGACTTCAATATAAATAGATCAGTCCATCAATTGGTATAAAAATGCAGGTGAAAGTTTTGGGAAAGCAAGGCCCTAATACTGAGATTGCTATTGAACTCTATTACCTACATTATAACACAGTGACATTATAAGTTATACATTATAAGTCTCATAGTTAATCTTACCTTTTTTAGCTGTCTGATATTTGCAGTTTTCAAAGGTGCAGGGTCCCCAGGCGCTCCATGAAGACACCTCACACTCAACAGGACAGCTGATATGGCAGAGCTGGGTGGTATTTGGAGGGATACCCAGACACAGATTGCTGTTCATTGGTCGCAACGCTACAGAGACACAGACAAGAGGTTTGGAATAATGTTATGCAGTAATACTTGTGTTTTCATCGAAATATAACAGGCTATTGCTGCATTGACCTCCTCCTACAGCTTTAACCCGATGTACTTCCAATCTGGTCAGTACCATCCTAAAACCATTTTAATTAAATTATATGTACAGATTATTGTTTTTTATTAGAGTATGTGGATGTGACATGGCAGCGAAATATTGTTTTTTTGCAAAATAACAGGACATTGTCATAACTCAACCATGTGTTGTCCGATCTAACCCAAAATCCTCGTGTGTGATGAGAGTCCAGCCTTGAACACATCCGCATGCCAATATTGACAAGTAGTTATAGCAGCCCCCCGCAAAAGGAAGTAAAAGTTTTACTCTGTGACGTCCTGCTCTAAGCTGATAAATCAGATCCACCTCAAATGTGGTCAGCAAAGCCTCAAAATTTTGATGATGCTTCTTTATGTGCATTTTCAGTGAAGGGCATGTTTCTGGAAGTGCAGCGATCTTAGATGAATTTCCATGAGGCAGGAAAGTGATCTAACTTCTGCATACATTGTCCAATCCATCCCAAATTTCTCATGCATGATGAGAGTTCAGACCTGAAAACACATAATTGAAGCACTCCCTTTTGGCAACAAGAAATCACATGTTTTTAGATTGTGATGTCCTGTAACAAGCTGGCTCACCATATCAGCTACAGAATGGGTCAAAAAAGCCTCAAGATGTTGATGATGCATTGTTGTAATGATTGTGCATTTTCATCAAACGGTATGGCTGTGGCAGTGCTGCATATTTCAAGTACTCGCCATGAACAGAAGGTGCTTATTCTGATCAGCTTCAAACTTGGTCAGTACCATCTTAGGACCTTTATGATTAAAACTTGTTTACAGTTTTGTTTGTTACCAATGGCCCACCAGTGGGCCGACGGATATTTTGCCGGTTCGTTTCCTTCCAGAGGTCGATATCATATGAAACTAGAAGATCTAAGGAATCTATTGGTTCCAAGTATGCCAGGGTATCATGTCTGAAAGTTTAAATAATGCTGCTAATTTAGGCAATTTTTTCTTGCTATGGCCGCTTACCGTATTTTATCATTTGTGCATACTGGGATCCATAAACAGGTTTTGAAAATACATTAATTGGGTATCACTGGAAAGCTGAGACTTTTGTGGATTCAGTGATTCAGTGTGGAGCCCAGTTTTTTTTCATATGGGTTGATGTTAGTCCCTGTCGAGGCCAGTTCATTGCAGTGAGGACATTTCTTGAGTCTCAGCCTCACTGTATAAAATGAGCAGCTATGACATCTATGATTATCACAGACTCATGAAACTTTACAGCCACAAATTACAGACCGAAGAGCATTCAGAGGATGGGTAAGCAGTTTCGAGAACAGAAGTGCTCGTCATCCAATCGCTGAAAATACAGAAATCTCCAAAATGACCAAACTTTTTGAAACCAAATCAGCATGAATTTGTCTGTGTTGTTCCAAAGATCTTGGTATATTGTTGTCATAATCTGTAGGGTTTTATAAACCATTTTTTTTAATCTATTTTGGGTATTTAAAAATGGCATTATTCAGCACCAAATGTGTGTTACAAACCCAAAGACTGCTGCAACAACTGTAGGAACTCTACGTATCAGACACTCAAGCATCCTCGCTTTTGTCCTGTTGAGCTGTGGTCCTGTTTTTGCATTCTTCACGTGGGTTAAATGTGGTCGAGACAATAACCAACTTTGAGAAATCCTTCAAAGAAGGGAGGATTGCACCCATAGATTCCATTTGGGCCCCACGTGTGGAGCCATAAATACGACACCATGTGACCATAAATTTCCCCATTCGTTCCATTCAGTTCACTGAGGAGTGGAGTGGAGAGAATCTACATTCAAGCTTTTGAACTTTGACCTTTTTCTCTTCCCCTCTTCTGTGTGGAACAACTTTAAAATGTCACCAAGTTATATCAAACATATCATTTTTGTGTACAGTTCCGCTGTAGGTGTGACCTGTTTATTATCACTCTATTATTACTTTGTGACATTTTATGCATATGATATATATAATTGTGTAACCAAATCAATTAATTTTCTGATATGCTGATATACTTACATGCTTATATAACTATCAGTGATTAGTGATTCACTAATCAAACATTGCAGGAGGATCATTGTATGTGCATGGAATATGCTGTTTGGAAACAGATTGAATTCTATTCTATGCCGGATCTGTAAATAAGTATTGTACCCCTATAATCTCACATGATGGTATAGCCAATCATTGTAGAATCTTATGAGTCTACACATCCTGCTTCAGTGTCTCCTAAAATTGATGACCATCAAAGTCATCCAATCAGAAGGCGAGGTTTGTGACCCTCAAAAGGAGTTGCATTCCTGTTCTTCTCTCTCTTAGCTCTTCTTCTGGACTTTCTCCTGGGCACTCCTTGCCCTACCCTTCTTCTTTTTCTTTGTAAATAATTTTTCATTTTCTTAGTTTAGTTAATCACTTTCTTTATTTTACCCCATTTGGGATGAGTCTAAATTGTTATTTTGTAAAGTAACTGTAAGTTATTTTAATCAACAGTTTTTGTGCGTTTATCTCTTTAAATTTTTTAAGCAAGTTTGAGGATCGTTTTTAACTCGTTAGAGTTTAATTTAGAAATCCAAAACCAGCCTGTCACCCGCTAACAATCAAAAAACAGACTGGTCTCAAAAACTATCTATTTGGGAGGCACTGCCAAACGGGAAAGGATTTAACCCTTTGTGTGCCGCATGAGGTGCATTTTATTCCCCTCCAACCTTAATATGGTGTGGACATTTTAGCCATCATTTGGGATTGGTATGGACACGTCCATACGCAATTCTACACCATTGTCATTCAGCCACATTTGTCCAATAGAATGACGTCCCTATATCATTGCTGTAGATCCTGGTGGTGTGGATCAGTGGGTGGATTTCTCGCTCATACTTGGCACAAAGTTTGATATCATCCATGTAGAGCAGGTGGCTGATTTTTGACCTGCTTCAGAATCAGTATCCATTGCCACTCTTTGTGATGATCTAGCTGAGAGGGTTCAGGCCTATGCAGAACAGCAGGTCACGGATGTTGGAACACTGGACTCACACGTGTTTCTTTGAAAGCCTTGATTGTCGGTTACAAGGTATCCATAGATCCCCCATTCTATTCATATTTCCCCTCTTTCTTGGATTGCTTGTATAGTAGCATTCCAACAACTCTGTATTTTCCACCCTCTGTGTCATGTTCCAGTAGCCCCTTTCTCATCAATTTGTCCTGTTTCCCTAGCAACAACGGACCTTCTTGACCCGGGTGACATCTGAGCTGTATGACTCTGTTTAGGGGTCTTGCCTAAGGAACCTTACTGGATGCCCTTCACCATGACCAGGATTCCAACACTGTTGCACTACGCAGTTACATTACTGGAACTTGATTGAGCTTTGTAGTACTTGAAAGGTATTCTGTCAAATTAAACCAGCCATGCAAGGATAAATTGATTAGAGAGATTGCCAAATGTCTTTATCTTGGTGTTTCTTTACAGTAACGATACTACCCTGTCTACTAAAATTCATATAGTGATAAGTAATGGCTCTTTGTTAGATTATGTATATATTATTTCGAATTAGGCAAATTGGCGTAATATTGATTCCTTTAAAAGTCAAACAAGACCTGTATCTTTCTCCAACCTTGACCTCAGTGTGACAAATTGCATGCCGCATAGTACTATTTAAATATGAAATAATTATCTTGTGATGGCAACAATATTCTGACATTGCATTCTATAATTCAGATATTGGTTTGATTTTAACATTAGCGTGGAATCCAGCACCCACTGAGTTTTTAGTCTAATGCAGAAAAACATAAAACATATCTTGGCCAAAGAATGTTTTTCATTGAATTTCATTCCCTTTTTTTCTTAATTCTCTTGCATGCGGTTTTCAAAACAGAATGGGTAAATCAATACATAATATATATCTAAACTATACACTTGTGGTGTTGATTGGCGAATAACGCAATTATACAGTAGATAAAATATAGCAATACAAAAAAAAACAGATTGAAAAAAGGAAAGCATGCTAGGATAATCACCTTCTTTGCTCTTGATTAAGCTGAGGTTGGGTGGTGTATAAGTGCTGGTCTGGACACAATAGATCTCACGAGTCTGAATCCCGCCTCCACATAACCCTGTCTGGTTTCCACGCCGGCGATCCTGTTGACTCAGCAGCATGTCCACCCTGCATTCTGTCCACTCTGTAGTCCTCCAGCTGTAACTGAGGACAGAGGTGGACACATGATGAGTTAGTCTGATGTGAGTATCACAATCAAATATACAAGAAATGGTCTTTCAAATGTTTTGGATCAGTATGAAGGGGAAGAAAGCTACAAATGTGTTGTAGCATTGCAGCAATAGGTGGAGTATATATACATACTCCACCTTCCCCTGGCCAAACACCTAACCACCTCTGTCGTCCACCATCTGGAGGAGCTACCCGACATTAAACCAAGAAGCAGGAGCTCCACTCCTCATCCCACCTGCACCCAAGTGGCCGTTGGTGCCATTCAATTTTTCCTCACTTCCACTTCGCCTTCTGCTGTAGCAATGTCATTTGTTGATGCTGGCCCATCTATATCCGGCATAAGGCACATCATCAGCCAGCACGGAATATCATTTCACTGCTATGCCGACGACACACAACTCTACATAAAACAGACCTGTTCTCATCTGCAGCTTCACCATCATCACCGTCCTCATCATCATCTTTGCTGAGCACCTGCCTTGAGAAGATAAAGGCGTGGATGACAAACAACTTTCTTCACCTTAATAGCTCTAAAACAGAAGCTATTTTAGTAGGTACACCACACCAGGTCCGGTCATCTCCAACAACACACATCACCTTCTCCGGTCAAAACATACCCCTGTCATCTATAGTCACCAACCTGGGCGTAAGATTTGACAATCATCTCACTTTTGACACTAACACTTTACATTAAAAACCTCTGCAAGACCTCCTTCTACCACCTCAGAAACATCGCCAAACTCCGCCCCACACTCAGTCTGTCAGATGCAGAAAAGCTGGTTAACGCCTTTGTCTCCTCAAGGCTTGACTACTGCAATGCACTCCTCATCGGGACTCCTAGCAAGAGCCTACAAAAACTTCAACACATCCAGAACAGCGCCACTAGGATCCTGATGAGGGTGCGAAAATATGATCATATCACACCCATCCTTCACTCACTCCACTGGCTTCCTGTATCATTTAGGATCGACAACAAAATTTCCATACTAACCTATCAGTGCATCCATGGAAATGCCCCTTCATACCTCAAAGAACTCATCACACCACAAACCCCCTCCCGCAACGTCCGCTCTGGAAACAAAAACATCCTTCAGCCCTCCAAGACCAAGCTCCGTACCATGGGTGATCGGGCTTCTGCTCAGTCGCTCCTCGCCTGTGGAATTCCTTCCCGGACCACCTGAGGGCTCCACATACAATTGACTCTTTTAAGAAGGGCCTGAAAACCTTTCTTTTTAAAAAAGCATTCTCTTAAAACTCTGTCTCTTGTTTTTAAACCTGTTTGTAGTCTTACTCTGTAGCACTTTAGGTTTGTTTCAAACTATCAAAAATGCTTTACAAAAAAAATGTATTATTAGGGCCCAGAAGGACCTATTGAAACTGAAGGAATTATTTTTATTCTCCCCAATGAATCGCTAATTTGGAGGCCTTATCATATTCAAAAACTCACCAAACTTTGCACATGCATCAATCTCCGGTGAAATTTACGTATTTTAATACTCTCAAAAATGGCCGTGGCAAAATGGCTCCGTAGCGCTCCCTAGAATGTGAAAATGGAGCAGCACCCTATGGGGAGCATTCACATAAACTAACGAAATTTGGTACACATATGTATCATGGGGAGACGCACCAAAAAGCCTCTTGGAGCCATACCCCAAACCCAACAGGAAGTCGGCCATCTTGACTCGAACATGGCATTTTTGGCCATTTTTTGCCATCAGTACGCCTTGTACTTTGACGCACTCCTCCTAGAGATTACATCGGATCGGCTTCAAACTTGGTCAGTACATTCATAAGGCCTTTGGGATCTAAAGTTATTAAAAGCTTTTATGGTTGTGAGCATGGCATAGCCCCGAAATATGGCGTGACGCCACAAAAAAAGATATTGTTATATCTCTGCCATACTTTGTGGGATATGTCCAAACTTCTCATGCTTCATAAGACTTCACTCCTGAACAGGGCTGGGTAACAATATTTCATAAAGCCCCGCCCCTTATGCTTAAACCACTCCCCCTTTCATAAAATGACCATGATGCATACATTAATGCACTGCTCCTACAGATTTAATCCGATCGACTTCAGACTTGGTCAGTAACATCATAAGGCCTTTGGGATCAACTGTTATTAAAAGCTTTATGGACCATCACACTATGTGGGTGTGACATGCCGGCAAAATATCCTTCTAGGACAGACGAGTCTGCATAACTTGATGATACATTGTCACATCTATTCCAGATTTCTCACATGTGATGAGGGTCCAGCCCTGAACAGTTGTAAGTGTCAATAATGACACATAGTCATAGCGCCCCCCGCTGGCAACAGGAAGTAACATGTTTTACACCCAGCCCCTGCAGTAGGTTACACGTAGAGACATGAAATTTGGTACACATATTTATCATGGGGAGACGCACCAAAAAGCCTCTTGGAGCCATACCCCAAACCCGACAGGGCCATTTTTCACCATCAGTACGCCAAATACTTTAGCGCACTCCTCCTAGGGATTTCAACTGATTGGCTCAAACTTGGTCAGTACCATCATAAGGCCTTTGGGATCTAAAGTTATCAAAAGCTTTTATGGTCGTCGCAATATGTGGGCGTGGCATGGTGGCAAAATATGGCATGTTGCCATAAAAAGATAGTTATATCTCTGCCATACTTTGTCAAATATTCAAACTTCTCATGCTTCATAAGACTCCAGTCTTGAACAGGCCTGCGCAACAATATTTCATAAAGACCCGCCGCTTAAGCTTTAACCACGCCCCTTTCTGTAACTAATGAACCGTTTATCGAACAGTCTTGTATGAGGTGTCATCCTACTCAGCAGATGGTCGCTATTTAACGACGGATTGATTATCCCGCCCCTTTACATTAACCACGCCCCTTTTCTATAACTAGTGAACCGTCAGCCGTAGAGTCTTGTATGAGGTGTTATTGTACTCAGCAGAAACCCCCTGTTTAATGACTGATTGATTGCCCCGCCCATTGCCGTTAGCCACTCCCCTTTTCTAGAACTAATGAACCGCTTGTTACAGAGACTTGTATGAAGTATCCTCAAACTCAGCAGAGACTCTCTGTTTAATGACTGATCGATTAACCCAACCCCCTTTCCTTGGCCGCGCCCATTTCATAACTCGTGCCCTCTTTGTTTGGGGAGACAGCTGACGACTGGCTCCCCCGACGGCTCCACTCTGCTCGGGCCCGTTCATCGCTGCTTGCAGCTTTAATTATTATTATTATTATTGTTATTATTATTATTATTATTATTATTATTAGAACTCAGCCAGATCTGAGGATATCTGTCTTGCTGGGTCGGAAAACCCGGAGTTTCCCTCATGTCAGGGTTAACATACTCAGGGTTTTCAGAAAACCCGCTTTCTGGAACGGACCCCTGTAGGCATCCAGTGTCAGGACTGTGTAGTATTTCAGGCTCTCCTGGGAATACAGACTTGGTGTCTCTATCAGGTAAGAATGAATGTCCTGCCACTGAATCCTGGCCATTTTTTCTCGTCATTTATCCACTCACCTGCCCCTAAAGCATATGGGTCATTAAGAATCCCATTCACTAATGTTAATTTAGAAGCATAACTTGTTTTATTACTCGGTGATAAACTGTTGTAGTTCGCTGACATTGCAAGATAGCGAATACTGCATCTGAAAGATCACCTTGACAACCTGTTAAACAGACTCAGTTAAAGGGAACGCTCTCATGCCATAAATCAAGAAAAACAATCAGAAAATAAAAAGTGTATTTTAAATGTATTTGTTATTTAAAAATAATGGATTGGAATGAAGTTGATATATCCTTTTTCCGAGGGCTCACAAGTGTTACGAATATAATATTTAAAAAAAAAGGGGTCCACATGCATACATATTTAATTATTTATATTTTTACAACCTCTTGTTCTAACCTGTCTTGTTTTCTCCTCCCTGCTCTGTCTAAACAGCCTGCAGTTCAGTCTGATTTTCACTGAATATTTGTCACTTGACTGTCCAGCATAATCATAATCACCATGGCCTCCCAGAGCGCAGACTTTGTTTTTATGGGATCTAGTTGGCAAGACTTTAAATGACAATCACAATTTTAAGCTTGTATTTGTTCATTTTTCTGATGGAAGCATTCACTTCAAAGTGAATTTCTGGATGAAATTTCAGAAATTTCAGGATGTAATCTGCTCCTGGAAATCTGAAGTTAAAGACTTGGACGTAAATAATTTAATGTTGGAGTTGTGCACAATAATAATTGTCAAATTACCCTTTAAAATATAAATAAAAAAATCTAAATCATAAAATGATTTGAGTGTATAAATGCCAACACCATCCATAATTAAGTTATTTTTTACTCTAATTTTAACTGAGAAAACTAGCAATGCTTGTATTTGAGTTGAATAACTTTTTTCTCTCTTTATCCAGTTCTTACACAATACAGGGTGGCACTCCGTCTCCCTGGGGGCTGCAGGGCTCCTTCTCCTCAAGTTCAGGACAACCTGCTCCTTCATTGACTGGGAACTGGCTCACTTTTCTGGTGCGTGTACGCTCCCCCTTGAGCCCGTTGGGTTCATAACATTCCTTGGAGCAAGCTGACCAGTCAGACCATTCAGTCACATCACAGTCTTTGGTCATGACGCAAGACTGGAAGGTCACTGGGAATGATTCCTCCGAGCAGAGGCTGAAATGACAAAGCAAAATACTTTAAGTCAAGATGCTACATAAATGCTTAAGAGTTATATTTAGGATATGTCATGTAACACTAGCTTGCAGAGAACACTTCAATCAGACAACAGACATGTTTAGTTTTATTCTGTCATTGAGTTACTCACTGATTAACATTGCATTGACCTGCTACCATGTATGGGGGCTATTCTCCTTTCACATACATACATCCTCCCATATACAGCATCTAACAAAAGTGAGTACACCCCTCACATTCCATATACAGTATCTCACAAAATATGGGACAACACTGAAAGAATTACACTTTAATACAATGCAAAGTAGTCACTGTATACCTTGTATAACATGGTAAATTTACTGTCCCCTCCAAATAACTCAAAAAATAGCCATTAATGTCTAAACCGCTGGCAGTGAGTACACCCCTAAGTGAAAATGTGCAAATGGCAAATTTGGCAGTAGCCATTCACCCTCCTGTGTCATTTGACTTATTAGTGTTACAAGGTGTCGGGTGTGAATGGGGAGCAGGTGTGTTAAATTTGGTGTTATCTCACTCACACACTCTCATACTGGTCACTGTAAATTCAACATGGCACCTCATGGCAAATAACTCTTTGAGGATCTGAAAAAAGAATTGTTGCTCTATATAAAGATGGTCTAGGCCAGGGGTGTCAAACTGATCCAGGAAAGTGCCGAGTGGCTGCAGGTTTTTGTTCCAACCAAGAACAAACACACCTGAATCCAATCATTCAATCACCTGAACTGTCCTCACTCAGCTGATTAATTACCTGTGCTCTTGTTTTTCTACCATGTTTGAATATATTATGCTTTCTTATGTTTTAACAGAGTATAACAGGGCCAATTTTAGCATTTGTAAGCATTTTACAGAATGATAATTTTTTGACAAAAATCAACATTTGGACATCCTATAATAAGGTGTTTTCCTTTTGACATTTTTAAATATTATATAGTATGCCATTTTTTCCCCAGTTTTGGACACACTATAATATAGTGTTTCTTGTTTCATATTTTTAGATATACTATACTATTACCCAGGTCCAACAGCATTTTTAGGCATTTTTGGGTGAACTACACTATGACCAATTTTGGACGTACTATAATTAGTTTTTTTGTCATCTAGAACAGGGGTTTCAAACTAATCCAGGAAAGGGCAGAGTGGCAGAAACACACCTGAATCCAATCATTCAATCACCTGAACTGTCTTCACTCAGTTGATTAATTATCAGTATCACCTGTGCTCCTGCTTGGTTGGAACAAAAACCTGCAGCCACTCGGCCCTTTACTGGATCAGTTTGACACCCCTGGTCTAGGCTATAAGAAGATTGCCAACACCCTGAAACTGAGCTGCAGCACGGTGGCAAAGACCTTACAGCAGTTTACCAGGCGAGGAGTACAAAGATAAGTGTGTCTTGCCTACAGTCAAGCATTGTGGTGGAAGTGTCACGGTCTGGGGCTGCATGAGTGCTGCCAACACAGGGGAGTGACAGTTCATAGAGGGAACCATGAATGCCAACATATACTGTGACATTTAGAACCCCTCCCTTTGGAAACTGGGGAGAGAGGCAGGCGGTTGGCAGACGACTGGATTGTGACTGGACAAGAGATGGCAGAGGGTCGTTGTGGGAACAGCAGTTATTTTCAGTGTACTGAATCACAAGAATCCATTCTTTCCATTCAAGTACAAAAGATTTGTTCACCAAATCTTTTCAGTGATTAACCGGAGCTATGACTGCGTGTTAGTACTCACTGAGCTGAAACACAACTGAGCAACCGTACGTGAATAAGCCAATGAGCTGAGAATTTAAACCAGCTGTAACAATTGTAACATGTGACTCTGAATGATGGTTAGTCACTTGTACTGATGAATTAATGCTTTATTAAAAATCCAGAAACCAAAGAAAGGGCTGGTTTACAAAAAACTACAAAAATACCAGTATTGAGTATGAGTATTAATTGGAGCCAAAATAGCTTACTGTATCAAACGTTGCTAACATGATTACTAATTTTAATTTTATCCTGAACGTATTCAAACACAAACTATACTTAAATGTGCAAGTTTACTGTCAAAACTATCCTTATGCCTCTCTCTGGTGTTAAATCTTAAAACACTCGACTCCTCTACCATTGTCTTTACGGTATTAGCTCACTTGAGCTACTTCTACAATCGACATTCAAAATAAAAGTTTGTCTGATATCAAAACAGAAGATATGTAGTGGTTAGCACTCTTGCCTCACAGCAAGAGGGTTGCCGGTTCGATCCCGGTCTGTGTCTCTTCTGTGTGGAGTTTGCATGTTCTCCCCGTGTGTGCGTGGGTTCTCTCCGGGTACTCCGGCTTCCTCCCACAGTCCAAAAACATGCAGCTTAGGTTTAATTGACGACTCGAAATTGCCCGTAGGTGTGAGTGAGCGCGTGAATGGTTGTCTGTCTATATGTGTCAGTCCTGCAATAGACTTGTGTCCTGTCAAGGGTGTACCCCGCCTCTTGCCCAATGTCAGCTGGGATCGGCACCAACCCCCCGCGAGACGGGTTCGGATAAGTGGTTACAGAAAATGAAAAGAGATGTTGTCAGTAGTGATGGCATTACAGTGGATAGAGGAGAAAGATTCATTGCATCTAACAGTTTTTCAACACTATCCAGTATCAGATCAGGCAGATCATCATTTAGAACAGCCATAATCAATTAAACAGATCTCATAATGAACAGAATTCAAACTAGGGGCATGTATGTGTCTTTAAAAAGAGTTTTAATAAGCTTTAAACAAGAACGTTTTATTCACAGATTTAGAGACTGAAGCTACATTTTCTTGATGGATGATGAAGAGGTGAATCTGGCTGTAGAGGCTGTTGGCTATAGTTGATATTACGTTTTAAATATTTATTATTTTTACACTTTAATCTGACTTGATGCACCATGAAGATGTTCGAGACCATAATGAATAAATAAATAAAGTAATTTCGATTTGATTTTTTATTTGATTTGGACAAACACAGAAGGCAGCAACTGAAGATGAAAATAAAAAAAGACACTGATACATGATCGTTAGCTCACAGTGATCCAGTTGTTAAGTGTTTGGTCATTTGGAGGTTAAAATACACGTGAAGCGACATCTGTTTCTAATGACGGCAGCAGCGGATCACAGCTGGATCAGCTATCAGTCAGCTTTAACAGCTGTTTGCACAGATACAGTCATATAATAATAATAATGTATAATAATACAGTGTTACAACAAACACCTGCACATGGATAACAACCTGCATTCTGTATTTATACTGTAAACTGTCCTGCTCAGGGCCACGGGAATGCGTTTATTTATTTATTTGCATCTGTGTATAAACTATCCTGGTCATAAATTAATTATTTAATATCCCAGAACATGATCGTGCAGATGATCGTGCAGCGTTGCCTGATGGCGCGGGTGGTTTTGTTTAACCTCGGATCTGTTCTTGGCTTGGCAGATTTTTGCCTAAAGGGAGCAATAGAGTCTAAAATCTCGGAGCAGGTGGAGTGGAAAGTGGAGAGGAAATTTTCAGGACAAAGAGGGTAAACCAAGTCTTTCAGGGTAAAAAGCTCTGAGTCCTTGAAAGCAGCAGTAAATTCCTCGGGTGTAGAGGAAGTGATGATGCGCCGTTGACGGGACGGAACGAGAGGTTTACTGACTGATTGGGGGACTGTCAGGTCAAAAACAATAGGGAAGTGATCTGAGATTGCAGTCTCAGAAATCTCTTTGAGGGAGACTGACAGCCCGAGCGAGATAACCAGATCCAAGGTGTGCCCAAGATGGTGGGTTGGTTTATCCACAAATTGAGTCAAATTAAAAGTTGTCAGCAGATTCTTGAAATCAGTGGCAAATTTGTCCGATGGGCAACAAACATGAACACAAATCGAGAGCTTATCATATTTTGGGAGAATGTCTGCCAGAAACTCAGAAAATTCATGGATAAAATCCTAAATCCTTAATATGCCTGCAGACTGTAGCTGTCAGCAAAGCAGAAAATCTAAAGTGGCATTTCAACACTATGCATGCTGCCAGCTTCAATGCCAACTACCTAACAAAATCAGTCAGCAAAATTGCGAATATACTGACATGACACAAAGAGCGCAGCAGCTACATCCTTGCAAGATTGGCTGCTGGACAGCGTTGTGCTGCATTTGAGGTCCTGCTCAGACTGTAGGTCACGCTCATACTCTCAGTGCCAGTAAACTGAGCCACAGCGCCACCTGCTGGTTGGCAAATTATCCACCAAATCTGTGTGAAAATCTTCGGCTTCACCCAAAATTCGGAAAATTTGTGTCAAAAGTCACGTGGTATTTTTTTGTACTTGTAGGAAGAAAAGACTTGTACTTGAAGGAATTATTTTGAAGTACCTGTAGATAAAGAGTCACACAAAGGTTTTTTGTCTTTGGATTGGGTCGTATTTTCTATGAAAAGCGCACGTTCTTTGCACATGAATAGAATTCTTTGTAAAACATATTCTCTTTGTCTCTTTTTGGCAGGATTTTAGCTCCATAATCCTGTCTCTTTCTCTCTCAGTGTGTGTGTGTGTGTCTTTGCAAACAGCCTCATTGGGCTCTTCTTGAGGTGAATCTGGTTGTGGAAATGCTTCTGACAGCTGTTTGTGTACACTCTTATTAGTTATGATATTGGTATGCAAAAACATTTCATGCCCATGTTGAAAAGTTTAAATTTGTTCAGCCATGGGATATTCTTTTTGTTGTGTACCACTAGCTGTGTAATTGTTGTTTGCTATTTGTTCATTGGTTTTGATGCAGAATATTCTCCTGGTGCAAA
The DNA here is from genome assembly GCA_903364295.1 of Serranus cabrilla. NCBI lineage: Eukaryota > Metazoa > Chordata > Actinopteri > Perciformes > Serranidae > Serranus > Serranus cabrilla. The sequence goes on along the minus strand of CAFUXE010000036.1, from coordinate 416,378 downwards.
CTAATAAAACATGGATGTTGGACTTATTGTTTCAAGAGTATTTTTTTTTCTTGTGTTGCCCTCAGCACAGGCTATGGTTATTACCACTACTAATAACAATATTACAGCTAATATGTAATGGCAGAAACAACAAAATCAGTTAATAAGAGGTTTATTGGTCCAATGGACAAATGAAAACAGATGCTTTGGCCCTTTGGACTTGGTACCAAACCCTAACCGTAACTAACTGGGGAATCCTGCAACACAGCATCCACAACCTTAAAATTCACCCTTCAACTCAGTTTCCTTTTCTGATGCTGCCGCTGGGATGCAAACCGGCGTCCCATGGTTCAAACCATTTGACTACCATAACATTACTATACTTATGATTATGATAGTATTTACAGTAAATAAAATATATCCCGCCAATATAAAATTAGAAAAGTTTTTAAACTACAATAACTCTTTTTAGGATTACTTAAGATTAATTATACATAAATATGCTGGTGTCTTAAATGGTGACAACTGAAATAGTTGGCTAATATGGGAAATTGGTGTATTTTAAGAGAGAAGCCGTTTCTATGGAGCGCTCAAAAAAGGCAATGAGACCCACCCAGAAACAGCATCTCTGGAAAGAACGGCTGGTCCAGAAAACTAAAGTTATTATAGGTCAATCCAATCCCATTCTTTGTAGTGAATTCTGTGCCCTAGGCACGACAACAAACAGATTGAATTTGAACAAACATTTTTTCATTCCTTTCCCTATTATTAGGCTTTTAAATTATGTTGATTGCAGAGACTGACAAGAAAACTGTCCAGGTCTTGTAAACGTTTAACCATAAGGCATTCATTCATGAATTCATTCATTTTCTGTAACCACGGCCGGATAGGGGCAGGGTACACCCTGGACAGGACACCAGTCTATCACCCACCACAAGGCATTATTTATTATTTTTATTTATTATTATTATTATAATTTTTTTACCAGGCTTCTCATAGCACAGTTGAGGCAACTTGTGTCTTTTGTTGCTCTTGCTCTGGTGCCCATTCATTGATCGGTGGTCGCTGACATGTTGATATGATATAAGGATGTTGCTGCTGAATAGTTTTGCTCTTTTCTTTTTGTTTTTGACATGAATGTAGACTGTGAAACTACATAGCACTTAGAGGATTGTTGTCTGAAATTTGAAATTATTCTTAATGCCGGAAAAAATTACCTTTCTCTAAAGAAAGTAAACACAAACCAAAGTGTTCTCACAAAAATATACCTTCAAAAGTACACATTCACTCATCTATGTATATTACATGCATGTGAGATGAGAGTTAATTTGACTTATCTTACCTGAGAGCTTCAACATTCCCACTTTTATGCACACAGGACACTTCTCTGGTCTGGTAGCCAACCTGCAGGTCCCAGAACTTTCCTCCTGGTCGTTTCTGATGGTTTCTGTTTCTCTTTTTTTTTATGAGTTCTCTCGTCTCAGGATCCTTCACCCTACCATTCTCCCCTGACCTTTCCCGCACTTTCTCTCTCTTTTTGTCTTTCTTCTGTTTGTTTTTAGCCTTTTTCTGTTGTTTGGGCCTGTCTGCCTGTCGGGATGGCCTGTCTGGTTTCCGGTTTGCCCTGCCCAATTTTCTATTGGGTTTGAATGGTTTGTGTCCATCTCTGGGCAGTGTATCATCCTCTTTGGACGCTTTGTCTACTTCTTTGCTCTGTTTGTCACCCTCACTGGACACTCTGAAACCTTCTCTGGACTGTTTGTCTGCCCCTTTGGATGTTTTTTCACGCTCTCTTGGCTGTTTGTCACCCTCTTTGGAAGGTTTATCAGTTTCTCTGGGAGGGTTATCAGCTTGTCTGGCTTGCCTTGACACTGGGACAGAGCAGAGCCCCCAGGGTCCCACCCTGAGGCTGTAGAGGCTCTCCTGTCCTTCACAGGCCCCTGGCTGGCATGTCTGAAATTCCGTCAAGTTTGGACATGCCGCCCCCCCAAACAGTGGTGGAGCCAGAACAAAGCGGATCCGGTTCTGTAAGCCTATCCCACAGGTTTTAGAACAGTGAGTCCAGGGGCTGAACTCAGATACCACACAGTCCTGTGGACAAGGGATAAGACATGCCTGCTCTAAGCGTGGTTTGGGCTCAAAGTATTCACATATTGTGTCCTCCGCTGGTTTGCCATCCGCTTTCTGGACACAGCCCACCTCACGGGTCTGGATGCCCTCCTCTCCCCGAGTACAAACAATGGGGCGCTGCACTCCAGCATTGCGCATTGAAACCGGGACACACTGGTTCCAAGCACCTAGCTGCCAGTCGTACAGATCTTTGTGCCAGTCACACACTCTGAAGCAGGTCTGCTGATTGTCTGGCCGTTCTGTCTGGTTGCAGTTTGTGTGCAGGGTGGTCCAGCCTTCAGAGTGGGCACACCATACTGCCCTGCTCTGGCTCCCGCCAGGTCCACACTCACTGCCCATACAACGACCCCATGGACCTGTAAAGTGTGAGACAACAGAGAGGTCAAGGAAAGGACAATGTGTAATGCAAGCTTGCCTTTAATGAGCAGTCAAACAACCAGACACTATACCAACTTAGCTGGACATATTTAGAAGAGAACATAAAGGTGAACAGTATTGTTATTAAGTAACTTAGCTTGCTTCATTCAAGTTGTGATTAGTTTTCAACTGCCTTATGCTTAATTAAGAAATGATAATTTGTTATGTTCAAATCAAATTCAATTTCCTACTAAATTAATTAATTTGAAGTAGGCCTATTTCCTGAGAGGCATTTATTTTTTTGGAGGTAGTGGAGGTATACTAATAACCTGCATGTCTTACCCCCTGTCTCCCCCTTTCACTCTCTATATCTGTCTTCCAACATCTTAAGTGGAATTTGTGATGGTAAGGCCCACTTTTTGATAGATTTTTTAATTGTTCTGCATTCCAGAACATATTTTCAAGTACAAAATTGTATATACCCTACTCCAGTCTAATTTCCAAAATTTTGCTGCAAAATTTCAGCAAAGGGTCGCGCTCTTCAGGTAATTTTTTCAGTTCCTTGGCTTATTGGCTTTACCAGGAATCAATAAGCCAAGGCCTGGCAGCATTCATGACAATTAAACTGCCTATATTTGGCTAAGTTGTCCAAGTACATTCTTGCCACTGAGATGAAAGTTGACGAGTCAATCAGAGATTCAGAATTGAACTGATTAGAACTGTTGAACTGGCAAAGTATCTGCTGTGTATGCTATTTTAAATGCTAGATATAACATACCCAAGCATTTTTGAATGGGAAATGCTGTGAACAATAGTAATGTTATTTCTGGTTCTAATAATCCAATTAAACCACTGTGCTCCGCACAATAGAGTGAGGGAGAGCATGGTGAGCATCAAGAGACTCATCAGACAGGTACGTATGAGGAGGCCAAGTGTTGGTGTTACCATAAAAGGACTGTGCAAGTAAGGATGGGATAAAGAAAAAAGATAGATGCTGTGGACAATAAACATGTAGGTGAACTTGTTTGCAGAGAGAATCACACATCCTTAACATGAGACAAACATAAAAACTGTGAACTGTGCAATGCAGAAAGAGCTCAGGAGAGTTCCAATCATCCCCAAATGGCAGAAGAATGCAGAAGAAGAAAGGACATTACAAGTGAAAACATTTAAAATAAAAATGGAAGCAGAGGCAGTGATGATCTTTTAACACTGAACTAGTTATCAGCTGTAACTGCCTGATGTTTAGACACGCTGGGTAAGCTGTGGTTCCCCAATCATCATAATAGAATATTGCACAATTTGGTTCAGAGAGATCCTGCTCTTTAGAGAAAGGTTCCCAAACCATGACATCATAGAAAAGATACAATTGATTCAATAAAAGCTTGATGAAAAAAAGGTCATCATGGTTTTGTCAACTTTGAAATAGGACAGTTTTGTAATACAAAACAAACATTGGTGCCCCTTTTTATAGATAGCTTCACAAGACCTTAGGCACATGCTGTTCCTGTAAAGATGTGTTAAAGATGTAGTGAAATACAGGACTTAATTTTCTTGCACAAGATCTAATTAGAAGACCACAGATGGTCCATGGCTCTTATTTATTCTTACAGAGAGGCCTGTTCTACATCATTTTGGTCTATAGCAAAGTGCTAGTTGTGCTCAAGTGTTTGACTGTTTTTTTTAATTTCCATTCTAAAATCAAAAGTGGTTTCGCATATCACTGTTACGCAGACGACACCCAGCTATTCGTGTCTTCTCCGCCAAACAACTTCAGTTTTGCTGATATCTCTACATGAATGACAGAACACCACCTTCAGCTCAATCTCTTTAAGACTGAGCTTCTTGTTGTCCGGACCTGTCCACTGAGTCCATTTATATTCAGCAGGTATCCACAAAACTTGTGTGCTGAAGTTCTGCATGTGCATGCATATGTTCTCTTGTCTGTGCAATGCAAAGTCAATACAAAATGTTTGTTATATGTCAAGCAGGTGTATATTAGTGCCTGGACAGTTCTCCTTCAAATAGTTAATAAAGTTATTAATCATATTAAATGGTAAAGCCTGATCATGCATCATTACATTAAATAAAGCTCACAGAACTTTATATGGAATATTGTTCATTATTTACCACAATACTTGGAGTGATAATCACTATCATGGCATGAGCCAACATAGATATCTGATCTGCATAGAATTTGATAGATACAATCTGTGGTACGAAGCGGTATGAAAATTATTTTGATAATTCAAAAAATGCCAGAGTTGCAAAGGAATAACTTCCTGTAGGTTGCAGGAAAAACAGGAAGTGGTTCATCTGTGGGCAATAATGACTAAATAACAAGAAATCACTCCCAAACTGTGTCTTGTGGGCCTGACATGCATTTTGGTTCATAATCAAGCTGTAACCTCCACTGCTGAGCTATGAAGTCTATGCGGAAGTGCCAAAAACTGCAATTCATTGACTGGCCTCTAGGGACATCCTGCAGAAGGGAGCAAATTAGATTGACCCTCATGTTAAAATGTCTAACTTCACAGCATAAAAACTCCCTTGTTCAAAAAACGGCTCTATCCTCAAAAGCAAAGGTCCCCCTCCATGACAACTCTGAGGGGGGTGCATTTTTTTTATAACGTACTTGTTTAAGTTTTAAGATTTTGAATAATTAATGGCGTCCTCGGCTTGAGTGACAGCTGTAGGAGTTGTCCTCCATGACTGAGGCCCCCCGCCCCTGATCCCTCAGATTGAAACCTTCAATGATGCAGATATTTTTCTGTACCCTTCTCCAGATCTGTGCCTCGAGACAGTCCTGTCTCAGAGGTCTACAGACAGTTCCTTGGACTTCATGGCTTGGTTTATTCTTTGACAAGCACTGTCAACTGTGGGACCTTATATAGACAGGTGTGTTAAATCAATTGAATTTACCAAAGCTGGACTCCAATCAAGTTGTAGAAACATCTCAAGGATGATCAGTGGAAACAAGATACACCTGAGCTAAATTTTGAGTGTCATAAGGCAATACTTATGAATATATGATCATTTTGTTTCTTATTAGGGTCCTAGCATTGACCACAAGGATCGACAAGGACCCTGGTGGAATTGAGGTGTTTATTATTTCATGCAAAATTAATCAGGTTTTTTGATCCTTTATCATACCAAAGAAGTTGTAAAACTTTCCACACAGGTCAAGATCTACATATTTTCAAGATCTCGTGAATGGGAATGGCAAAATGCCACAGTGGCGCCCCTACAAAATTTCAACGGTGCGGCACCTTAATGCGAGCATCCACGTAAACAAACACAATTTGGATCATATATGTATCATGGGGAGATGCACCAAAAAGCCTCTTGGACCCATAACCTAAACCCAACAGGAAGTCGTCATCTTGACTCGCACATGGATTTTTTGTCCGTTTTGGGCCATTCCCAGGCTCTGTACTTTAACAAACTCCTCCAACAGCTTTAACCAGATCGACTTCAAACTTGGTGAGTACAATCCTCAGACCTGTTTATTATAAAAAAAAATGTAAACCATAAAGAAGTTTTAATCAAAGTATGTGGGCTTGGGATGGCGGCAACATATGGTGTTTTCACCATACAACAAGAAGTTGTAATAACTTGAGCATACATTATTCAATCCGCCCCAGATTTCTAATTCGTGATGAGAGTCAGAGGCTGAACCGCATCAACATGTTAATATTGAGCAATTGTCATAGCGCCTCCCGGAGGGAACAGTACAGAACATGCGATATCCAGGCTTTA
>CAFUXE010000036.1:355172-377627 GCA_903364295.1 Serranus cabrilla | reverse complement strand
TTTTACTTTTTTTTTACTTTTTTTTTTATATTAGGGCTGTCCTAACAAAAAAACTAATTTATATTCCAATATTATATTCAATAATCTCTCTTTAAGCAAACAAATATGACTTACAAATGATGTGCTGCAGGGAATTATTACACTCAATGTAAAGTTTCTGGCCAGTGCATTATCTGGTCCTGAAGAAACAGACACATAAAGTATATGGGAAATAAAGACAGATGGCATATTCAAATTAGTATAACTTCTGTATCACTGCTGTGTTATATTAATAATACATAAACCGACGAAATAATTCACAGTGTGTAATATCAACACTTTCCCTGAACTGGAGAATCAGTGTCTCTCCTTAAATACTGGACTTAGAAAATAAAATGGTCATGACACAGATTTTTTCAGTACTGGAGTCAAAACAAACAACAAACGGCGAAACCATAACCTCCTTGGCGGAGGTGAAAATGTTGCTTTAAACTGCATGGTATCAGCACACAGTAGGCATGTATGGAAAGAGGAGACTTATAAGTACTTATGGAACCAATTTTTTATTCAGATATCTTGAGGCCAGAGGTCAAAGAACCGCTTTGAAAATGTCAAAGTTTTTCCTTGGTAATAAAACTGTGGAGCGATATTTCAACCCCTTCCTGTCCAGTTATTTTTAAAGATATATTTTTTTTGGCATTTTTGTTATTTTATTAGATAGTACGAGAGCAGAGAGTGAAGGGAAAACTGAAAAAACTGAAGAAAAATGCAGAAAAATGAATTAAACTCAAGAAAACTGAGGAAAACTGCAGAAAAACTGATGTCAACTGAATTAAACTCAAGAAAACTGCAGAAAAACTGAAAGAAACTGAAGAAAAATGAAGAAAACTGAAGACAACTCAAGAAAACTGACGAAAACTGCAGTAAATCTGATGAGAAAACTGTCCAGTTATTTTTGCATGGTTGGTACCAATGCACTCCTTAGATCTCCCACTCGGGTTGAATTGTTAACTGGAATCTAAGAAAAATATAAAAAGTATTTCATGGAGCCCTAAGTACAATCTTATGGTCTTTTCACACCATTTACAAAACAAAAACGCTGAATATTCCTTGATGATTTTACATGTTCAAATCTTTCACACCAAGTCCAACAGAAGGACATTTGCATTCGCTTCATTCCACTGATAACTCAAGTTTTAAAAAAAACCCACAATATTCTCATTCATTGTCATTCCCATTCATGTTGGAGAAAGGCTGCTGCTAAACAAATGTTATTGAAGCATGTGTCCATTTGCTGAGTTTTACTGCAATGTTGTATTTTATCATTCATGACTGAACAGACTATAACAACCAGCTCATAATACCTGCCGTGCTCAGGGTTTTATTTCCATGAAAGACAAATGAATAATAATAACAACAACATAGTGGAAACCACTCATCTATAGCTGTGACATCTGCAGGTTCAAATTGATCACTACTAGCAGGTGATCAACCCATCACAAAAATGAAATATTTGACGAAATTTCGATCTGGCCATGTTCTCTGCTTCAGTCATACTTAACAACCGGGCCAGACCAGCACCTGTTCCAGCAATGACGGTGACTGGGCAGCAAATATGTGATGTGACAAGATGCAGTCAACCACACACTTGCACTGCCACTTGCTTTCAGTGCAGCCCATGAAGGATGGTGCGTGTCAAACAACTAAGAGAGGATGTTAAACTTAATGTGCATTAACCCAAGATCCGACCTGAGTATCCACCCTCTGTCTATCGGCACTGAAAACTGCCCGTCTCAGAGGCCGTCCACACGGAGATGTTTTTTGCCTTAAACGCATATGTTTTGCTTCGTTTGGGCCGACCGTCCACACGAATCCCGTAAACAAACTTTTTTGAAACCGGGTCCCAGGGTGAATAAATCCGCAAACGCATCCCTTGCGTATTCGTGTGGACGGCGAAGACGGATATCTGCGTTTTGATGATGTCATCGCCACACCCCTCGAGCTTAGCCTTCCACCTGCTATATCCCGCGAGACGTCTCATAACAACATCAATAACAATGTCGGACTACATGCTCGTGTTCCTGCTGGAGAAGATATTGAGCCTATTAGGGTTACTGGGGTTGTTATCATGCTCCTGTACCACCACGCTGAGCAAACAAGGCAGATGGACTGATGGGTTCTTCTACTGCCGATTTGTAAACAGCGCTCAAGCTTTGTGCGCATGCTCCGTCTCTTCCTCTCGGTTTTTTTGTGAATTTCTGAAATTGAAACAGCGCCACCTATAGGCCTGGCATATGAAGTAGCGTATTGAGACGGATCCGTGTGGACGCAAATATTCCTGATACGATGCCAGGGAAAACGGAGAGGAAAAAGATCGTTTACGTACGTGTGGACGGCCTCTCAATCATATGCTTAACTGAAGTCATTCCAGGTTGTGTCACAGCTTCCCCAAAATAAGACTGGATTTAACAAAAACAGATACACCCTCCTCTTTTAGCTCATACTAATCATTAACACACTGTAACATGGATATGCCCACATTTCTCATTGAGAACATCTAAATGTCTATTTCTCTCTTCTCCCAATGCTGTTGTCAGCTATAAGAAGAATAACCTTAACTTTGCTATTGATTGGACCAATATATTTGAGTGATTATTTTTTAAAACTTATCTTAAGAAATGTATTTTTTTCATTCCCTCTCCAGGTAAAAAAAAATGGTTGAGCTGCACTGTATGTGCCAAGTATGTTTTCTCATTCATCTGCTAATGAAGAAAACTTTCTCTGTGGTCGCTAGGGACGTAACAATGCATCACCAGACATCGATACAAATGTGTGACAGTTAAGGTGGCTGAGATGAAAAATTAATCACAATACCCTTTTTTAACAGCAGAGGGCAAAATCTACTTTTGCGTTCACTTGTTCGACAGCATGCGTCATTGTCAATCATACAGATGGAGAGCATTTCCACTAGGGATGCCCCGATACCATTTTTTTCACACCGAGTACGAGTACGAGTATTTTCATTTGTGACATTTGACAAATTAAACAATAAAACGTATTGCACAGTTAACTTAATATATCAGTAAAACGATTGCACTCCAATCTGAATTCAACAAAATATCAATAAAACTATGAATTACCGTCCCACCTTTCAATAACACACAATATCACCAGTGACACTATTGTAGTCTCCACATTTGTATGTAAAATAATACAAGTTAAACAAATATTAAATCCTTCGTCTTCTACAAATGAAAGTGGCTGGTAATTAGTTATAGTTACTCACTACTTGTTCCAAAAAGTGTAGGAACTGAATTACTCGATAATTAAAGTAACTAGTTACCAGGGAAAGTTAATATTTGTGTTACTAAAAAAAAAAAAAAAGTTGCTATATGTCAAAGAATTTTGATTTCTCTGAGCAGTTTTCACAGGTCAGTTGAAATGAGTAGAACAGACGGGTGCTTGTACATGCTGGCTTGTGTGTAAAAACACTGGCTCCGATTGGCCACCATGAAACATGACTCTGCCTTAGCCAATCAGAATCAGCCGGTCTCATCACTTGCTGTGTGTGTCGGGGTGCGTTCAGATCATACAGTTTATGCATAGTAACGCACCGCATTTAACGTTTAGTAACGGTAATGGCGTTATAACGGCGGAAACAGTAATTCGTTAGATTACCCCTAATCTAATGAAGTGGTATCGGTGCGTGCTATCGGAGAATTTTTACGAGTACGGGTACGAGTATATGAGGGCAGTATCGGCCCGATACCCGATACCAGTATCGGTATCGGGGCATCCCTAATTTCTACTACCGGAAGGGACAGTCTCTCACTTTCCGCTGACTTTGAATTAAAGGAAGGAGCCTCCTCCTCATTTCTGTCTGTTAGCAAAATACAGAATAAAAGTCTAAAAGTTACTGTGTGGTGAAATGTACAACTAACAAGTTCAAGAACCAGAACCAAGTTTTTACAAGCTAACTAAAAAATGTAACTTTTAAGAGGACAAAAGTGGATATTTGCAAAAAATGAGCTTGCTGAATAGCTAACATTAGCTTGCTATCAGGGGACATTGTGAATTTGAAATCTCAGGTTCTGCTTGAGAATGTTGATATGCTGATCTTCCTGGAAAATAAAACATCTAAATTCCTAGGAATCCATGCAAGCCTTAATTTGTTTATTTGACGATGTTTTGTTAATTTGTATTATTCATTTATTATTTTGATGTGGGATTTGTTTTAAAAATCAAAATGTATTTTTTGTTATTTACCATAAAATATCATTTCAAATCGAAATCAATATGACTTTATTTATCCCTGAGGGGAAATCTATTCATTCAGTTACACTTTTAAGAGGACATATGCATTGTTTTGTACAGTTAACCCTACCTCAGAGAAATAAAAAGGGACTCATTGTGTTTGTTAAAAATAAGAGGAAATATATGTGTGTGTATATATATATATATATACACTTTTAAATATGCATTCATTGCATAGTTAGTGTTTGCAGTTAAACCCTATACCTCAGAACCAATTAAGGAATCTTTTTCAATCGCAATTTGTGTGCAAGCTCATTGCTGTTAAAAGGTGAAAGCCTTGAGAAAATGGTATTGTGAACCCTGTATCAGAAATCAGATGAGATCATGAGTAGAGTGTATCATTACTGGTCACCTAAAATGACATTTATATGCCTTCATTAGGGGTCCAAGCCAGAGGGGTCCAAGCAACGGTGATCCCAGTACCAGTGGTGCTGGGAACCCTATTGTAATTGCTCAGATTTTTATTTCCACTTATTTACTACTTTTCTCCGCAAAAAACATATACTGCTCTCAGTCAGGGCATTGAGGACAATAGACAATGGACATTTCATTCTCTGTTTTTGCACTTTTCTTGGACATCTCTGCACGTTTTATTCTCTCTTCCATTTTTAATTTCTCTGTACATATTTAATTTTCACAGCACATGCTTTCTTAATTCACCTGCACATTATTTAATTTCCCGCAAATGGTTAATTTCCCAGCACAATCTTAAATCTTACTTCCCTGCAAATGTTTAATATTTTCGCAAGGTTTTAATTTAAAGTCAGATTTATTTATGTTAGGTTACATTTAATGTTACTGTGTTATAGGTTAAGTCTTGTGCATGTATAATGTGTGTTCAATGTATGTTTACATGCTGCTACTGAATGCTTTAATTTCCCTCGGGATAAATAAAGTATCTAGCGATCTATCTCTCTACTGCAGCCTAAATGATAAACACCATAACATCAGCTTTTCCAGGGCTGGTACAGACTGCTCCACTCATGGACAGCAGCAAAAATGACACATGTCTACCAGCAATAATCGAGGTGAAAGCGTTTTGGCCAATAACTCCTGCATTCTTTTAGCCTGGGTGCAGCCGAACTGTAGCCCCGCCTACAACATTTTTCTGCAGGCAGTTCTGTCTGGGACTGCTCCGATGAGGAGCTTCTATGCGATGTATCAAAAAAACATGACCAATGAAATTGTCAGGGCGGGCTTTCCACGATGATGGACAGATGAGCAACAGTCACGTGACAACGAACACAGCTGCCACTGGAGAGGAGAGGAGTTTGATTTATCAGCTGGCCCCGATGGTCGCGATGAAGTTGGGACACAGAGGAAGCCCGCCGCTCATTGTGGTTTCACTTTTGGTCGCACTTATGGAGGACCAGGTGAAGGAGGCGACTGAGACGGGCATCACGCAACTCAGCTTGCACGAGGAGTTGGACATTACAAGCGCCATCGGCAGCCCAGAATCGTGGCTGAACATCTTACGCTGCTCCAATTGGTTGTTGATCTATTCAATAGAGCGAAGAGGCATTTTTTTCCAGCTTCCGTTGAAACACGCCCCATAATCACAGCCCAATGGATCAGTTTCAGACTCACATTCTGAACAGAATTGAGTCTGACGTCGTCAGGCTAGCATTCTATGTCACATAATAAAATTTCTAACATGCATGCTTCCACTGTGGTCAGCTGTATCTCTGGATATGGCCGCGCCCCTTTATGGGTGGAGTCAAATCTGCACAATAATTTAGCACAGGGGTGTCAAACTGATCCAGTAAAGGGCAGAGGGGCTGCAGGTTTTTGTTCCAACCAAGAGGAAACACACCTGAATCAAATCAATCAAATCACCTCAGCTGTCTTCAATCAGTTGATTAATTGTATCACCTGTGCTCCTGCTTGGTTGGAAAAAAAGGAGCACAGGTGATACAATTAATCAACTGATTGAAGACAGCTGAGGTGATTTGATTGATTTGATTCAGGTGTGTTTCCTCTTGGTTGGAACAAAAACCTGCAGCCACTTGGCCCTTTCCTGGATCAGTTTGACACCCCTGATTTAGCACATAGGATCTGAATAGAATACCCCATGACTAAACAGTGTAAGAAATGGTCCACTTTAGAGAGGAATATCTTCCAGTAGGTTGCCGTAAAAACAGAAAGTGGTGCATATCTTGGCAACAATTATTCATATTAACACTCCACTGAACTACATTAAGTGCATGTTAGCCACTAGGTGACACACAACTTAAAAGAATTTGAAAAATTTAACCAAACTTCCTTAATCCAACTCATGCTAGTATGTCAGTCCAATCTGCATTCACTGTTGCAAATGGCAGGCAAGTCTCAAATGCTCTCAACCTGTGCCCTGTGTCTCACATGTGGGCCTGCGGGCCCAACTTTCATTGTCTAATCGGGGCGCGGGGTCCGACTTGCGCGTTGATACCTGCTTGCAGGTCAAGTTGATTCTTGATTTTGAATGACATTGTGGAAAACCCATAACAGACAGGAAATGTTATTCAAAGCACACGAAAAGTGCATTCATTGCAAACAGGTTACCCTAAAGCCTCATATTTGATAGGCAGAGATGTTCTCCATCCCCAAGTGATTGCCATTCATTTCAGCATTCGTGCTGAGATTGAGCATTAGGAAGCTCAGTGCTGACACACTTAAGCCAAGAGGAGACATACATAAACACGTCTATACCGTATCTAGGTTAGCTTTGTCAGGCCAATCTGCTCTGGTTTCACTACCCTTAATCTCCTCCCCTGCCTTAACACGGTAGGAGGTACAGTGGATAATATCACTGGATTTCCATTCCTTTGCACAAAGTGGGAGCAATGAAGCTGGTAAACAAAAATACAATGTATAAGAATTGACTGAGGTCCCTTGTATTCTGAACCAAAATTAACAAGGCAATCACAGATGGCAGACTTCACCCCACTAATCAGTTAGAGTGCAGCGCCCTGTTGGCCAGAGGGATTATATGCATCGGAAACACAGACATGCAGACAGACAGACAGACCAACACTGCCGCCCAAAACAATACTTCACTCCCACTCTGTGGGGTGAAGTAAAAATGTGTGAATGTGAGCGTTGTCTGTCTCATAAGTGTGAGCCCTCTGATAGCCTAGCAACCTGACTAGGGTATACCCTGCCTGTCATCCAAAGTCAGCTGATTGGCTAGAGCTCCCGCATGTTTGGATAAGCAAATAAGTCTAATGTGAATGAATGAATGAATGCTATAGAATTAGACAGAAACATGTATGAAGAAAATACTACTTTTCATGCGCACTAAGAGATATTTCATCAATAGAACAACATCACATACATTACCAGTTACATTTCTTCTTACTGGTGATAACTTAACCCAAATAAGTACACAATTCAAAGCAAACACCAAGTACGCACATGTTGATTTCTTAGCAAGCATTGATTTCAATTTTTTATGGACTTTTAAAAGGACTAAAAATGAAGTCCTGCACATTCTGGATATCTCAACTACATATTATTAATTAATGTTACATTTTAGACTTAAAGCCAGCATTGATCCCTGAGAGGATGGGCTGCATTGTCAGAACTATAGGCATTGATCTGCTCCTTCTGGTGGGGGAGATGCAGGGGCCCAGGGAAACCAGTAACAATGATCCAGGAAAACAGAGAGAGATTAGAAAATAGTGACAGAGGGCATTGATCTCAATCTGCACCCAAAGGGCACCCCTGTCCAAATGGGGGGTGGGGTTCCATCGTCCTTCTCCTGCTCCCATCACTCATCCTCCATCCTCCTCCAATACTTGCTAGACCATGCATCAGCATTGTGTCCTTCTGACCATGTGCTGCACTCTCACAGTGAATGAGATTCGACCAGTGAGAGGCACCACCCAAAACAGTAGCAGTATTGTAGTTTGTTGTGATGTACTAATCTGTACTAAAATAGTGCTTGGTTTACTACGGAGTGTTTTCACTGCATCCTTTGCACCGCGCCTGCATCTCTACCACTCCGAGATGAGACACATGCAGCTTCAGTACGCACACAATTTGTCTTTAACTGAGCTTATGTCAAACTATGATGAATGAGTCAATTGCAGCGCATGGCTGCCTCAGACCGTGGGGGGTGCAGCCAAAAGACAGCCAGCCCTCAGTCTGGGGCAAAGAGAGATTCACCTCGAGGACTGCAGTAAATATGTTACCACACCATACGGTAGCAAGATGGCTCCATTGCATCAACCTCTACCACATGTCTGTCTGCAAGAAAATTAATAGGGCTCATGAGGCTCTTAATTTGGAGGAATCTTAATTTAAATGATCAAAAGTTAACAATACAATTCATGCAAATAAAAACATCGGAAAACGTAGAGAGGGACACTTGGCGCAAGTTCACCGGGTTCCCTGCACCCTTTTATGAAAAGCATTTTGTTTCATAAAGACTTGAAGAGTAGTAGTAGATGGGACATACTGTAATTCACCTCTCCACGACCACACGCACACACGCCCCATGGACGATGGGTTAATAGTAGAAATAGTAGAGAGCGCAGTGATTGTGGACCCTACCTCTTTGCCAGATGTACAGGTGCTTCGTTTCCATCAGGGTTTGTGCATTTATCTCCCAGATAAGGATAATAAGCAACGCTATCCCCCAGAGAGAGGGGAGCGATAACCCTCTCTCGACTCCAGGCGTCCCTCCAGCTCTGCTGGTCAGCCCCATGGCCACCGCAAGGCAAGTAGACTATTGTAGTTCCCAAAGCAGTCAAGAGAGGTAAAAAAAATAAAAATAAAAACAAGCCTGGCCCGCGATGTGTGTTTTCTTCTTCTGCTTTGTCTACGCCAGTGCGTCCAAGAATAAGTAATCCCAGTCGAACAGGGCCGAGGTCCCCTCTCGTTATCCTCGTCCTCTCCGTTTCTCTCTTTCTCTAAATTCCTTAATGAGAAAAGCTAGGCCTGATAGCGATAAAAAAAAAGGGAACAATAGACCCCTAAGCCTAGCCTGCTGCTGCTGTATGCCGGGTTGATGCAGCGCCTCCCTCTCTCTCTTCCTTTCTCTCTCTCGCTCGTTTACACACACAGACGCATACATACGCCCGCCCCCTCTCCTCTCTACCCTCCCTCAGTCTCACTCGGCTTTCATCCCTTTCTCAAGGGTCTCAGTGAAGCTGTTCCGTCTCAGATCCTAGAAGGCAGCTGGATCGGGCAGGTGGTGGTGTGTTTGTTTGTTGGTTAAATTAATGGTAAATGTGGCTTAAAATAGTAAATCAAGAATACCACTGGGTAATTTGTAGAGGAAGCATGAGTAGTACCACACTGTAAAAAATAGTCCACTGTAAGTAGAAGGTTGGCTATGCCTTGTCAAAAGGTGCTCTAGGATTCAAACCCGAAATTGAACTTTATTTTTTTAATGATTATATACAAAAATCTTATTGTGAAGGGGAAAACACCAGACAACACTCTGAAACTGAGGCTTAAGGTCCAGATCATAACACTTATTTGTTATCTGTCATTCTAATTATTCAACCTGATGACAGAAAACAGTGAGGGTTCAAAGCTCACTTACTTTACTTTAATTCATTGTTAGTACCACAATGGGGACATTCAACCTATGATCAATTCAAAAAGCTTCTTAATTCGTGTGACCACAAAAAAGAAATAATTATAGTCGGCGACTTTAACATAAACTGGGATAATAAAGAAGACAGAAAAAATCTTAAAACGATTACTGATTACTGCAGCCTAACCCAGCTTATAGATAAACCTACCAGAATGACCAGTCACTCACAAACTAAAATTGATCTTGTGTTTACAAACAAACCCGAAAGAATCACCCATACTTACAATTTTTTAACTGGAATATCTGATCATAATGCACTCTTTTTTTGTAGAAAACTTTCTAAACATCGATTACATAATTTATTTCCAAATACATCATATAAAAGATCAAAAAACAAACAATAATGTAATTCCAAAAAACAAACAACATTTTTTTTAAATGGCCTTGAATGATCTTGATTGGAATGCAATTTTTTCTTCGGAAGATTTAGATTCTTGTACTCTGGATTTTTCATCAAAAATTATGGACCTAATGGCAAGATTTTCCAGAAGGGGGAGACCAAAGAAAATAAAAAACAATCTTCCATGGTTGACCTTGGAGTGTATTGAGCTAATGAAAAAAAGAGATAATCTTTTAAAAGTTGCATTAAAATCGGGTTTGACTGTTGATAAACAAAATTTTACATCAGTGAGAAACAAAGTCACCTGGACAATACGTAGGGCCAAGGCAAATTTTTTTGTAAAATTATTGAGAATGCGAAAGGGAATAGCAAAAAAATCTGGAACAGTATAAATAAACTTACTGGAAAACAGAACAAAAAAGATAAAAATGAGATAGAAATAAGTATCAACGGAGAATTGCTAAAAAATCAAAATGTAATTGCTGCAGAGTTCAATAATTTCTTCATAAACTCAGTTCAAGAAATCTCTCAGTCGTTCAATCCTCCTGATTATGCCACTATTAAGCCAATAAGCGATGCACAACCTATCTTTAATATAGATGAGATAACAGAGAGAGAAGTAGCCAACATTATTAGTTCACTGAACAGCTCCAAAGCTTAGGATGACTTTGATCTTGATGTCAGTTTTATAAAAGAGCATAAAGACACACTGATACCACCCATCACCCACATGGTAATTTTGTCAATTAAGCACTCCGTGGTCCCAGACACATGGAAAGTGGGTGTGGTTACTCCAATTTTTAAAACTGGGGACAAAACTGATAAGCATAACTACAGACCAATTAACATCTTACCTGTAGTCTCAAAAATTATAGAGAAATGGGTTGTGAAACTATTAACTGAACATCTTAATTGGAGTCATAATCCTCTACATCCAATGCAGTTTGGATTTCGCACCCATCACTCAACAGAGGGCGCTATCAGTGTGTTTTTAGAAAAAACAAGAAGCTTTTTAGACAAGAACGGTTGTGTAGGTGCCGTATTTCTGGACTTAAAGAAGGCTTTTGACACTGTTGATCACAAAATTCTGCTAACCAAATTATCTCATTTTAATTTTTCAGAGAAAGCCGTAAACGGGATGAAATCATATCTTACCAATAGGATGCAGTGTGTTGTGGTCAACGGTGTCAAATCGCCCTATCGAGAGTGCACAGTGGGAGTACCACAGGGCTCCGTTCTAGGACCGGTTCTTTTTTCCCTCTACATAAACGATCTCCCAGAAGCATGCAGAAACACCCAGATACAAATGTATGCAGACGATGCTGTAATATACACTCCAGCAAAAAATATACAGGAAGCAGGCCGCATTCTTACATCTGAAATGGCCCAAGTCCAAAATTGGCTCTCAAAATCATGTCTCCTCTTAAACACTAAGAAGACTGTATGTATGATGTTTTCAAAACAAAACAAAAAAACTACTAATCATATGTATTTCTCAGAGATGTGGAGCTCGAACTGGTTCAAGAGTTCAAATACCTTGGAGTAGTTCTTGACTCTTCTCTCACGTTCAAAAGTCACGTCACGAAAATTTGTAAAACTATTCAGTTTTACAAATTCAGTCTTCAAAACTTCAGAAATATTCGCTCATCAATGACACTTCAGGCAGCTAGGATGTTTCTGCATGCTATGGTGTTCTCACACATCGAATATTGTTTTACAAACTGGTCTCCTACAAATGAAACCACTCTTAGACAAATAGAATCCTTATATAAAAAAGCTTTAAAAATTTTTGCCAGAAAACCTGTTTCATACCACCACTGCCGCATTCTTGAGACGTACAATCTCCTAAACTTCGAAAATTTTAAATACTTTAAATTTGCTTGTATGGTCTACAAAATACTCAATGGACTTGCACCACCACCATTAAGGGAATTTGTAAAATTTAAATCCTCTTCTGGCAGAGCCACTCGGTCTATGGTTAGAGGAGACTGTGAAGTGCCCTTCAGACATACTACCTTTGGCCAGACTGTTCTTTCAGTTAGGGGCTGTAACATCTGGAACAGCATCCCTCTCACTATAAGAGAATTCCCCACATTTAACACATTTAGGACTCAATTAAAAAACTGGTTGAAATCCAATCAACAATGTGCTCATTAGACCCTATACAGATCTCCTGGTGCAGGACTGATCCAAGTGTCAGGATCCTCTGCACAGGTGTTGTAAATAATAACTGTACATATTTATCTTTATAATGTCCTATGTGACCTGCCCTTGCACCAAAATCTCCATTCTATTGTGCAAGTCACAGAACGAACATTCAGATGATACTAATGTATAAATTGTATTAACGTTTGTTATGTAAGAATGTACCCTCAACTTTTAATGCAGCTAACACTGACACATTTAAAGAAATGTTCATTAATGTGTACTGTCCCTGTCAAATAAACTAATAAATAAATAAAATAAACCTCTGCATTTAATCCATCCCTTTTGACACTCAGACAGTCCTAGACCTGTTGGCTTAGTCTCTTCCAGGTGTCCTGGTGCTTTCCTGTGTGTTGATTCATTGACTGTTAGTCACGTTAAATACAGTTGTGGCCAAAAAAATTTGAGAATGACACAAATCAGATGTTTCTATGGTATACTGAAATTTAATTACAAGCATTTCATTTTCATTTCAAGTATCAAAAGCTTCTATTGACAATTACACTGAGTTCATGCAACAAGTCAATATTTGCAGTGTTGACCCTTCTTTTTCAAGACCTCTGCAATTCTCCCTGGCATGCTGTCAATCAACTTCAGGACCAAATCCAGACTGATGGCAGTCCATTCTTGTATAATCAATGCTTGGAGTTCGTCAGAATTTGTGGGTTTTAGTTTGTTGTTTGTTTGTCCACCTCTTGAGGATTGACCACAAGTTCTCAATGGGATTAAGATCTGGGGAGTTTCCTGGGGCCTCATGTATCAACGCTGCGTACGCACAAAAACCTTGCGTACGCACAAAAACCTTGCGTACGCTGTTTTTCCCGCACACGCCACATGTATGAAAAGTGAACTTGCCGTGAGAATGTGCGTACCGCTGCGCGAGCTCTCGAGCTGTCGTGAGAATGTGCGGTAGCACCGCAAACTTTTGTCTCGCAGAAACTACTGTCCTTCAGGCTGCATTTAAAATGTTTTTCACATCTAAACTAAAACTACACCCAACTGGCATTGTGTTTACAGTTTTTAGCTCCCTAACATTGGAGAAAAATGCCGTTTTTTCACCCTCCATAGTCCGTTATAAATATGAAGGGGATAGATGATTGTGATGATTATTATATAATATATGTCAGCTGCCACCTGCATACTGCTGCTTGTGTGCAATAATAGTATTCAAAAGTCTATATTTCATGAGTCCGTTTCTTTGTATAGGTTATGTATAATTTTAAGTGTGTTTATTAATTCTGTATATATTGTTATGTCTATGTATTTCGCTACTTTTACCAGTATAATATCCATTTATTCAATATATGTTGCTACTCTTTTTTGGAGTAACTGAAGAGACACATTATGTCCTTCCGGGGACTAATAAAGTATATCTGGGTATGAGTTATATGGGAGCGCAAAATGAACCTAGTGAAACAAATTATTCAAATATTACATGACTTAATCACCGTGTCAAAGTCACGATCGCCGAATTGTTTAACATGGAAATGTCAATGCTGCGGGGGCACAGCGATCCATGACGCACAGAGAACAAACCTGGAGTGGGAAATGCATTCAGAATAATTCACGAGTGGCGCATTACTGATCTTGTATGTGATGATTACATAATTGACAACAAGGTGTAGGCAATGAGTGTGGCCTATAAAATGAGGCGTTAACATGATGGCACACATTACGCAATGGCTGCTTTGTTGGCACTGGAGGATATTGAAAACGGCAGAGTTCGGAGGGAGCGTGTCTTTAGAGACCACGCTGATTTACTGGCCCAGGATGATGACTGGCTCCTTAGCAGGTTCCGATTGCCAAGAGCCATCCTCCTGGAACTCTGTGCTGAAATGGGCCCAGACTTGGAGAGGGCGACTGCGAGGTCCCACGCATTGCCAGTCCCGCTGCAAGTCCTAACTACACTGGGATTCTTAGCAACGGGGGCATTCCAAAGGGAGCTGTCTGACCGGTCGGGCATCTCCCAGTCCTCCTTGAGCCGCGCCATGCCAGCCGTATGGGATGGCTTAATCCGTATGCTGCCCAGGTACGTCAAGTTCCCTTACACTGTGGGTGAACAGGCCAACATCAAAGTGCAATTTGCAGCGGCGAGCCGATTTCCGAATGTAATTGGAGCGATTGACTGCACTCATATTGCTATAAGGGCCCCATCTGATAATGAATTTGCCTATGTCAACAGAAAGCATTTTCACTCAGTTAACTGCCAAATCATATGTGATGCTCAAATGCTCATTACAAATGTTGTGGCAAAGTGGCCTGGCTCAACCCATGATTCCTTTATCCTGAGGATAAAAGGCTTCTTGGTAAGATATGGCTTCATTAATATTCTAGTTGATCTGCATTCCATTGGACCTTTACCTTGAGCCTATACTTAACTGGAATTTTGAAGTTTAAGTGAAGTCTTAGTTGCCTGTAATTAACTTGGTGCATTTGGTCATATACCAAGGTGACCGTGGTTACCCATCGAAAACCTGGCTCCTAACTCCGCTCACCAACCCACTTACCGAGCAAGAGCAAAGATACAATGAAGTTCATACTCGGGCTCTGTCAGTGGTGGAAGGCACCATTGGGCAGCTGAAAGGCCGGTGGCACTGCTTGGACAGCAGTGGTGGAATGCTGCTGTACCATCCAACTAAGGTGTGCCGCATAGTGATGGCGTGTAGCGTGCTACACAATGTGGCACGCATGCGTGGCGTCCCACTGGCGCAGGAACTGTGGGAGGGTGAACCAGACCCCGGCCCACAAAATGTGGAACCACACGCAGCAGCCATAGAAAAACGTCTGGGTGTAATTCAAGGACTCTGACACAGCGGTAAGCTCACACATTTATTTCTTTTTAGCAATTTCTTTTAACACTTCACACATATTGAGCAGTATTGTATTCTGGTTGTTTACTGCATCGCGAATCTCCCTCATTGTATGAACAATCTCTCTTTGCGATTCCAGCACCTCGTTGGTCAGGACGCGACCAGACTGCTGCCCCCGGGCACAAGGCGCAGTCAACGTGGACGCAGAGGATGCCCACGCTGGCGCAGAGCCGCTCTCACCCCCCTCTCTGCCAGACTCGGGTGGGCTCTGATTGCCACGTGGTGGCGTGCGGCTGTCGCTGGGCTCTTTAGTGTCAAAATCTATATAAACAAAGATGTTAAATCACGTTACACCTCACTCTTCTGCTTGTTTTGTGCGTAAATTTCAATAAAACATGTGCCACAGACGTTTTGACATGTTTTACATTCAGTTACAAGGTTTGGCCAATGTGTGGCATGTGCTTACCAGGAACAAGCAGGTCGGAGTCCCCCTCGCCTTCTGGCAGGATGCCAATCATAGCGGCATCCCCAATGATAGCTGCCACCCTCTCGTCCTCTGGCGTCAGCCCTGGCAGCCCCTGGCCTCCACCTGTGGCAGCCACACTCTGCCGGTGCGCTGCGAGGCGTCTTTTAACATCCACCTTGTAATGGTTAAAGCAATAGATCTGTGAGTGACATGATTTCCAGGATGATACCTGTACAATATCTTACATGGTTTTAAAACTTCTTTGAACTCACCTTAATGTCCGACCACTTTTTTTTAATCTCCACAACGGTGCGCATCTCTGACCCAGCAGCGTTGACAGCCATCATTACACCTTGCCACTCAGTCTGCTTGCGCTTGTTGCTGATCCCAGAGCTAAGGCCACCAAAAAGCACGTTCTTCCTGGCCTCAACCTCTGAGATCGGCACGTCGACCTCACAAGCAGTGAAATTCTTCTTTTTCTTCGAGGATGCCATGGTTGTTTTCGATAATCAGTGGGCTAGCCGGCAAATTTATAGTACTTTGCATGTCATCTGCATATTCATTTGCGGGAGGAGCCGGGGCGTGGTTGGTGACTTCAGCATGTGCGCTCAATTCCACGCTGATCGAGATGTATCAAGGAAAGGTGCGCAGAACCTGGCGCAATCACAGATTGATACATGTGAAAACAACTGTGCGTACGTACTTTCCTAGTTTCGGGAGTACGCCATCTTTCAGTATGAAAGCTACGCACTCTTTGATACATGAGGCCCCTGGTCATGGACCTAAAATCTTTATGTTTTGTTCCTAGAGCCATTTAGTTATTACTTTTGCTTTTTTTGGCAAGATTGTGAGAGAGCCCACTCCCTTGACTGAGAAGCAACCCCACACATGAATGGTCTCAGGATGCTTTACTGTTGGCATAAGACAGGACTGATGGTAGCGCTCACTTCGTCTTCTCTGAACAAGCTTTTTTCCAGATGCCCCAAACAATCGGAAAGGGGATTCATCAGAGAAAATTACTTTACCCCAGCCCTCAGCAGTCCAATCCATGTACCTTTTGCAAAATATCAGTCCGTCCCTGATGTTTTTTTCTGGAGAGAAGTGGCTTCTTTGCTGCCCTTCTTGACACCAGGCCTTCCTCCAAAAGTCTTCGCCTCACCGTGCGTGCAGATACACTCACACTTGTCTGCTGCCATTCCTGGGCAAGCTCTGCACTGGTGGTGGCCTGATCCCACGGCTGAAACAACTTAAGGAGACAGTCCTGCTGAAACAACTTTAGGAGACGGTCCTGGCGCTTGCTAGACTTTCTTGGGCACCCTGGAGTCAGTTTGGCAACAATTGAAACTCTCTCCTTGAAGTTCTTGATATTCCGATAGATGGTTGACTGAGGTGCAATCTTACTAGCTACTATAAACTTCCCTGTTAGGCCCTTTTTGTCCAATGCAATGACGACTGCACATGTTTCCTTGCAGGTAACCATGGTTAACAGAAGGAACAATGATGTCAAGCACCATCCTCCTTTAAAGTGTCCAGTCTGTTATTCTAACTCAATCATGACAGATTGATCTCCAGCCTTGTCCTCATCAACACCTGCACCTGAATTAACGGAGGAATCATTGAAATGATGTTAGCTGGTCCTTTTGTGGCAGGGCTGAAATGCAGTGGAAATGTTTTTTTGGAGATAAAGTTCATTTTCAAGGCACAGATTGCACAGAGGAGATTTAAAAGCATGCAGTTCATTGTACACATAAAATCCTGGACGTCATATCATGCTCACAGATGCTACAAACTGGTGGAAACATCCGTGGCACTTGTTGCATTCCAGTTTACGCACAATAACCAGGCAGAACAGTGAGCTGTACACAATGTGATGTCTTTATTTGTATAGATCTTAACACTGGAGACTGGACATATGTTGGACATGTTCTTCCCACGTATGGCTGAAAATGACGTCATCCAGGTATGCTGCGCTGCAATAGCCCAAGCCTTGGAGGACTTTGTCCATCAGTCGCTGGAAAGTGGCGGGTGCTCCATGCAGACCAAATGGCATGACAGTAAACTGGAACAGACCAGCTGGTGTCCTGAAGGCCATGTACGGCCTGCTCGTCTTGTCCAGTGGCACTTGCCAGTATCCCTTACACAGATCCAAGGTGGTGATGTATCTGGCAGCTCCAATCCTTTCCAGCAGGTCATCAATCCTTGGCATCGGTAAGAGTCAAACTCTGAGGTAGAGTTGAATTTCCTGAGGTCAATGCAGATCCGGAGCGAACCATCCTTCTTAAATACGATCACCACCGGACTGCACCACTCTGAGCTTGAAGGCTCAATCACTACCAGCTTTAACATCTCTTCCACCTCCTGCTGCAGCTTCCCAACCAGATGTTGTGGAACCCGGTAACAGCGTTGGCGAATGGGCTGTCCCTCCTTCAGGTGGACGACATGCTCAACCAAGGTGGTCTGTCCTGGACTGGATGCAAAGAGGGAGGAAACCCCCTCGAAAACCTGGAGAAGCTGGGCTGCCTGCGCTGGTGCTAGATGAGCCAGCACTGGGCAGGTAGTTCTGGTTAGGTCATCCAGACCCTCCTCCATTTCCTCCTCTGGCTCCACCTTCCTCACCAACAGCGATGGCACCGGAGGCTGATCCACGCGTCCTTCCACTCCTTCATTAGGATGGCATGGTAAGTCTGTTTTGTTTTTTTCTTCTCTGGGTGATGAACCTCTTAGGTGACTGGGCCCATCTTATGGCTGATCACATATGACCCTTGCCATTTTGCCAGGAGCTTGTTGCTGGAAGATGGGAGGAGAAACAAGACCTTTTAGCCCGGTCATACCAGGTCTTCTGGGCCTTCCGCAGGTTCATCTCTGCCTCTTCCTGGTACTGAGACAGCCGTTCCCTCACCTCCAGAACAAATTGTACTACACTTCGGTCACTTGGCTTGGTGGTTGAGCCCTCACAGCCCTTCCGGATCAGGTCCAATGGCCCCTGGACATCCCAGCCATATAGCAGCTCAAAAGGGGAGAAGCCCGTCGACGCCTGGGGAACCTCCCTGTAGGCGATGAGCAGGAATGGCAGCCAGCGGTCCCAATCCTTGCCAGTGTCATCCACAAACTTCTGCAGCATCCTTTTGAGGGTCTGATTGAATCGCTCCACCACATCGTCCATCTGTGGGTGGTATGGCGTTGTCTTGATTGCAGAGATGCCCAGTTGTTTGTTGAATAGTTGCATGAGCCTCGAGGTAAAGTTAGTCCCCTGGTCAGTCAGGATCTCATCCGGTATACCCACCTTGGAAAACAGTTGCACCAATGCACACAGAACAGAAGGAGCAGTGATGGTAAGCAGTGGGAAAGCTTCTGGAAACCAGGTAGCATAGTCACACACCACCAGGATGTACTGGTGGCCACTGCTGCTCTCCACCAAAGGTCCTACAATGTCCATGGCGATTCTGTGGAAGGGGGTGGATATCATAGGCAGTGGTTGTAGAAAAGCTCGGGCTGACTTGCGGGTAGTACATGTCATCTGGCACTTTGGGCATGTTGTGCAGTATTTCTGAATATCAGTGTACATGGATGGCCAATAAAACCGTGAACTAGTGTGAAGAAAGGTTTTGTGCCGACCAAGGTGACCGGACCAAGGGAGTGTGTGTGCAAGGTGCATTATCAGTGGTCTGCAACTAGCCAGAACTACCAGGCGTTTCACCCTCCACTGCATACAACACATTCTGCTCAACAATAAACTTCTGCCGGCCCACACAAGTTTCACTAGCCCCCTCCTCTTCCTTAGCAAACAAAGGTTTCAAAGTGTCATCCTCTCTTTGAAGCAGAGAAACATTCTCAGGTACATCCCTAAGCACATTTGTTTTTTCTGGCTTGGTCGACTTCAGCTGCTTTTCAAAGTGGCATTGGCGATGCAATTTTTTTGGCCCCTTGGTGCCACCCTCACACAGACTATGGTCAAGGTCTGGGAGTAGTTGGACACCAGCTTTTGCTTGGGCTCAGGTAATCACAGGACAAGACATGGCAGCATTACATTTTACATTCCCCCTCTTCCCAAGAGTTACTATTTAGCGGCAGTTCATGTTCATACAGCAGCTCCAGGAGTACAGGAAAGTCCCATCCCAAAATGGCATCCACAGGCAAGTTCTCCACCACCCCAATAGTCACCATATAAGGCTGTTCATTAACATAACAGTGACATCTGCTTTAGGATAGGGATGCTTATCTCCATGAATACATAGTATTTCCTCCTGCCTGCCATAGTCCACAGTGCTCATGGGCACAATACTCTTTTTTTATCAAAGACATGAAGCTACCAGTGTCCACCAGAGCAGAAACTTGCTGTCCATTAATAATCACAGTCTTATAGTGCTGTACCACTCTTTTGTCCTCATCAGGGCTCAACTCCGGCTGGGGTGCATAGCAAGCACCAGAGACCTTAGCTTTCCGGATGGGGCACAGGGAAGCTTTATGTCCAGGCTGCTGACAGTAGTAACATACAAAATCCTTACCAGCTGACTGTTAGTTGGTTGTGGCGCTGGTGGTACCTGGTGCATAAGGGCGGCTCTCTCTCCTCGCAGGTCTGGGCAGGTCCGGCTGAAGGGCCGGCCGGTGGGGTGCGCCGGTCGAGCATGTAGTCAGTCCTCCCCTCCGAGCGTTGAGGTACTGCAGAGCCAGCTTGGCAGCCATCTGCCCCTCCCGTGGCTTGTGCTCTTTCACCCAGGTGCTCACCTCTCCAGGCAGGACACGAAGCAGCTGCTCCAGGATGATGGCCTCACCGATCTCCTCCTTGGTGTGCTGCTCAAGTCGGACCCAGCGTCGGTAGAGGCCCCTCAGGCGGTGGTAGGTATCAGTTGGCGTTTCACCAGTATGATGATCGACCTGAACCGCTGCCGATATGTCTAAGGGGAGATGTCAAACTTCACCAGCAGTGCTTCCTTCATATCGGGGTAGCAGTGGGCTCTTTCCTCATCCATGGTGGTATACGCCTCCAAAGCATTACCCGACAGCAGTAGAATAAGTCTGCATGCCCACTCATCCTCTGGCCACTTCCAGGTCTTGGCAATGCACTCAAAGCGCAACTATAGTTCTCAATGTCCTCCCCCGTGGTCCCCCGGGATTTTTGGCTCTGAATAGTGTCTTGGTGGGTCTGGACTGATGTCAGGGTCTGTCACCTGGGACGCCGGTGTCACTGACCTGTGCCTATTTCGGGAGCGCGGTGCTGGGGTTGGTAATATTAGTCTGGGACTGCTGGCAGTCAAGGTACTGGGCGATGTAGCTGCAGCTCCCAGACCCAGAGCTGGCGGTGGAGGCTTTGCTGGAGGCTGCAGAGATACCCTCAAGCTTCGAAGCTCCTCCAGCCAACCCGCCTCTCTCCACTCCTGTGCCGTCAGAAAGTCCCTCATCAGGGCCATAAACTCTCCTACTGATGCACCTGAAGAGCCAGCAGCAAACCAGGCAGGGCCGTACCTCTTCCTCCTCTGCTGAAGATGTCTGCTCTGTCTCCCATGCCTGCTCAGCATCTTCCGCTGCCTCGGCCTGTTCTCGCTGTGCTCGCTGGGAGCGCAGCCCTGTACGCTGCTTTGGAAGGCAAGTTAGCTTACGACTAGCCATTCCACTTCTGACACCATCTGTCGCAGGGTTCACCCAACAACTTCATCACACAGGCCATCACGATGCGGCACATCTTTCGTGGGTGGTACTGCAGCACACAACAACTGCTGTCCAAGCAGCGCCAACAGAGCAGCCAGTGCGTAATGCGTGCCAAAATCATGTTTACGCATCATTTTATAAGCCACACTTACTTGGTACACCTTGCTGTCCTAATTAATCATCACAGGATCAATAATGCACTAAACCTGACTTATTCTGAATGCATTTTCCCACTCTCGTAACTTTAACCTCCATGTTAAATGAAGGGGGAAACCGTAGGCGATCGTGACTTTGACACAGTGAGTAAGGCATTTATCTTTGGAAAAAGTCACCAGGTTTATATTGCGCTCCATATTAATGAGAATCAGAAATACATAAATGATATCTGGAAGGAATTTTGGATTCTCTGTAGTAACTCCAACAAGAATAGAAAGGTATAAAAGTATATATGTATTAGTAGAAATGGCTTAATATATGGCCTCTTTCTCTGCTAGCTCTCGACGGAGGCGGTCGCATTTTCTCTCCTCTCCTCACCCTTATCTTTCCTGCTTGCTCCTACTGTACTGTCCTGTCTGTAACTACTGAGAGACTCTCTCTGCACTGCTCTTGAAACTAAAATCATGGAATTGATCAGTTGGTCTCTCAACGCAATTGACACCATCTTCTCGAAGAGGAAACATGGTTCGGGGGAACCAACATGTCCTGACGGGACGTTCCCGGCCGGGTATACGGCGGATTCCTGGGAAAGGATGCACGTCTTATGCCTGGGCGATCTCTCTGTCGAGGATGTGGAAGACATCTTCCTATTTGGATTTATGATCACAGGCTTTCTGCTGATGGGAATAGGCATGGCCCTGGTGTATCGACAAAATATGTGTTTGGCGGCAGCTGTCAAGAGCCCTGTTAGGCTGCCGACCATGATCGAAATGCAGGGCAGAGCGATGGGCACTCAGACTGTCAACTTATCTGGCAAAATGGATAACATCACGGAGACGCTCTCGGCTATGCGACTGGATATGAATCGTATGAAAGATCAACTCGAACTTAAGAATAGTGAGTAAATTGGAATTACACTGTTCGCCCAAAGTCTACACAACCTGGATTCTATCTG
>CAFUXE010000036.1:323349-354760 GCA_903364295.1 Serranus cabrilla | reverse complement strand
GAATTCTATGTAAAAATACTTTTTAAAAAACCTATCGTCTGACAGCAAAAGTTGTCAAACATTCACCATCATATTAGTAATAGTAAAAAAAAATACAGTTATTCTACACAAACATACACACACAATAATATAATACAGTAAATATCTAGATACATATTAATATAAATACAAATATTTATATGAATTTTTAATTCTTTATTTCCTTAATTCTTTATTTTTAAAGAAATTGTCTGTAAAATAACTTTGTTGTTTGTAGTTTGCTTGTTTGTTTGGCTGCTTCTGCTGCAAGACTTTTATTGCAAGTACAATACATTTGTGATTTGATATGTATTTTATTGTACATATGGTTGTCTCCATGGCAACTGCTTTGTTATCACTCTACACCCAAGTGAACTGAGACGGGATGGGTCACTAGTCTGGAGTAAACTCTATGGGCTGATAAATGCACACATACACACACAATCACAGACTTTAACACACTGATACTTCACGCACCTACCCATCCCCATCCCACGCCTCTGAGCTTTTGACCCACAGTGTGACAGGCGCTTGGCCGACTACGCCCTTTGGTGCTGCAGTACCGGGTGGCTGCCTGCCGGCTGTGTACCTCTACTCCCCAGGCCCTACTGTGTTGCTAGTCTGAGTTTTTCATGTTTGTAGACTTAATGTGCTTTATTCTGCTGAGGTGTTTTTTTTACCTGCTCCCACACTGTGCTCCAATGGGAACATAGTTGGGGGGTCGCTCTTTTTTTTCCCTCCCTCTCCTAGTGTCATGCTGCCCCCCCTTTCCTCTACCTCCTGTCCCGTTATCCCCATGTCATTGTTTAATTGTTTGTATGGACGGGCTGTAACAAAAGTAATTTCCCTCGGGATTAATAAAGTATTTCTGATGCTGATTCTGATTCTGATATAAACTTGAGAAAATATACAAACCTAACAAATAAACAGACTTCAAAATACTATTATTATAAGCAGCAGTATGCAGCTGAAATATAAAACATAATAATGGATGATAAAAATCATCTATCCCCCTCATATTTATAGCGGGATATGGAGGGTGAAAAAACAAAATTTTTCTCCAATGTTAGGGAGCTAAAAACTGTAAACACAATGCCAGTTGGGTGTAGTTTTAGTTTAGATGTGAAAAAAAAACATTTTAAATACAGCCTGAAGAACAGCAGTTTCCGCGAGACAAAAGTTTGAGGTGCCACCGCACATTCTCACTACAGCTTGAGAGCTTGGGCAGCGGTACGCACATTCTCACGGCAAGTTTACTTTTCATACATGTGGCGTGTGCAGGGAAAACCGTGGACGCAATGTTTTTGTGCATATGCAGCTTTGATACATGAGGCCCCAAGAGAGTAGTGCATGCATGGAAAACCATCTAGCAGTGAGTGAATGGAGCTGCAAAAATACTGGCTGGCTGATGAGTGGTGATGAGGAGCAACTGCAGGTGGTTGCACAGGTGCCAGAGATGAAGCTGATTAATTCAATTCAATTCAATTTTATTTGTATAGTGCCATTTCACAACAAACGTTATCTCAAGGCACTTTTCATGCAGAGCAGGTCTAGACCTTACTCTTTAAAATAGGTATTTAGAGAGAAGAAAACCCATCCCATGACAGGCTCTACAGCTCCAGAGGCAGAAGTACGACAGCAGCAGGGGGGTCAGGCAGGGCCATGGTCGTGGTGCAGCCACGATCCATGTAAACCCGCAGGTCGAGAAAGCACAAGGACTCCAGAAAGAAGTCTAGTCAGTAACATGCAGTGATAAACATGAAGGCTACAGTTGGAGAGGAAGAGGAGGGAAGAGAGGCTCAGTGTATCATTTGTCCCCCGGCAGTTTATGCCTATAGCAGCACAACTAAGAGCTGGTCCAGGACAGGCCTGAGCCAGCCCTAACTATAAGCTTTGTCAAAAAGGAAGGTCTTAAGTTTACTCTTAAAGGTAGAGAGGGTGTCCGCCTCCCGGACCAAAACAGGAAGATGATTCCACAGAAGAAGAGCTTGATAACTGAAGGCTCTGGCTCCCATTCTGGTTTTGGAGACTTTAGGAACTACAAGTAACCCTGCGTTTTGGGAGCGCAGTGCTCTAGTTGGGTAATAAGGTACTATGAGCTCTTTGAGATATAGTGGTGCCTGACCATTCAGAGCTTTGTAGGTGAGAAGGAGAATTTTGAACTCTATTCTTGATTTTACAGGGAGCCAGTGCAGAGAGGCCAATACAGGAGTGATATGATCTCTTTTCTTAGTTCCTGTCAGTACACGTGCTGCAGCATTCTGGATCAGCTGGAGACTCTTTATAGACTTAGTTGGACAGCCAGATAATAAAGAATTACAGTAGTCCAGCCTAGAAGTAACAAATGCATGGACTAGTTTTTCTGCATCTTTTTGAGAAATAATGGGCCTGATTTTTGTAATGTTACATAAGTGAAAAAAGGCAGTCCTTGAAATTTGTTTTATGTAGGAGTTGAAGGACATATCTTCATCAAAGACAACTCCCAAATTCCTGACGGTAGTCCTGGAGGCCACATTATTGCCGTCCAGGCTAGCTATATCATTAGATAGTGCATCTCTAAACTGTTTTGGGCCAAGTGCTATAACTTCAGTTTTATCTGAATTTAGTAGCAGAAAATTGCAGGTCATCCAGTTCTTAATGTCCTTGAGACATGCTTGGAGTTTAGTTAGCTGGTTAATTTCTTCTGGCTTCATTGATAAGTATAATTGAGTATCATCTGCATAACAATGGAAGTTTATGCAGTGTTTCCTAATAATTTCTCCTAAAGGCATCATATATAAGGTGAATAATAACGGCCCAAGCACAGAACCTTGAGGAACACCATGACTAACCTTGGCGTGCCGCGATGACTCATCATTAACATGTACAAACTGAAAACGATCTGATAAATAGGATTTAAACCAGTTCAGCGCGGTTCCTTTAATGCCAATTTTGTGCTCCAGTCTATGTAGAAGGATGTGATGATCAATAGTATCAAATGCAGCGCTAAGATCCAACAGGACCAGGACAGAGACAAGTCCTTTGTCTGAAGCAATTAAAAAGTCATTTGTAACATTCACCAGTGCTGTCTCTGTGCTATGGTGCTCTCTAAAACCTGACTGAAAGTCCTCATATAAGCTATTGTTATGAAGGAAGTCACGTAACTGATTGGCGACTGCTTTCTCAAGGATTTTAGAGAGAAAAGGGAGATTAGATATAGGTCTGTAGTTGGCTAACACCTCTGGATCGAGAGTAGGCTTTTTAAGAAGCGGTTTAAT
The DNA here is from genome assembly GCA_903364295.1 of Serranus cabrilla. Classification (NCBI taxonomy): domain Eukaryota; kingdom Metazoa; phylum Chordata; class Actinopteri; order Perciformes; family Serranidae; genus Serranus; species Serranus cabrilla. The sequence goes on along the minus strand of CAFUXE010000036.1, from coordinate 351,485 downwards.
TACAGCTAATTTAAAGGACTGTGGCACATATAGTGTTAGCAGAGACATGTTAATGGTATCTAGGAGGGCTGTGCTGACTAAAGGTGAAGCTTCTTTTAACAGTCTAGTTGGGACGGGGTCTAGGAGACAAGTTGTTTGTTTAGATGAGGAAATCACCTAATTTAGTTGGTGAAGGTCAATGGGAGAAAAGCAGTCTAAGTATAGGTCAGGTTTTGCAGCTGTTTCTGGGGTTCCCATATTTAAAGGTACATTGGTGCCAGGTGAGGGCAAGCAATTACGAATTTTGTCATTAATAGTAAGAATTTTTTCATTAAAGAAGCTCATATAGTCGTTACTACTGAGTGTTGTAGGAATACATGGCTCAATAGAGCTGTGACTTTCTGTCAGCCTGGCTACAGTGCTGAAAAGAAACCTTGTATTGTTTTTATTTTCCTCTATTAATGATGAGTAATAGTCTTGCAATATATAAGAAGGCCCTGCGCAATGCCAGAATAAACTATCTGTCCAGGCTAGGCGAGATTCTTCTAACTTTGTAGAACGCCATTTTCTTTCAAGTTTTCGTGACATTTGCTTTAATTTGCGGGTATCAGAGTTATACCATGGGGCTAACCTCCTATGTTTTATAGACTTCTTCTTCAGAGGGGCAACAGAGTCAAGTGTTGATCGTAATGAGCCTTCAACGCTATCAACAACATGATCAATTTGTGAGGAACTAAGAGTGGCAGGGTGGTCATAGCTTCACAGAAATGGATTCACGAGAGGATGTTATTGCCAAACTTTTAAACTCAATTCCGGTCAGAGGTGCTACATCCGATGATAATTGGATAGAGTTAATTACAGATTATTTTACCGCATCGGTTGACGAGAAGAGAGGAGAGTGACAGTGGGACCTCCGACTCCGATACAGACGATCCGTCTAATGTTAGCCCTGATAATGATGGAGAGAATGAGTTTGAGGAGGAGGAGGAAGATTTTCCACTTATGGATGACCCGATGATGGTGTGCAGTGTCTCCGATACTAGTCACCTTAACGCGGACAGTGTAAAAGAGATTGACATAGCTCGGGAGTACAGGTGTAACTGTAAAGTTAACAGCTGCGGCGCCTGCTACCTGCGCTTTACACCGGAGGAGATGGTAAGAATATATTCTTCACAATATTATATTCAAATTATTATTATTATATTGAAAAAACACATGATATATAATCTATATGTACAGTACATTAGTTAGTTATTAGTATTTTATCAATTATATTACGTTTTGTCTACATGGGCTTCTAGACCTGTCTTCTTTATTGTGTATGTGCTCGTGCACGTGGTTGTGTGCACGTGACCACGTGCACGTGTATGCGTGACAGTATGTGTGGAGAACATGTACAAATGTTGGGTATCACTTTTAACCCAAAAATATTGTGCTCATTTTATGTCTAGGATTAATAAATGTGTTTAATCTTTGTGAAAATGGCTGAATTTGTATCATTATCTTTAAGGCCCTTTTTCTCAAAAACAATGTTTGATAACTGACAAACTTTGTAAGAGCATATCTCATGGAATATTTGGCATAGAAAGATAATTTTGGTATCGAAACAAAGCTGAGACTCTCCTCTTTTCAGACAAATAGTGTCAAAATGTGTTTTTGGGTCAAAGTGACTCAAAATGATGGAGCAGGTCACATATTAAAAATGTAAATACCATTGAGAAAACAATACATATCAGTAACCAACATTTAAAAATCTCTTAAACTAAACTTAATTACTGAACTGAGCATGTGACTGCTTCTGTAGATGCTCTGACCTGCTGATGATGGGCTGTGTTCTCTCTCCTGACTAGTCCCAGGATGGGAGCTGCCACCTATGTTTTCTATGTCCTCCCTTGATGGAACTACATTGAATAAAAATATTAGTGGAATCCAAACAAAAACTCAACCACCATTAAAAAAAACAACAACACACTTTATCATTAACCAACACTTCAAAATATCTACAGCTTAACTTAATTTCTGAACTGAGCATGTGACTGCTTCTGTAGATGCTCTGACCTGCTGATGATCCCAGGATGGGAGCTGCCAGGACTGCTGATGCCAGAGCTGAGTTCTGTCTGTCTGCCTCATCTATGCCTGACTTGCTTCTCTTTAAAAAGAAGTCATGTATCTTGTCCCCCTGTCTTTTCATTCTCTACTGACCCTATGAAAAAATAAGCCAGTCCTGTCACTCCTAGTATCACTTGCACAATGTTATTAAATCCATCCATCCATCTTCTGCCGCTTAGACCACTGTAGATGTAAGTTTAATATTCACATTTTTCAGCTAGTTGACAGGCTAGCTTCAGAACCATCTTCACATTACATTTTTAATATATTTTATTTTCAGTTTTATATAACGTATACAAACATATAAGTATTCCAACAGTATAGAGACATAACAAAGGGCAAGACGAGAAGGATAAACCACCCTTCACGTTACATTTCATTTAAACCAACAGAGCATGAAACAGCTAACTTAGCTGGCTAATTGTCTGCTAGTTTCATTCCTCTAAAATCATCATGTAAATATCTTCTCAGCTGTAGACGTCATGAGATGGAAGCTGCCAACAGCTGCTCCCAAGCGAGGATCTTCCCTGTGGCCCAGTCAATATGGGCGTTGTGCAGGACCAGCCAGGGGAGGCCTAGGAGGAGAGGGTGCATAGGTGAGTGGTAAACATAAAAACAAATCTCCTCTGAATGGTTGTCAGGAAACTCCAGGTGAACGGTGTGAGTGCGGAGGATAACCCGACAGATCAGGCGGCTGTCCAGCGCGCGTGCCTCCAGCGGGCGTTGGAGCCGGAACAACCGGAGCCCCAGTTTCTGTGGGGGTCATCCCTATGTTCCCCGGGTCCTATGTTCCCCGTTTTTCCTAAAAAGGGTTCTATGTTCCCCGGTCGCAATACATACCGGGGAACATAGGACCCTCTTTCTAAAAAAGGGTTCTATGTTCCCCGGTATGTATTGCGACCGGGGAACATAGAACCCTTTTTTTTTTTTTTTTTAAATGCTTTTCCTTAACGGGTCCTATTAATATTTAGGGCTTATTTTCCCACCATAATTTCCATAACTGCTTAATTGTATTGCTGAATTATAACGTAAGTCATAAATCTGTCGGCTGCTATCCGTAAAATGGGGTCTCAAACTGGAAAAACATCCGGCTGGACGAAAGAATGAGGCAGGACACCTCATAATACCATCAATATGACACCACGGCACAAAACTAGTTTGTCAAATAAACTGCGCATTGTCGCCGATTCATATCAGACGCCAAAGAGACGAGAACGACACAAACTATTCATTGAAAATAAAAGTAAACAGATGATTTGCATTTGTTTAGGAGAATATGCAACAGCAAAACAAGTGAACATCTTAAGTTTTGACTAAAGTGAGTCCAGCTGCGCCAATGCACCTTGTTATTTAGGCTACGTTATAAACTGCAGATGATCAGAATTTTTTATTTTATTTTGTTTAGCATTTTGTCATTTTATTTCGTTACCACTGATTTAATACTAACGAAATAAAATGATAAAAAACATATTAAAAATTAAAATAAAAATAGAATGCTTGCAGTCACCAACACGGATCTCCTCCACAGTGCCGCTTATTTATTTAAAACTAAATAAGGCTTCAATGGCTCAGGCTCTCAGTTTTCTTATCCAATCACAGGACGCGTCCAGTTCAGCGTCACACCTTCTAGCTGGCCTTGGTGTCGCAGACTCGAGATCTGATTGGCTATCGCAGCTGACTGTGACCTCTCACAGTCTGACGTTTTCCCGCCTTCTCTCTTGCTCCCCTCTCTATTGTCATTAGCCCTAGCTAATTCATTACCAAGAAAGAGACAATGGCAAAGTTAATAACTGGAGATCGAGGTGGGAAAGTGTTGGTTCTGGACAACTTTCGATACCACAGGCACCGCACCAACCAAGCAAATATAAGATGGAGATGCTGGAGATTCAACTGCAGGGCAGTACTGCGGACCAACATCTTCGATGTGGAGGACGAGGATCCTCACATCATTGTGCATGATGTTGGAGAACATGTGCATGCCCCTGACCAAGAAATGGTGTACCGTGCAGATTTCCGGCAAGCACTGACTGCAGAAGTACGGAGGGAGCCCATAGTCCCAATCCGAAGGGTCTACAATGCCCAGCAAGGAGACCTGCGGCGGCGGCAACGTCGACACCAGGGTGGAGCACCACCACAAAGCTTCCTCTCAGTGAGGTCCATTATGGCCAGAGCGCGCACAGCTGTGGTGCCTCCCATCCCAGCTACCATTGAGGATGTCATGATTGAAGGTACATGGGCAGAAACATGGGGCAGGGACCAGTTCCTCTTGCACAAAGATGATGACTGGGGTATCGCAGTCTTTGCCACGGAGGCCAACTTGCGTAAGCTGCAACACTGTGTGACAGTTTACGTGGACCCAACATTTAAGTCCTGCCCACGCCCCTACAATCAAGTTTTTACGGTGCTGGGGGACGTGCATGGCTTCATTATTCCACTTGTCCATGTCCTGATGTGCCAACGCACAATTGGACACTATCGCCAGGTGTTCCACTGTGTGAAAAGCGCAACGAGGAGAATCACGCACCACCGCTGGAGACCTCGAAAAGTCATCTGTGACTTTGAACAGGCGCTGATGACTGCGCTGGAAACAGAGCTTCCAAGGTCACGAGTGTGTGGATGCTACTTCCACTTCAACCAGGCGTTATGGAAGAGGGTGCAAGGACTTGGACTGGCTCCTGCATTCCGGGATGACTTTCGATTGGCAGCAGTCATCCGTAAGGTGATGGCACTAGGCCACCTGCCACTGGCCCTGGTTCAAAATAACTTTGAACTGCTGGTTCATCACCGGAACACCAGGCGTGCCCAGCGGGACCACCCAGAGCTGCAGGACTTCTTGCAATATGTCCGCAACACCTACGTCCGCCCTGGAGCAGCATTCCCCCCTGCAATGTGGAATGTCTTTGAGAGAAACATGGAGCAAAGGACCAACAACCATGTTGAATGTAAGTGAATAAAACTGATTTTCTGATTAATTAATTTGATTTGATTTATTTATTCGCACATGAGATGATATATTTGTATAAAACAGCATGATAAAAGAGTAGAACAACAACAAAACATACAAATAGAATAGATACAACAAATGTGCACATGTTAGGGCTGTTTTTTTTTTTTCCAGCTTATCATCGCACTCTGAACGATGCCGTTCAAGTGCGCCACCCATCACTGTGGATGTTTCTTCGCCACCTCAAAGACCAGCAGCAGCTTGCTGAGGAGAAGCTGGAGATGGCAGACCGGGGTGATGCTCCTCCAACAAGGAGACGCAAGTGGAGGAAGTTGGAGGCCCGTCTCCAGAGGCTCAAAGAGCAGTACACTTCAGGTCACAGAGATCTGGCATCATATTGGAAGGCTGTCAGCCGCACAATTTTCCTTTAGGCTATAGCCCCTGTTTTCTTTTTTGGTGAGGAATGGACGTTCTCCCCCTCTTTTTTCTTTTCTGAAAAAAGTTTTAAGTGAGTTTTCAGTTTTTGACCCGTGATTTTATTATTATTATTATTGTTATTATTGTTGTTATTGTTATTATTATTATTATTATTATTATTTTGCAGGGTGTTCCCCTCCTGATCGTTTACAAGTTCACTAATAAATGAATGTTTTTGAAAGAAAGTGTGCCAAGTGATTATTCAATAGTTAAATAATTTTAATCAAATTAAATCATCGAAGGTATAGACCAGGGGTCGGCAACCTTAAGGTCCATGTACCTTTCGTTCATTTGATTTCCAATTCTGAAACGCAAATCGGAAAACAGAAAAACAGGCATTTTTCTTTTTTCCATATATGTAAAACAAAAACAAGAGCCTTTCCCATTAAAACATAGCCATAAAATTGGATTTTGTGTTGTTTTCCTATTGTGGATTTTTATATTCCCAGATAAACACGAAGAATCGAATCTATGTCAATCCAAAATGATATCCGTTCTGATGTATTTTATCAAACCAAACTGATGTTCTGCTGCGTGGGAGGCTGCAATTTGTGTTTCGGTGAACAAACCTGAGATAAGCTTGAAGTTCTGCTGTGGATCTGTTCCAGTGAATCCACGGACTGACATACAACACAGCAGTGGACATACTTCTGTGCTATGGGTTTTGTTTGGTGATCACAGCGCAGTAATTTAGAGCAATCAGTCTGTTTGACCAGAACCTTTTTATAGATGTCCTATAACACTTTTGTAACGGCCAATCAGAATCTAGTATTCACCCAGACCATGGTATAAACCTCAAATATCGCCAACTCCGCAAAAAAGATGCTGGGTTGAAGGTTACTTACAAAAATTATAAAATACTCGATGTCTATTTGTGTCCTCCTTACATTAGGGGGAACAAAGCAGAACTTGCCACCTGTAGCAAACCAAAAATGCCGTTTGCTTCTGTGTGCCTTCATCCTTTAATACTGGAGTACGGGAGCGTGCAGTCAGCTGTCAACTTGAATAAAAAAACTCTATTTCACTGAACAATGTAAAATATATATTTGCAAAATAATAGCCAATTAAATCATTAATTCTACTTGGTTAATGTGATTTTTGATCCTGAACCTCAGCGCAAAGTGTCTACACATCAGGGCTGTGAGGGACTGGTGCACATAACCCATAATCATGTTTTTTTTTAATTAAAAAAAGTGTCCTAAACGAATAGAATAACTGTTGATTGCTAAATATGTATTTAGTTTGCAGACTCCGCCGGAAATAAAATAAAATGTTTTTTTTCTTTCTGTGCGGCTCGGTAGTGGTTGCTGTCATGACGTTGCCTGCTTGTTTTTAATATGGTTCATTGCTGGAGAAGACCTGCTCACATAAGTATGTGGATCCGAAGACCGGCAGGACTCTAAATGCAGACCTTTTCATGTTCATATAAGTGTCGGGGATGGCAATGGCGCATATTTTGAGTGACAACATTTCTTAAACAAGAGCACCATAATCTTCAAATTTAGAATTGCATTTAAAAAACTAACTAACTAAAATAAAAATACATTTAAATTAAATCTACATTTTTTATTTTCCAAAGCCACAGGGAGCCGCATCAGAGGGATGAAAGAGCCACATGCGGCTCCGGAGCCGCGGGTTGCTGACCCCTGTCTATGTTGCAGTTATGGAAATTATGGTTAAATTATGGTGAGAAAAAATAAGCCGTAAATATTTCCGTTACGAAAAAGTGGGGAACATAGAACCTTTTTTTAAATAAAAGGTTCTATGTTCCCCGGTCCCATACAAAGCGGGGAATATAGGACCCTTATTTAGAAAAAGGGTCCTATGTTCCCCGGTCCCATACAAAGCGGGGAACATAGGACCCGGGGAACATAGGTACGCTCCCGTTTCTGTGCTAGGGAGGCGTCCATAAGGTCGGCATCAGAGCCGGAGTCCACCAACACGGGAAGCTGGAGGGAGACAGAGGAGGAGCGCAGCTGGACCAGAGGGTGCAGGCAAGAGGGGTTAGACAAAGTCAGGGTTCGGCTCACCAGTGCCCTCTCCTTCACTGGTGAGACCTGGTGGACACGAGGAGATGAAATGTCCCAACTGACCACAGTAAAGGCAGCGACCCTCCACCATGCGCCGGCTACGCTCTTCCCAGGAGAGTCGGGTACAGCCAACTTGCATGGGCTCCTCTTCTGTGGATCCCACCGCACCAGCGAAGGAGGAAAACCTGGGGTTACCACTCTTGAAAACACCAGTGGGACTGGGAGATGGGAGTTGAATATTCCACTGGGCCATCTCGTCAGAAATCTTGATAGCAACGGTGATAGCCTCATCCAGGGACAGCTGGTCCTGCCTCATGGCGATCTCCTGGCCTATGGAATTGTTGAGGCCGCTCTGGAAAGCGGTGAGTAGCGTCGGGTCGTTCCAGCCTGACTCAACAGCCAAGGAACGGAATTCCCTGGTGAATTCCCTCACGGACCGTTTACCCTGTCGTAACCTCAGTAGACACTGACCTGCCTGTTGTCCACGGATGGGGTGATCGCATATCCGTCTGAGCTCAGCAGCAAACAGGGTGAAGGAGCGAATGGCCGGGGAGTCTCATACAGGGCATTGCAGTAGCTGAGTGGGGGCCCTTCCAGGAGGTTAGCCACATAGGCTATCTTCCAATCCAATCCAATCCTACTTTATTTATAAAGCGCTGTAAAACAACCACAGAGGGGCCAAAGTGCTGTACAGATAGATAAATAAACACTATAAACAAGATAAAATAAAATGCATAAAATAACATAAAATACATTAAAACACACATAAAATCAGCATCTACACAGTGTTAAAAGCCAGGGAGAACAAGTGGGTTTTAAGAAGAGTTTTAAAATGAGACAGTGAAGAGGCCTGCCTAATGTGCAGCGGCAGGTCGTTCCAAAGCCTTGGTGCTGCAACGGCACGGTCCCCTCTGAGCTTCAGCCGAATTTTTGGCATCATCAGGAGCAGGTGATTGGCTGACCTGAGGGCGCGGGTGGGTGAGTAAGGGTGTAGCAGAGAGAGGTATGGTGGGGCAAGGCCATTTAGGGCTTTAAAAGCAAATAAAAGAATTTTAAAATGAATCCTAAAATGTACAGGCAGCCAGTGTATTGATGCTAAAATGGGTGAAATGTGCTCATGTTTACGTGTTCCAGTTAAAAGACGTGAAGCAGCGTTCTGTACTAGCAGGAGACGAGCAACAGAGGACCCACTTACCCCTACATAAAGTGCGTTGCAGTAATCCAGCCGAGTGGTGACAAAGGCATGGATTAACATTTCAAAATGCTTCTTCTGAAGAAGTGGCTTTATTTTGGCCAGCTGCCTCAACTGAAAAAAGCTTGATTTAACTACAGCCTTAACCTGACTGTCGAGTTTAAGGTCTGAGTCAACTTTTACCCCTAAATTCTTAATGGTTGGCTTGGCACACTGGGCCAGAGAACCCAGATTCACAGGAGACGTAACAGAGGTGCTACCAAAAACCATGACTTCCATCTTGCTCTCATTAAAGTTCAAGTAGTTAAGGGCCATCCAGGCCTTAATGTCATCTAGACAGTTTAGCAGAGATTTCACAGAATTTGAGTCAATCTTTTTCAGAGGAACATAAATTTGACTGTCATCAGCGTAGCAGTGAAATAAAATGCCATGTTTCCTAAGGATGGAGCCAAGAGGTAGTAAATAAAGTGAAAAAAGGAGAGGGCCTACGGCTCCCCACACGAGAGAGTCACCAAGAATAACACAAAATGTTCTATGTACCAGGGACGACCTGAACCATTCCAGTGCTGTGTCCCTGATGCCCACCCAGTGCTCCAGACAATAAATCAAAATTCATGGTCCACTGTGTCAAAAGCAGCAGTCAAGTCTAAAAGCACAAGGATAACACAGTTACCGGAGTCAGTGGCTAAAAAGATGTCATTAAAAACTCTTAAAAGCGCTGATTCTGTGCTGTGCAGGGTTTTAAAACCAGATTGGAAAATTTCAAGAATATTTTGTTCTTTTAAAAAGGCCATGGGTTGAGTGTAAACCACTTTCTCAAGGATTTTAGATAAAAAGGGCAGTTTTGAAATGGGTCTATAATTAGCCAGAGCTGCAGTATCCAGACAAGGCTTTTTTATCAGAGGCTGTACAACTGCATGTTTAAAATGTGCAGGGACCACACCTGAGGCCAGACTGCTGTTGATAACTGAGAGTGCAGGTGGCCCAACAGTAAGAAAAACCTCTTTAAATAATCGTGGAGGGACAGCAACATTTGGAGAACCTGAGGGTTTCATATGATCAACAATCTCCTGCACAGAGGACAGAGTCACAGGCTCAAACATGCCAAAGACAGCAGAGCAGGGGACAGAGACGGAAGGGTCATAAGCAGGAGGGGAAATAAAAGCCCTAGCTGAAGTGACTTTATCAATAAAGAATTGACGAAAGCTTTCACAGACAGCAGGGGAGTCCTCAATACAGACAGTCTGTGGTGCATTCAGAACAGAGTTAATGGTTTCAAATAACACACGAGGCTTGTGACAGTTTGACAAAACAACGTCTGTGAGATATTTTCTTTTAGCCTCTCTCACAGTTGCCTGATAAGGACGCCAGTAGTCCCTCAGTATTTGAAAGGACACTTGCAGTTTGTCCTTTTTCCACTTTCGCTCAGCTCTTCGGCAATCCCGTCTGGCAATACGGGTCGTGTCATTGATCCAGGGCTCAGATTTAGCTTTGGGCTGCCTGGTCTGTAATGGAGCCACAGTGTCTATAGCAGTCTTGCAGGCGTCAAGAAACCATGAGCCAAGAGCCTCTGTATCATCAAACAGAGACTCAGGAATGACACAGTTTTTACCGAAGACATCTGAGAACTGTGCAGCAGTGGAGGGGTTTATAATACGGCAGCGGCGAGCAGCAGCGGGAGGTTTAACTGACTTACAGCAAAGTGCAGCCTCAAAGAGTACAGGCATATGATCAGAAAACACTGCATCACAGATCTCAAGGTTAAAAACTGGCAAACCATGAGATAGAACAAGGTCGAGTGTGTGTCCGCGTTCTTGTGTGGGACCAGACACAGATTGCACAAGAAGATAGACCACCGCACACAGCATTGTGTGGGAGCGACCGAGCTCAAACAAGCTCAGTTCAAAGCTATTGAAGGAGGATGACGGTGATATCTGTTTACAACAAAAGCCATTCTTAAAAACTGTCCCTGTACCTCCCCCTCGGCCTGACATCCGCGGAGAGTTAAAATAGCAGCAATCAATTGGTACGAGCTCAGTGAAAGCGCTGGACTCACCAACATTAAGCCAAGTCTCGGTCACAAAAAGGAAATCCAATTCCCGGGACGTGAAGAAATCCTTTAGGATGAAGGTTTTGTTGGCTAGCGATCTAGCGTTGACCAGGCCAAACCTGACAGGAGCCGGCCGGTCCGTGACATCAGCTGTTTGTTGAGCACGACACAGAGGCTGAAGGATACCATCAACTCCATTATACTGACAACATTGGAAACACTTAAGATGCTAGCGCCAGACGCGCCATAAGACAATGCCAATGACCCAACACATAACTCATGGGATTCACATCCTATTACATACTGGTTCTTCAAGTGAACTTTGGCAAACATGTCTTCCAAAACAAACATTCATTATGTCTACCCTGAGGAAGCACTTGCAGGGATGAAAGCCTGACCTTAAAAGTTTGATCATCCTAAGCAAATGACAGTTACATTAAAAATCTGACCAATACATTGATAATGCAAAAAACACAGCACCTCACAAAATATAAAACTGTACAGAGTTTTCCTGTTCTGTGTAGATCTGCCTCCTGTAGCAGTACCTGAAAAGCTGCTTGAAAAATACACCTAGGGTCACTTACAATGATTCCCTTGAGCTGAGCTGAATTCTATCAGCCATTTAAAGTGCAGACATCTGACATCTGATCTGAGTTTACACCACAAAACAAAATTAAGCAGCATACACATGAGCTTCAAAAATGTAACCTGAGGAAGTGCTTTTGGAAAACCTGTGAAAGTGCAATGTATAACCAACAACTGTAAACTTTGACAAGACGGAGCTTCAGCAATGTCTGTATGGCTTTTAGGCATGTAAACTGACCTTCAGTTCGTGGACCTTGGAGGACACCTTTTGGTTGACATCCTCCAGCTCTAGGAAGATCTTCTGAAAAACCTCAAAGGTGTATTTCAGTTTGTTAGGGTACCTTAGTTCCATGGCGTAGATGAGGCCCATCAGGTAGGTACAAGCATGTGCGACATCAGGGATACCAAAAAGGACCTCTGCTTCCTCGATGGCTATTCCAGCCTGCTTCTGGAGATCTCCATCTCTGGCTTTGCTGACCACAAAGATGTTGAGGACATGTGTAGTAAGGGCCTCTTGTACAGTCACAACATCTTCATCATCAAAAACCTGTAAAATACAACCAGAAAAAATAAAACCCTCTTGTATACTAATGTGAAGGATGCATACAGTATACAGTAGGTACTACTTCGTTGTGGCCAAGTTCACACGTGATTCTCGCGTGAGTCACTTGCATGAATCTCGCTCCCCGTGAGTGAAATGGCCATTTTGACGTAGTACCTACTGTAGCTCTCTTGGTGCTCTTTCTTTCTTTTGAAAGTTTTCTTTACCTTGTAGTCCTTGATTAGCTCCTCCGTCTTTTCCCCAAGGTAGAGAATGAGGCCTCTGATCACAGCTTCTCTTCTGGACTCAATGCTGTTGTCCTACAAAGACAGAAATGAGATCATGTTAAGCACAGACATCAGATTGCTACTACATATAACTAACTGATCAAAAACCCAGCACCTGTTAGGGAGGGTGAATGTGCCTAGAGAAGTGCACAAAACCTTAGCTTTTCACCATGCTCTCGTGGACGGCATACGTGCAAAGTACACACACACCAAACACAAAAAAACTAGGCAGGTAATTGCAGCTGCAGTGTCAGGAAAGATTTTGAAAAATATAACTTCCAGAAAAGAATTCAGGAGACCCTAGCAATTTCGAGAAAACAACAAAAGCACAATGAGTCCTCCATCATCTCCAGCAAGGTGAAGTACAGATCCCTATGCTACAAACTATACAACAAAGTTGTGCCCTTCTTGACAAGGGATGAGAATAGTCACCTAAACGCTGGAAAATCTCAAACTATAACAAGAGGGAAGATCAAGAAACAGAAAAGGTTCCTGAATGACACTATGAAAAACTTCCATAGGTAATTCCTTCTTGAGAGCCCTAACTGCAACATCTCATATTCTTTGTTCTGCCGTATGCGGCCCTTCTGGGTGGTCCAACCATCCATTGCAGACCTGCCTTTGCAAGGTACATGAAAATCTCTCTTTTCTCTTAGAGAAGCTATATTCTCTCCGACTTGTTAGGAGCACTGACTTGGAGGAGATGGCGGAGTCAATATCCTGTGACTCAAACTCTAAGGACTGCATGTACAATGAATGTCCCAACTGCAAAGACAGAGACGTTACAGTTGCAACTGATGAGGATATGCAAGCAAGTGTTTTTATCACACAGTGGACAACTGAGACAGTTCTCAGGGAGAAAAAAAACAAGGAAGGTGAAAAGGAGAAAGTGCCTGTCAAAGTAACAGTGAAAAAAAGGACAGAAACCACTTTGCATGACCTGTTAGATCTTTTCCAAGGCCAACTTAAAAATTTCAGAAGGCACCTCTAACATCAAACGACAATTTGCCTACCACCACGAACTAAAGAGGACCATGAAAGACCATGAACCACTCTGAAATCCAAACTGTACATTTTGCATCAAACCAGCAGCAGGTAATACTTCACACTGGAGTTTTGCATATTGGAGGAATGGAAAAGCATTTGTGCTTTGGCACAATCAGCTTATCAAAAAGGAAGGCCCTGCAATATGGACCCATCTAGATGCATTTTTTTAGTGATGGGCCGTTCAGACAATACAGGCAGAAAGGCAATTTCTTTATGTTTTGTACAAAGCTGCAGGAGCACAGGTTCCAATCAGGCACCTGGAACTTTTGTGAGGCATCTCACGGCAAGGGTGCTCCAGATGGAGTTGGGGGCCTCCTCAAAAGGGCCGTAGACAGACTTGTCAGCCATGGTAGTCAGACAGCTATGGTAGTCCAAGGTGGAGTGATTGTCTGTGAGCAGGGCAAGAATGGCTGTGTCGTCTGAGTACTTGAGGTAGGTGGTGGTGGGTGACGGGCTGGTGCAGTCAATGGTGTATAGTGTGTACAGGAACGGACTCAGCACACAACCCTGCGCTGTGCTGGTGTTGATGGTGTGTGCAGGTGATGTGGTATTGCCCACCTGTACAGCTTGCAGTCTGTCGCTCAGGAAGTTATGCAGGAGATGGGTGGGAACGCTGAGCTGTGTCAGTTTGCAGTTTTTTGTGCAGCAGGCAGGCCACAGCGTCCTCAGTGCCCCTCTTAGCTTTGCAAGCAAATTGAAGGGGGTCGAGTTGAGGTGGGACAACTGGTAGGAGGATGTTGAGCAGCTGTTTCTCCTGGCACTTCATGACTATGGAGGTGAGGACGACAGGACGGTAGTGATTGGGTTCTTTGGGATGGGGTTTATTTGGTAATGGAATGATGGTGGCATTTTTCCAGTGTGTTGGTATTGTGGCTGTATGATAGCATTCACAGAAGAGTGAGTGAAGGATTGGAGCGAGTTCCAGGGCACATGACTTCAGCACCTTTGCTGGGATGCCGTCAGGCCCTGGGGCTTTGCCTACTTTACATCGCCTGAGATGATGCTGTGCTTCCTCCTCTGAGAAGGGGTCTGGGTTGTCTTCATCAGGCTTTTTGAACACACTACGGAAAATGGCTGAACAATGCAATTGTCAGAGAAAGGTAAGTGATGCTCCTCCTCCCTTCTCATCTTATTGGGAGCTCAACAGATACATCATTCATTCCGACCAGTAACCGGTGATATTGTCAATACACATCATTTCCTGTTACCGCCAAAACCAAAAGGTTTGAGTTCATGTTGCTTCCTGGTACCAACCTACTTTCAACAGGTGGAGCAGACTGTTCTGCCCAGCAACTGATGACCTACACATTCTTCTAAAGTTGTCCAATAATCATGTCCATTGTTGTAGGCATACATATGAACAGTATAACATTCCACATACAAGTCAATCAGTCACTGAAAAATGCAGTATTTGAAAAATGTCCAAAAAAACCCGGCTTACTATTACAGATAGACATTTGGGGAATCTGGACCGGGTCACTACAGGAATTTAAAGATTTATTTACCATTTTAAACTCGCACGATCCCTCTATCACCTTGAAAACTGAAATTAATAATTCTTCTTTTGATTTTCTGGACACGCAAGTATTTTAAGGCCCTGACTTTGTAAAAACTGGTAAATTGGATGTTAAAGTGTTCTTTAAAAAGACATACCTACTCTCTACTGCATAAAACGAGCTTTCATCCTAAACATACATTTAATGGCATTGTCAAGTCCCAACTTCTTAGATTCAAACGCATTTGCACGAGACATGAGGATTTCAGAAAAGCAGTAGCCTACATATTTTGTTCAAGGCTCTCCAGGGGAGAGGATATGGCAGGTCTTTCCTCCTGAAATGTTTAAAAACTTTAAAAGTAATCAAATCAGACATGATGAGGAGATCTTGCCTTTTATTACCAATTTTCTTCTATTTCAGGGATCATCTATTCTAAATTTAAAGATAATTTTGAACAACTTAAACAGGGCATGCAAATTCTGACCTATAGAATAATTTCGGTCTATAGGCGTAACAGCAATCTGGGCGATCTTCTGGTTTGGGCCAAATTACCCCCGTTAACCATTGACAGTTCAATGATTACCTCGGTCCAGTTTACCCAATTGTGGTTTGTTAGAAACACCAGAGCAAAGACTGTCTTCAGTATCAAGCAGAGATTTTCCCCTTCCTCCATGAATTGTATTTTTCTCATAATGTGTTGGCAGGTCAGCCTTTGAGGTAGCAGGATTCAAAAGGGATTTAACATGGTCGGACCACATGAGGGGACACAAATGCAGAAGGTGGATTCACCTCTTAGGCACTTAACACCTTTTGGATTAAACCCATGAAATGTTAACTGTTTTGAGGATGTACATTTATGCTGTTATAGGTGGGTTGTTTATGACCTGGATGAAGGAAATGTGACCTGTTTTGATGATGTACGTTTATGCTGTCATAGGTGAGTGGTTTATGACCTGGATTAATGCAATGTGAACTGTTTTGATGATGTATATTGATGCTGTCATATGGGGGTTGTCCATGACCTTGACCTTTGACCTTTCTTCTTAAGTTGACTCTAGTTATGGACATCTAGCCCGACTGTCATTGTTGACTTCTAACCTCAGACTCTAACTTAATTTCTCTAATCCTATTTTCACTTTTGACCTCTGACCTGATCCTACTTTCATTCCCAATCTTGGCCCCGAAACCTATTGTCATTCCTGACCCCCTAGCCCTAACCCTATGGTCACTGACCTTTGACTTCTAACCCCAACCTGACCTTGACCCTAATCCTACAGTCACTATCCCTTACGCCTAATCCTACGGTTACTAATTTTTGACAGCTAACCCTGACCTTACTTTGACCCTAATCCTACGATCACTACCCCTTATGCCTAACCCTAGGGTTACTAACCCTAACCTAACCTCACTTTGACCCTAAACCTAAAGAACTCAACCCTTGACCTTTGACCCCTTACCTACAGTTTCTAACCCTAAGTCTAATTTCTAACCTCCGTTTTGACAACCGACTCTAGTATTATTATTCTGTTCACAAATAGACCTTACTCCTAGCTTGACTCCAGATCTGACTTGGACTTGACCTTTTGACCCCCAGAGCTGTCTAGATTGGAGACAGACTTCAATTCTGATACACTGACACAGTATTTTGAGGAGATTGGTGCTTTTATGGCCAAATGGTGTTTCAGGGACACTTTTCTATTGTCTGCAGTTACCAAAATGTCCAGCAGATGATGCTGTCGACTTGTACAATTTCTTTTCATGAGAGATGGTTTCAATCACTGTTTATGGGCCTGTTCATACTTTCATTCATTGCTTCAGTGACTGATTGACTTGTATGTGGAATGTTATACTGTTCATATGTATGCCTACCACAATGGACATGATTATTGGACAACTTAAGAAGAATGTGTAGGTCATCAGTTGCTGGGCAGAACAGTCTGCTCCACCTGTTGAAATGATGTGTATTGACAATATCACCGGTTACTGGTCGGAATGAATGATGTATCTGTTGAGCTCCCAAATATGATGAGGAGGGAGGAGGAGCATCACTTACCTTTCTCTGACAATTGCATTGTTCAGCCATTTTCCATAGTGTGTTCAAAAAGCCTGATGAACACAGTTTGTTTGTCGAAACGTTGCTTTTTTCTGGACGAACTGGAGTTGAATTTTGTTAATAAATTGTTCAATCTATTTTTGGGAGTTCCTCGCATTTCTCGCATTCTTCGTTACATTGTTTCGATACTGTTTTTGCATGTTTTTCAGTTTTTTCTTGCATCTTTGTTGGAGAGAACCGCAGTAATGGCTGACTGGACCGTTGTACAAGTCCAACACCATTCCACCACTCACTATAGTTGGACGTGACAGAGAGTATGTTGACGACTTCACCTATCTTGGAAGTAACATCTCAAATACAGGAGACGTGGGGAAGGACGTCAATAACAGAATTGGCAAAGCTGCAGAAATGTTCCAACAGCTCCGTTACATCTGGTCGTCCAAAGCCATCACAACGATCACCAAGCTACGCCTTAACATGTCAGTGGTCATACCAACAGCCACCTACGCCTGTGAGACGTGGATGAAGACAGCCAGCATCACTGACAAGCTGGACATGTTCCATCGACGATGCCTCAGGTCCATCCTGAAGATCTCCTGGAGAGACCACATTACCAACGAGGAGGTGATGAGAAGGGCAGGTGTAGCAGTGCTGTCTGACATTGTCGCCGAAAGGAGAAGGAGGGTGACGGGGCACATACTCCCGACTGCCAAGAGGGAGACCGGCAAGTGTGGCAATGGACTGGATGCCAGAAGGTGGAATGAGGAAGAGAGGGAGGCCGAAGAAGACGTGGAGACAGACAGCCAAGGAAGACCTGAGCGAGATGGGTGTCAGCTGGCATGGAGCACAAAGAGCCGCCAGAGACCAGAGCAAATGGAGGGGACTCGTTGCCCAATGTTCCAATAGGAACGGGAGGAACTAAGTCTAAGTAAGTCTAAGATCAAGGGTTTAGAGTTGGGATATTTTTTTTTTATCACTTTAACTGGTATAAGGGTATCAGTACAGAACTTTATGTAATCTGTGATTATATTAACCCTGTTGTTTAGATGTCCGTCAAAAATACTCCAGTTAGTGCATGCCAGGGAGCCTTGGAGTTGTGTCACGGCATCCTCTGACTACTGTGGGGCACTGAAGCATTGTGGCTTGTGTTTTTTCAGTATTTGTTTGTACCGAGGAAGTAAACAGATGACATTGTGGTCTGGGTCTGCTAATGGCGGGAGAGAATGAACACGGAATGCGTTGGTGATATTGCCATAGCACAAGTCCAGAGTGTTTTCCCTCCTGATGGGAATATCCACATACTGCTGGAGTGATGGAAGTTCGCTGTCAAGTCTACAGGTGTTGAAGTCCCCCAGGATAAACACTGGAGCTCTGGGGTACTTGGCTAGCATCGAATTAGCCTCCTCGGCCACTAGCTCCACTGTAGCCATAGGTGAGTGGCTTGTTCCCGGTGTCTGACAGAAGTGTGAGGCCGTCGGGAATCAGCCATAAAATGGTGACTAAAATGACGATCGCTTTGATCATGTTAGGTCAGATTAGGTCAGCCGGGTGTAGAACTTAGCATACAACACTTAACAGTATAGAAAACACAAAATAGGTGTAACACAAGGCCAAAATACACAGTCAGACGGAGTACAGTGTGTGCTGTCGCAGCAGAGCGTGCGCCATCTAGTATAATTTTTCTTCGGTGGGCCTAACGCTCTATGTGCCCGGTCAATTTTAATCGAGCCTCTCTTGGTTTCCAGTCCCAACATGTCTGGAAGCCAGGTTGCAAAAAACCTAACAGCCTGATTCCCCTCTGCACCTTCCTTTAGGCCGAAGACTCTATCTCTGCGGCTCCTGTTTTCGCTGTCCTTGGCACGGTCGGTTAGCATCTTAACTCTTTGTTCAAGTTCAGCTTGCTTATTTTCCAGAGTGGTTGTGCGGTCCTCACCATCAGAGATGCGGTTCTCAGTCTCAATTATTCGCTTTGTGTTAACTTCAACTCGGCTGCTTAGTTTGTCAAGAATAGAGTGCAGCTTGGTAAACTTCCGCTCCATGAGAGCGCCAATCTTTAGGAACAGTCTTGGAAACAGCGATAGCCACGATGTCCTCAAACGACATGCAGCCGCCATATTATTCTGAAACTGATTAAACTACATTTGTTAAAATATCTGAAATACAGTCAGTGAATGCTGTGGATCAGAGATCAGGTTAGATGTAAAAAAAAAAATAAAATAAAATAAAATCTGCTGTATTTTAACCTCTTCAGTTGCTGCTTCTGTTTGTCCAAGTCAAATTAAGGCTCAATAAATATTTAAAACGTAATATCAACTACAGTCAAAAAGCCTCTACAGTCAGATTCACCACGTCATCATCCATTAAGGAAATGTAACTTCAGCCTCTAAATCAATGAATAAAACTTTCTTATTTAAAGCTTATTAAAACTCTTTTTAATGACACATGCAGTCCACAGTGCCTACAGTTTATCTACATGCATCATATATCTCTGTCCGCTGCCCATTAATTATTTACCTGTTGCCATGGTGAATCGTAATATCGCAGCTGCATTAATGGTGCCTTTTTGAAGGGCATCTCAGAGTAAACATACTCTGAGATGATTGAACTAACTCAAATCAGCTTTTCTGGAACCGGAAACTCAGAGTTTCCCATCTGAGGGTAGGTCAACTCAGAGTTTGGAGTTAGACCCCGTCCAGACGTACGTAAACAAACTTTTTCCTCTCCGTTTTCCCTGGCAGCATATCAAGAATATTTGCATCCACACGGATCCGTCTCAATAAGCTACTTCATATGCCAGGCCTATAGGTGGCGCTGTTTCAATTTCAGAAATTCACAAAAAAACGGAGAGGAAGAGACGGAGCATGCGCACAAAGCTTGAGCGCTGTTTTCAAATCGGCAGCAGAAGAACCCATCAGTCCATCAGCCTTTTTTGCTCAGTGAGGCGGCTCAGGAGCATGATAACAACCCCAGTAACCCTAATAGGCTCAATATCTTCTCCAGCAGGAACACGAGTATGTAGTCCGACATTGTTATTGATGTTGTTATGAGACGTCTCGCGGGATATAGCAGGTGGAAGGCTAAGCTCGAGGGGTGTGGCGATGACATCATCGAAACGCAGATATCCGTCTTCGCCGTCCAGACGAATACGCGAGGGATGCGTTTTCGGATTTATTCACCCTTGGACCCGGTTTCAAAAAAGTGCGTTTTCGGGCTATGCGTTTACGGGATTCGTCTGGACGCTCGGCCCAAACGAAGCAAAACATATGCGTTTACGGAAAAAATCGTCTCCGTGTGGATGGGGTCTTAGACTCCGAGTTTGTTGAACCTTCTACCAGGAACGGACAGCTGATGTACCAAATACCAATGACATGTTGTCATCATATTATACCACAATATCTGGACAGGCAGCCATTGCAGCCTAGTGGCTGCTGAACAACTCTCTCATATTGAGGTAAAGCACATCCGAATTTAAGATGCAATTGTTGTCACATGGAGCGAGGTGAAGAAACAAGGTGGCAGGGAGAGGAAAAGGTTAACAAAAAAATTGTCATATTTTGCAATTAAATATTAGACTATTAGATTATTGACTATAGGCTAATGTTGGTTTGTGTAAACAATAAATCAATGAATGCATGTCAGCTATGACATTTATTTGTTCATTAACAAACAACAAGATTCATGTAAGGCAGCTCATTTAAATATCTGCTACATAGAAATGTACATGCACAACAGGAATTTTAATGTTGATTCAAAGAAAGCAGATCTAAAGACAAATAATGTACAGGACACAGAGGCACAGCTGTGAGCACAGCACTGGTCTTAAAATTTAAATCTGTGGGTATGCTATGTGGAACTGCTAAGCTTTTGGGAGCCTGACCCCTTTCCCAACAAGGAACAAAGAGACTCAACAGTAATCCAGACAGCTCATATCAGTCAAAGCAAATCATCCCTGAAATGAGTTCAGTCAGGCACGACAGCAACCTGCTTTTGCATATTGGACAGTTCTCCTTTGTCTTCAGTGACTCAGAACTGGTGACCAGATCAAGGGAACAAAGCAGTGGGGGCTTGCTTTTAGCCCTTAACAGTACCACTTCAGGCTGTCTGCTGGTACACCCCCAATATAATTTAACCCGTTCTCTACACACAATATAAGAGCAACTTCTGAAGAATCACAAAAACAAAAGTGACTGTGCTTATATTTAGCTGGGCTTAAATATTTGTCACCATGTTTCCTGTCATTACTCATTACAATGTGAGAGACTGCTGGAGGGGTCATGGGAGTTTGCTCATCCAGTCAACATGGGTTTTGTGGACTTAGAGAAGGCTAGCAACTGTGTCGCTCTGACAGTTATGGGGGACCCAAGTAAGAGCTGCATCTGCATACTCAGCACATCGTCAAACACGTTCTAGGTGGCCGTTGGCCTCTGTCGGGATACCCTTGTCTCCCACTCTCTTCATGGTATATGGACAGGATCTCAAGGTGCAGCAGAGGGAAAGAGGGGGTCTCAGACTTGTCCGGTTAGAAACATAGAGAAAGGGCAAATAGCAATCCATACAAGAACATATGGAGGGATATTTGCAATATTTGTCATTGAAGATACAAAGATGTAATAAAAGCTACATGCAGCTTTGAACGGGTCCTCGCATCTTCACGCACATTGGGGTGGCTGCGGGACTCGGCTGATGTAGCCACGCATTTCCGCAACCACCAGACACTGGCACGTTGTCCGGGGTTTTTCACATTTAGTAGCATTCTCTCTTTGGAAAGACACAATTTTGAGGTGTATCTCATGGCTTGCAGCAGGACATTGCAGTATTAAAAACGTTGCTTTGTGTTTCCACTGGCGGCACTATGATTATGTGTGAATGATTATGTATCTGACCATTAAATTTTGTTTCTCTAACTCTAACCTACTTCAGGGGCTAAGCTAAAAACTGCACCGGCTATCACAATTGGAGGGGATGCAGTCGTTAGCTCTTCACCACGCTGTCTGAGTATTTTTTTGATTAATGATATTTAGTGACTGATGTGCCCTGTTAGCTGTATCCTGAACTTCACTTGGAACTCTAACATCTAGTGGCTGAAAAGTCTTGATTTGACATCACTGTTTTGTGGACATATCATTCCAGCTCGCACCACCCTACGTCTGCTCGGCTAGGACTAGCATTAGCTGCTGCAAGCTACCACTTGACACTTTGACTTAGCATCTCATTATTTTTGACTTACTATCTCATTATTTTGAGTTATCAGATTGCGTTTTTTTTTTTTCATCAAGTGGCGGAAATGGGCTTCCATAGTTTTTGTACCTTCCTATTTGGATTTGTTAGAATTTATTGATTATAATCCTGTAAGATGCACATGTAACATACTGATTATAATATATAAGGAAAATACCAGGCTCAGAAGAATGCTTCTCTGTTTTTAAACTAAGTGCCTTGTTCCTTCTCATTCTCTCATCTGCAGTTTGGTCACCAGCACTTCTTCTCAGGCTTGTAAATCACATGTAGCTGTAAATTTTGTTATCAGGTGTTGGAGCTGAGGCTTTGAAGCCTCTAACCTCACTTTGTTCTTTGTTCTACTCATCTCCCTCAGTTAAATGATTGTATGGTCAGAGCTACAGTCATAAAGTTGATTTCCTTGCTTGACCCCCAACATGCATGAATAATTTTACGTCTATGTCAGTGTTTGTGAGACCTGTTTCCTGTGAGGAGTCAGACCTGGAGACAACCTGTACATCCAAAGAGGAGACAACTCCTTAGAAGAGAAGAAGGAGGAGTAAAACCTATAAATGTGCCCAGGATGTGTGAGAAGGGGCCGATTCTCAGACTGTCTGCAGGACACAGGGGTTGTCTGCTCTGATAGGGACAGCTGACATGAGGCCCAGAGTTCTCTGTTGCACATTTCTGACTCTCTGTAATCAATAAATCAATTGGCATATTGAGACCTGAAATTATGCATCCTTGTCATCTTTTCCTAAGTCATCTAAGTTTGCTACACTGCCAGAGCCACTTCTTCATTAGGATGCATCATCATCATCTTGAGGGTTTACTGACCACATTTGAGGTCCAGCTTAGAGCAGGACATCACAGAGTAAACCTTTACGTCCTTGCCGACCCTTGCGGCCGATGTTCAAACATAAGAGTATTAAAGTATAGTTTACCTTTAGTGCAATAAAGAAAAATACAGTAAGTTTAATGTGGCTGTGTAGTCAGTCAAATCGAATAAAGTTGCCCCCTGAGCATCACTAAATGGCACCAAGAGCACACAAAAGAATAACAGCTTCTACTAAAAGTGTAACAACCCATACTCACCTAAGAGACAGATGTTGTTCTTTTTAGTCCACTACATTGAAAGCTTAAGCTGAAAGTAACTTTGCAAATTTAGACTCACCGTGAAATGAAGTTTCAGGGTGAAACTGGGCTCAGAGACCCATAGGCAAGGGTCTGGGGCTCCAGGAGGCTGCTATTGTCATGTCATGTAATGTAATCTTCGGTATATATACAGTATATATTCTTAACACATATTGTCACACAAATCAGTAGTATAGAGTACCATAAACAGATTAAATGATTACTATTGACTTAGTCACGTAATCATGTAGCTTTATGTCTGTAACTTGTGTACTTATCATTTTAATGTATGCCTGCTATGTAACTTTTTCATATTTTCCTTCTTCACTATCCCTCCCTGGAACACTGTGGGGGGGTCAGCCTGGACAGTGTATGGGGCTGCGGATGAAGCTTGCTGGGCTCAGAGACCAACAGGCAGGCTATATAACCACAGGTAGAACAAGATTAGGTTCCTTGTGGATTTGGATTTTTTGTGCCAGAAAATCATAACAAGCCTATAAAGAAAGAATAACCTCCCAAATAGGATGGAAAAAAAGAGACATTCAAAAAACAAAGAAACAAGGCAATCAGAGATGGCAGACTTCACCCCACAGCGCCCTCTGTTGGCCAGAGGATGTATATGCAGGGGACACACAGACAGACAGACTGACACCGCCGCCCAAAACAATACTTCACTCCCACTCCGTGGGAGTCACCCACGGAATCGCCTATGGTTGTAACCAGTGATAGAATCTACGGATCACCCCCAAAATGTAATCACTTGTTCCTGGTATCATTGTGGAAAATTTCATCCAAATCGGTCCATAAATTCTCGAGTTATGTTGCTAACTCGACCCCGAAGCACCCACGGAATCGGTGCCTATGGACAGATTTAGTCACTTGTTCCTGGTATCATTGCGGACATTTCCTGAAAATTTCATCCAAATCCGTCGAAATTCTCGAGTTATGTTGCTAACAAACAGACAGACAGACAGACAGACTCCAGGGAAAACATAACCTCCTTGGCGGAGGTAAAAATGAAGTGACCACATCCTTATGTATTGGTTCTTGTTCTTGTTTTATTTAAATATGTATTTTTTTTATTAAACTTTCCAATTCAAATGATAGTTTTTAATTCAATAGGTAGGTTGATTGTGTTTATTTAATATGAGCTTTGCTAATGTTTTTATTAATACATTTTTCTACTTGACAAAAAATTTTTTTTTGTTGTTGTTTTGTCTTAATATCATATATTCAATATTTGGTTGTTTTTTATGTTTTCTGAAAAACCTGAAAAAATTACTTGGACCATTATATTAAAAGGGTGTCGACAATAACTGATAACTGAATTGATGAATACATCATTTATAATTCAAGCATTACACTTTTTGAGCATAATAGCCTGATATTACACAGGAAACGCAATTGCTCATCTTACTTTCAAAACATTGTGACCTCAATTTATTCCTGCTTTCTTTGTTTGCTTTGGGTATTGAAGGAGTAGGGTGTACTATTGTATTGAAGACACCTTTCCTAATTGCACTACACGCCATACCAGTTGGTGGCGGCACTGCACTAAATCGTTGATTGTCCATCACCACAGAAGAAAAAAGATCAGGAAGTACAGTTGACGACCAGACGGAGAACGTAATCATTCCAAACAGACAAATAAGCAAGTATTGACGTTTTGTTGTTGTTGCTTTTCTAAATTATACATGCCACCGCGACACCGTAAGAGGTTGTTGTCTCTTAAATTCATTCATGTAGAATATGGTCCGTTTTTGATAATAGCCAGTTTATGTAATTGAAAGATGCCAAGTTAGCACTAGCTAGCTTGATAATTAACAACTGAGCATTGTATAGTTACAGCTCCTTTAACTTGCAGCCGATAAACACAGGAAGAGCGATAGCCAGTTAAGCTAAATGGACCAATAGGCCACAAATATGAATACAAACCATGTAAACAACACTGTGGTTAAACGCTAGCATCTATCACCTTAACGTTACATTTAAAAAAACCACTTGATATCCACTTGATGATTCGACATAGGCAAATTAACTTCTCATTTAGCTAACAGTCGTTATTCAAACCAAGTTAAGCAAGTTTAATATCCCCTTTCAATAATCATTCTGGAACTGTAAACTGACGATGTGACCTGGTATATCAAGCAGTTTACCATTATGTTTCATCTAGTTTACATCAGCATCAACATTGATTCTCTTTTTACAAAATGTCAATCTTCGGCCCACACTATCAATTTAATTGAAATCAATGAGGAATAACCAGCATGACCACTTCAAATACAGCATTGCCATTGTCATTCTTGTCCGGCCTTTTGGAATCTTATTGCAAATATGGCAGTTATTTCACATCTTGAGATGTCATTTAACTTGTTAAACACTCTCCCCCTCTGTATGTCTGCAGACAAGGCTCAACAACTAAGGCACTAGCCCCCTCTGGCAGACATGTCGTACGGCAAAGCAGAGAGCTACCACCCTGTCCCACGGGACTTTAATACCGTCATACAGACATGTAGCACCAACATCCAGAAGATCACACAGAACAGTAAGTGTTTCACTGCAGTTTCATTAGTTGCTAAAGTGTAAGCAAGACTGTGCTATACATTCTGAAGTCTGCCTCACTGTGTGGGATTTGTTCATTTGTTGAGATTTTTCCAATGTTATTTGTAGTTTGTGTAATGTGAATTGGAAAATTTAGACTTACCGACTGTACATCTTCCGACACACAGACTTAAAGGGGAATTTGCTCACTTTTTATTTTGATGTCAATTTTGTGATGATGGTAAATGAAATTCACCGACGCAGTACATTTAGTAGCTAACCTGCTTACAGATCCATGGCAGCAGTTCCAACATGTACCAGGATGTTTTGTGTGGAAGCTACTGACGCCCAGCCAAAACAGTGCAGCCATAAACGTCGCATCGCCAAGGGTTACGAAGTGCGGAGTAAATAATAATGCAAATGAAATAAGATGAACATAGAAAAGTATAAAATAACACAGTGAACTATTTTACAGTCCTGAGACCAAAATGAACACATTGCCCCCTTGGCATAATGAGATTGTAAACATTATAATTTTCAAGCTATGATGCTACATACGCTGTTAACGTCATTGCTACTTGCAAATGTGGATCATCTTTAATAACAATACAGATTAGCTAGTTTCAAGTTAAAATATAACACAATACAAAACAAACATTTAACAATATAAAGCACTGAATACTCTGATCAAATGCCTTTTGCAAACAACAACACTGCTCATGGTCAATATATAAAACAGTAAACCCAACATTATATTAACATATAAAGCAAATAACAAAGTAAATTAAATTAAATAAATATAGAAAAAGATGAGAACAATTTTCACTCAACAGTGCAACAAATGTTGAAAAATATAACACTAATGGTCCGGTGGCTGCACCGCTAGTACGGAATCAGTTTTGGGATAGATCTTTTTTTTTTAATATGTAAGCATGTTGGTGTTGTTTAAAGATAGGCATGAAAAGCTGTGAACCTATCCTTTAAAATAATGATACAGAGCCAGGCATGGGCTGGGCAATTATATGATCGCGATTAGTGATCGCGATATATCTCAGGCCGGTTAGTGATCAATTGTGAGCATATTTACTCGATCAAACATGGCAGAAATGTGCGTGACAACAGCCAATCGGGGGGCAACCTTTTCCTGCTCCATTCTGTTTGTAAGTTGCCAGAGTGACAGAATGACCGAATGTGGAGCTAAACAAGGAGCTGCATTCCGCTACATTCATTCAGTAGGTGCTACTGAATGAATAAGGGATTGTTTTTTATTTTTTTTAACTAGTGGTTGTCCGTGCTCTCGCCACGGGGAAGAGCGAATAGAGCAATACCAGGATGTCAAACACTCAAGATGTCATGACAACCACAACAGCGCGAGCACTATGTTAGCATTACTGGAGTTCAGAGTGAGGTTAGACTGCTAGCTAAAGCAGCTAGCTAAAGCATACTGCGGTCATTCTAGCCTCTACTTGTTTTCGCGGTGCATGTATTTTCTTGGCGTTATGGTAAGAACGTGTTACAGCAGCCATCAAATAAAAGCAATTTATTTCACTGCATTTTTCCAATCAGAAAAGTCATAAGTGACTCACGTATGAATACATGAATTGAAGCAGAAAAAAATCCTACAGGAAACGCTGCATAGCATTAGCAGATTAGCCATTACTAGCGGTGCAGCCACCGGACCATTAGTGTTATATTTTTCAACATTTGTTGCACTGTTGAGTGAAAATTGTTCTTATATTTTTCTATATCTATTTTATTTAATTTACTTTGTTATTTGCTTTATATGTTAATATAATGATGGGTTTACTGTTTTATATATTGACCATGACGAGTGTTGTTGCTTGCAAAAAGCATTGGATCAGAGTATTCAGTGCTTTATATTGTTAAATGTTTGTTTTGTATTGTGTTATATTTTAACTTGAAACTAGCTAATCTGTATTGTTATTAAAGATGATCCACATTTGCAAGTAGCAATGACGTTAACAGCGCATGTAGCATCATAACTTGAAAATAATAATGTTTAAATTTTAAGGCATCTTCATTAAGGGAACAAAAGGGCAATTTGTTAATTTTGGTCTTGCATACCTCCAAAAACACTCTAAACTAGTTCCTTGTGTTATTTTCTATTTTTCTATGTTCATCCTATTTAATTAGCATTGTTATTTACTCCGTATGTTAATAACATGTTTAACTAATCTCTAGTTCCTTTAGTTTTCTGTACAGATGCTTTAAAACTGGCAGTTTAAAAACTATATAAAAAAATCATGATAGTAATCGAGATCAGACAATATGAAAAAACATGTCGTGATCATTATTTTTGCCATATCGCCCAGTCCTAAGCCAGGCATTTGTCTTAATCAAAACAGAAACTGAGCCATGTAACTTGACCTTGCACATGTAACAGGCACTATCCACAACTTAAGCAATTAATGTGAAGACAAAAACGAATGACCT
>CAFUXE010000036.1:288281-304555 GCA_903364295.1 Serranus cabrilla | reverse complement strand
ATGGATGTTTTTAGTCCTATTTAGTTCATGGGGTGGGGTGCTGCCTCTTGTGGCCAAAATCAGCATTACAAGAAGAAAACACATCCAGCCCTCTTTTCACCTACCAGAACTTTGTTTTATTTCTTTTTTCACCACCTGCTTCACAGATGAAAACAGTTTTCCTGACTCACCAGACTGCTGATATTTTACAGTATTTTCTCTAAGTGAGTGGGGGTTTGGGGGGGCGTCCCCGAATTGCATAATGTTTTTTCCCCAATTAAAAATATCTGATTTTATGCATTTGCAGTTGTGCGGTTACAGTTATTGTTTTTTTTTCTTGAAATGATTTTGGACCATTATTATTCCACATCTGTACACAGAAGTTTGGAAAAGCTTGAAGTAACTCATGCTGTTGCAGCATCCACACTAAGCTTTAGGAGCCACGGTGTAGAAAGGAACTAAAGAGTTGGGTGGCAAGTGCTGTGTTCATCAGTAGGAAAGTTATAGTGTCACTTTAAATGCATTTTTAACTCTGACACTTTATTTAAAGAAAGTAAACTAATGAAAAAAATTGATCAAAAAGTCAAAATACCACATGTTTCAATCTACCTTTCATACCTTGAATATTACAGCATGAATGCAGTGTGTTTCTTTAAATTCCACCAATAAATCTCTTGGCCAATAACACACAGTGTACATGTAAATATACGTGCCCTGGATCCTAGTTTGCTTGAAAGTGCATAACTAAACACATGCTGGAGTGGGTGGTGAGTCAAATGGGAAAACACAGAATCAATATTTGAGAGTGCAAGACACAGAACTTGTTCAGGACATATCTAAAAAATAAAAAATAAATGGCACACACCAAAAATATTATGTCTCTGCTTGGAAGGCAGTTGTTGAAGTGATACACATGCCAACGGATGGTGGGTGTTTCTTGGCTATGATTTTAGTGTTTAATACTCACAGTTATGGGCTGTGGTAGAAGAGCGATAATCAATACGACACTCTTTTTTTCAGCCCTGCATATTCAACAGCTCCATTCATACTGCAATCTCCTGCAAAGCTCATAAAATCATTTATAATGAATTTGAAAATTAAATCGAACATAGTGTATGAATCCTATTGTTAGCCCCACAGGTTGATTTACAAAAGAATGTTTGTGTGTGAGTCAGCACTTTGTGGTCTAAAGATAAAGTTTAATTAAGCTAAAAGCTTCATTGGCTCTCCCTCGACTCAGCTTCAATCCCTCCTCCAAACTCTTCTACCTCACCGGAAACTTCTCACTAATTGGACGCCCCACCCGCCATAATCTTTGAGCCCAAATAAGATTAATGAGTGGACACATTTCTGTGGCATGCTCCCATTCAATACTCCTTTTGGCAGCCCTCGCAGACTCTTAGGGAGATTTCTTGCTTGGTCATGTTTATAAACGAAAGCTGATCTGGGGCTTTTTGAGTAACGGGTAGAGCCCAATCGATATAGCCTTTTGGTTTGCTAATATTAATGGCTGATATTCACAGTCTTCAGGTAATGCCAGCAGCTGTTTAAAATTTGATCAGACGATTGACTGACTGTTCACTGGCTATGTTATCAATAAGAATGGACAAGTTGTTTGTGCAAAACCAGTGCACAATCCTCTATGGAAAGGGTCTATTTTCATTCCAGCACAAACACTCTCTATATCGACCTCCATTAGTGTAATCTTTGAACTTTTGCCCTCTAGAGTTTATATGGGCTCTAGTAGCAGGTAGTGCTTGTGATGCTATTGCTGCTTTCCACATCACTAATTTCTGCTGTCTGTCTGCTTTCTTCGCAGGCTATGGGCATGCAGCGCCGGGGACCGACGCAGGGAAGGCCTTTTGCATGTTTTATGCCGTCCTGGGAATCCCTTTGACTCTTGTCATGTTCCAAAGTCTGGGCGAGAGGATGAACACTTTTGTCAAGTACCTCCTGAAGCGTATCAAGAAGTGCTGCGGCATGAGCATCACCGACGTCTCCATGGAGAACATGGTGACTGTAGGATTCTTCTCCTGCATCGGCACGCTGTGCATCGGCGCCGCTGCCTTCTCCCATTACGAGGATTGGAGCTTCTTCCAGTCTTATTATTACTGCTTCATCACATTAACAACTATTGGCTTTGGGGACTTTGTGGCTCTTCAAAAGAACCGGGCCCTCCAGAAGAAGCCCCTATACGTGGCCTTTAGCTTCATGTATATCCTGGTGGGCCTAACGGTCATCGGGGCCTTCCTCAATCTGGTGGTGCTCCGCTTCCTGACTATGAACAGCGAGGACGAGCGGCGGGACGCCGAGGAGCGGGCCTCCCTTGCTGGCAACCGGAACAGCATGATCATCCACATCCAGGACGAATCGCTGCAGCGGGGCCGACGGCGGCGCGAGCCGTACCGGCCGGAAGTGACTGATTTGCAGTCAGTCTGCTCCTGTATGCACTACCACTCGCATGACTTCGGCAGCTCTGGGGGAGGGATGGGAGGCCTGGGCTGTGCCTTCTCCCATCAGAACTCATTCAGCTCACAACTGAATCCCAATCAGTACTTTCACTCGGTTTCCTACAGGATCGAGGAGATCTCGCCCAGCACCTTGAAAAACAGCTTCTTCCCTTCGCCCATCAGCTCGGTGTCCCCGGGCCTTCACAGCTTCACGGACAATCACCAGCTGATGAGGAGAAGGAAATCCATCTGAACCCTGACACACACGGGACAAACGAGTTTCCATGTTTTATACACAAGGTCAAACATTTCCAATGCTGCTCCTTACCAAATCTTATTTCAGCACTTTTTCCCCCCTTTTTTGGTTGTGTGTAATATAAAAAGTATTCTTGGGAACAGATGAAGAACACTGTGCAGAACAGCGTGGACACAATGGGATGCAAAGCATGAAGCATGGATGTCTATTTTTTCAAGAGATTGCTCCATTTACAGACAATTCACAAACGACGAGACCTTCCTTATTTCAGATTTACAGTACAAAATTGATATATTAACTTTGGTTTCATACCAAATGATGCACACTTGGGGAAATGCTATTTTTCAAAAGGGAGTATGCTTGTTTCACCTTAACTTGAAGAAACTTTTACCGTTATGTACTATTTCCATTGCCTCACTGCAGACAGAGATTTTAAAATGACTTAAAGCATCAGGTATTGTTTTCTATAAGCAATCATATATTTCAATGGTTTCACCACACATCAAGCCAAAATCTTGTTGCCAATATTAGCATGTGCATTAGATGTCATGTAATGTTTGTGACATTCTTTAGTCTGTTTGTAGAACAGCCATATGAAGGTGTCTGTTTGTCTTGGATTCAAAGGATCATGCTGCTGTTATTAATATTTCACCCTCATGTCGAATCAGATCTGGCCACAAAAGCTTTAATTTCACATACAGCCTTTTTCATAATGAGATGTAAAAATGGACCTAAAGAAAAATCCACCCTCACCACTACACTTATAAACAGATTTACCAATTATGGGGTCTGTATTAGTGGTTGATTGTGTACTCTCCTTGCTTTTACAGTCAATATCAGTTCCATTAAGCCAACTCATCATTGATAACTTATACCAATACCTTAAAAATGCTTGAAAAGTGTGTGCATTTACTTTTAAAAGCTGTACAAGCCTTGTTCAACAGACCAAAATGTAATGAAGCTAAAGTATGAAAGCCCTGAAAGACCAAGTCTGGTGATTCATTTTCTAAGTGTGATCTAAATTGTTTTCTTGTTCTAAATTGAACTTAGGCTAATACTAAAGATAGCTTAGTTTGGTTTTTCTACATAAACATGTTTTTTACCCATGATTCATAGATAAAGACAAAATGACCCTGCTCTAAAGCCATTAATACAAGAAAAGAAAGCTTTCTAGATTAAATTTAGCAAACTGATCACCATATTTTCTCCTCACTTGCCTCTCAGGGCTTCCATACTAAATATATGTGACAAAGGGCATATTCAGCAAGTAGTAAGCCATAAAGATGTGAGAGACGGTTTGACAGACAGTTTTGAAAAACTGAATGATGCAGCACGGCTGAGATATTCTGCTCTTTAGTCCCCAGTACAATCAAGCTCTAAAAACACTAGTTCCTACAATTCCCATGATGCAACTCAAAGACATCTTTCATTCGACCATCACTTCCTCCTGAATGCCATTATTTTGCTAAGTCTTCACCTCCACCTGTAATGCAGGCTTTAAGTTTCAAGTCCAAGCCTGATGACATCACTATGACATCATCCGGGTTATTTTATTTTATCGCTGTATATATTATACGGCTGCGTATCGGCTGAGTAACAATCCTCATGACGAGTAAAGTGAAAGTCATGTGTAGAATTGTTGTAGTGCCCCTTTAAGATGCAGCTATGAACATGCTCTTCACAAACTAGATGGCCAGGTAGCTCCACGGATCCTTTGAGAGGCATTATGGGAAATGTTGCTGGTGCCCACGAGTCTGGGTGAGAGAAGTGAATTTAATGGTTCTTGGAAAATGATCAAATGACTAAAATTAATGAAGTGATGACATAGAAAAGTGTAAGAGGATCAGAAGGTGGATTTTTCCTTTAACCTGCAGCTACCAAAGTGCAATTAAATGACTCCAGCTGAATTTATAAGTAGTGTGATTTTGAATCAAAGGAGATGCATGATTATGCTCCAAAGTCCCGCATAGTACACGATGCATGCCTGTAGCAGCTGACCCTGGGTCTGCTGATGAACCCTGCTCTGATCTAACCACGCAGCACTGAGAGCACAGCTGTTTACAGTGATTGGAAAGCATGCAGATCTAAACTGACAACTCTTGAGGTTTGGATGCACTTTGGAGCCATTAGGGAAACACGACCTGATAAATGCATCAACACACAAATGAGCAGAAACAGTGAGTTTGAGTTAACGCGAGGGGACAGCTGAAGATCACAGATAAGAAAAACTTAATAACATCAGTATGATCCTTTCATTTTCTGTAAAATATCAGTAGAAGGAAAGTGATAGGGATGTTTTTTTTATGTTTGAAAGAACTGATAAGTGCATGAACTTTGTATGATGAATGGGGAAATAATTTCATAATAACTTTTAGAGTATCTTAATGGCAAATAGTCTTAAGAATGATTTACAATATAAGCTGTTTCTTTTGCCAAAGCCCAGCAGTTCTTAAAGGGATACACTTTATTTACTTGATTTCTATTTTTTCATTCAAACAAACTGTACAAAATGTTTGTTCTCAGGTTTGAATGAATCACCTTGTTTTTTGTTGTTGTTTTTTTTGCTCCTACAATGGCCAAATAATACGATGTACATATCAAATCCTCGTTTCCACAAGGTAGGAATTTTCCAAGAAATGCAACTGAGATGCATCATCTCACTGAGGCCCCTACTACAGACGTGTACACCAGTAGTCAGTTTGCATTATAGGCATTATTTGTCATCTTGATTACAGGTCTGATTTAAAGTCTTTTCTGTCACAAATGATGTTCCCTGTCAAAGACAGAATACAACCTAGATTCCTTTATCGTTGGGTCATGGTCTAAATTGTAAATAAAACAGAGTGAGATCATTTGCTAATCATTTTAAAAACTGTACAAAGACAATGTATCTAAGTTCAAACCAAAACTCTATTGTTAATTAGATATATACTCATTTTGAATCTGATGCCTGCAGTATCTTCCAAAAAAGTTCAGTCAGGGGCATGTTTGCCACTGTGTTGCATCATTATTCTCTTAAAAACACTTAGCAAAACATTTATCAACTGAGGACACTATTTGTTGAAGCCCAGGGTCTCTGTTGTCATATTTTTTGCCTCATAATGCACCACACATTCTCAGTGGGAGACAGGTCTGGATAGTCTAGTACCTGCACTCTTTTCCTTTGAAGCCAGGCTGTTGTAACACATGCAGAATGTGGCTTGGCTTTGTCTTGTTAAAATAAGCAGGGACATCCATGGAAAAGATGTTGTCTGGATGGTCCTTTTCCTCTTTAACATGGAGGACCAAAAACAGTTTGAAATGTGGACTTCTTCTATCTTGGATAAAGTCCAGATAATGTTATGAATTGTAGACGTTTAAATCCCTTAATTCCTGGCATTGTGTCTTTTGCCCCTGTCCCCAACTTTTGGGGAATTTGTTGTTAGCATCAATTTCAGAAAAGGTATATATTTACAAAAATACATGACGTTAATGAGGTAAAGTATTAAATATATTGTCTTTGTACAGTTTTCAATTAGATATATATGTCAAAGGGGATTAGCTCATTACTGAATTCTGTTTTATTTCGGTTTTACACAGCGTCCCAACTTTTTTGGAATCGGGGATGTATTTAATACCCACTGGGGTCCGAAATTAAACATGATTAACATATGGTTTTTAAAGGCCTTGTAAACTGTAAATGTATATTTAAACATACATTCTTTGTAAAGGCTGGAGCAAAGAGGGGATTTCTGAAGTTTCACGGGTGGGGCGCTATGTTATTCCCTTTGCAAGTTTTATCATTCTAAATCAATGAATATTTCTGGAAATCAACAATTCTTACTCCAAATTTCTGGCCCTTGACTTTCAGGAAGTTTTACCATCAGTATTCTTTGCAGCCTAGTGTTTAACAGGCTTCTGTTCATTTCCTGGGTAGCTGAGCATGCCTCACAAGGTGAATGCCACTCTGTTTGGGCAAATGGTAAAATGCCATGGATCCTATTCAGACGTGACGAACGTAACCAGGCATGGAGTCCGAGATAAGCCCTAAAAGCATTGTTTCATTATTGGAACTATACCGGCTTATCTAAATATCCTGTACAATATGTTTATAACAACCTTTGGAATAAAAAGGCCTTTTCATGGCTGAGATGCATATGTATTTTTACACATTAGCATACGTGCCTTGAAGAAACAGCAGTCAGTGTTTCTGTTGAAGTGGGCACATTTAAATAGGGTGGATCTGTTTGTGCTTTAGCAAACCTACTGGAAGATTACAGAGGTCTGGAGTAGAGATACAGTTCATGTATAGACAGATCTAAGTACTGACAACATGTTCATAAAAGGGGATGAAAATTGACATCTCACACCTACCTTATATAACCACGTCAACACCCAGCGCCAAAGCAGAATTTCTCACTTCTTCACTTTTTAAAAGACACAATCATCCTAGAACAGCTCATAAAAGATCATTACAGTGTTGAGCAACCTGGGCTTTCTTTTCATGGTTTTGGTCAATAGTCTTGTCAGTGATAATAATATTGTACTCACAGAGATATTTGCTGAGATTTGGAAACATTGCTAAGAAGGGGTCAGATGATGCAAGAAACATAAGCAGACAGATGATTGGACAGTAATGCTTTTAATATTCCCCCAACAAATCCTATTATAATGTGTTCACCAAAACAAAGCAAAATTGTGATTACATACAAAGTCAACGCAATGACAAGAGTAGACACATGCAAAATGTCATCATTTGATGAATGTAAGACCAATATTCAGTCTCCTTTTAGCACTTTTTTGGTGTCTACCTCTTGATTGGTCGCTGCTTTGCTATGTTTACCAGCCTACCACTAACTCTATCTGCCTGCTGTGTGGCGTTTGAAAGGTATCTGTTTATCTTTACCTTCCATAAAAGTAACTTTGAACAACATATTCTCCTGAAAGGGCCTGTATGCTTTCCTACAAAAACTCTTTCTGCACGATTTGTACGATATATCATACAAAATGTGACGGTCAGGTACAAAAACAAGTATAGGTTAGGGCTAGGCTTAACTAACTCTTCTCCCGGACATAACTTCCAACAATGGAACATGGCTCCATTTTCCTGTTTAAAAGCGGGGATTCGACCCATCCACAAACCATCCCATCCACTTGTCTGACGACAAACATAACTTTTAATATTACAAGACTTTGTTACTGGTCAAACATTCATAGGATACTGATGAATTCTAGTTCATTACTATTCGTAGGAAATCATACAAGCCGTTCATGAAGACAACCTGTTTAGATAATCTGGTTAACTATTTGCATGTTAACACCTGATTGATGGTGTGGCTTTTAATTTCTTGCCTCATTAGACTTTAGAAGTTGTTACCATGTCTCAGCGTTGGTGAATTTAATATTGTTATAACCCTTAAAAATAATGGTCAAAAGTGTAAAAATAAGGCCCAAATTTAAATAAACTGGTATTATCCTTAAAACAGTTCTAATACTGCTAGGGTTAAGCATTTATCCGCCTATAATAAGCATCACTGACGGTGTTCAGTGTCATATACCTTCCATTCAGTTCACAGTCAAACTTTTCTGAGCAACATTTTGGGGAATGTATCAGCCATAATGGAACTTTTTTTCAGAAAGGAAGCTGGAAACAAATGAACTCATTTGCTTTTCATGAGCTGCAAGTCAGATCATTTTTCGTACCCCTCCCACACGCACATATTACTCAGATTTGTCTGCCATCATGCCACATGTCATATTGATGGTCCTCGACTGAATGTTACTCTATAACACAGATGGCAAAGGGAAACAGCCACACGCGCCATCTCTCTCAAAAGACAAACAGTGCTTTTCCCAGCAACGTGACATCAAACAACACAAAGGTGAATTGATGAAATGGTTATAGGTTTGTTTTTCGGCATCTCCTACAACACGTAGCTGTGCTTGGCTTCCATTTACTGCATGTGGCAGTATGTGCAGGCCATTTCTCTGTCGAACAGTGCCATGTTCTCCGACAGGGACAAAGAGACACAAATTGCACTACTATCTGTGTAATACAATATAATAGAAAGGCTGTGTTCCATAACTTCTATTTGTGAAATATCCTTTGCAATAGGTTCTTCTGTAGGTCTGATGAACAAATAATACCATGTACCATATTCCTTACAGGAGATGATATCCCATCTCGTTGGCATCTATGTGGTTTGGCGGTCATGTTGGACCGGCCGACGTCTTCTGTCACAATTTTGAAACTGATGTCTGTACAGTACACTCCCATATGGGTCCCCTCTCTTCCCTCCACACAGAGAAGAGATTGTTAAGAATTGTTCAGAGTGAAATGAACATTTTACATAACATTTTACATTTGTATGTTTTCCTTTTTTTTTTTTTTTTGGTGCGTGTGTGTGCATGATTTGGTGTGGATGACTCACTGGGTTACACGGCCTGAGTGAAGCCATAACGCACTTGAATAAAAATGATGAGCCTCCTTCTGAAACCCTCTGTCGTCTTCTTCTGAATGCCTAACATCTCCAGCTGCTCGGCTGAGAAGTTTAATTCACAAATGAATCTTTCCATTGTTAAAAACTCAAAAGGCCTCGAGTTATATCATTACATATTCATTAAAACAACAGTTTCACTGACTTCCAAATGTGCCGTAGGCCACTTTCTCTTAGTTTAAACAAATTCAACTTTGAGCTTATTCATACTTTGAGAATTTATTTAAAGTACCTCTTGAGTATATTTCATGTATTAAGCTGGAACTACTATTTTTTTTTAAGTAAAGTCAAGGTTTAGAGATGTTTGGCCTTCTAATATTTCAAACTAGTGGAGTCTGACCTGCACGTGCTAATAAATACAAAGGGACACTCGGAGTAACTTAAAAGTGATGATTATTCAGCCTTTCAGGCAAGGATCAGATCACAGAGACAAATCTTAGCTACAAGACAAAGAAGATAATATTATGCAAACCCAATCAAAGCTTATTATATTATAGTATTTTCTGAATTGTCAAACTATGACTTTCAGTAAGTAGCTAATGCCTGTGAATAACCCAAAATAAATTATGATGTAATTCTAGCACACTCTCATTGCAACTCTTATACCACAGTACTGCTCCCTGTGAAATTTCAACAGAGCACATTATGGGGAGCATTCACGTAAACAAATAAAATTTGGAGCATATATGAATCATTGGGAGAGCACCAAAAAGCCTATTGGACCCATACCCTCAACCCAACACAAAGTTGGCAATCTTGACGCCGTTTTTGGCCATTTCCAGACTCCATACTTCTCCTACAGCTTTAACCCGATCGACTTGGTCAGTACCATCCTGAGACCTGTTTAAACTGATTAGGTTTAACTAATGTGCCACCCTTTAAACTCACTAGAAAATGGGCTTTATCTTAAAAGAACACAGGTACAGAAACACCTTCATGAATTCCAATATACTTTTCTTACGAACTCTCTTAAGAACAAATTTAAGAAAAAATGTAAAAGGTCCAATCCCACACAGGACACGGCTACTGGTCTCATCTTTCAAGGTCCACAGTTTGTTGGTGCCCTGCTGTCCTGCCCAGCTTAAATGGATCTTCGGGCACTTTATATTACGTCTGATACTGACTCCATTAACCCCAATGTAAACCCATCTACTGCAACATTAGGTCTTAGACAAATTGTCGGTATCTGACGAGTTGGGAATGACACAGGGCTGGTAGTCCACACATTCTTTGAATTCATTTAATAATTCTTTGGCATTAAGATAGTTCAGTGTCTAAGACATTATTGGATAAAAGTATAACATATGGTTTGGCAAATATAGCCACAAAAACCCACATTAGAACCCACATCAGAGCAACATAGTGTAAAATGCAAAATATCATGAATTCTGGCAGAATTTGACAGATAAAGGAACTGCTGTCCACTCGCCTTTTTCTTTTTCTCTCCAAGTGGTCCGTGCAGTGCAGCTGGATGTTCAGTAGGTGGGAGAATGAGCAGGCAACATCCCTTTTTATCTCTTCCCACACCGCAGTAATTATACTGTCAGCCGTGTACGTCAGGCAACGAAGAGGGCGACACAATAAGAACAGTGGCAGAGGGGCGTTAAGGCCATCGCTTGGCGTCAAGCCTGTAATTTTGCATCTTAAATGATCATGTAAGTGTAGCCAAGTTGTTCTGCAGTGGGACCATCTCACCATACCAATGATATGATGAAGCTTTGCAATAAGCAGGTGCTGACATGCTGCTTTTTTTGGGGCCTGAGGCAGGAGAATGAGACAACGGAGAACAGGAGATTTTCAGCAATGATGGAGTCTGTCTGCCAGATGACAAATGATTCTACTGTATACCAGTCTCATCCATCGCAGGAAAACTCTGCGACAGTCTGCCTCTAAATATAATAAATGAGGCTGACGTTGGAGCGATGGAGCTAAAATGTAAAAATAAGCTGCTGTCTTGAAGTGATTAAGATCTGCAGATATTCCTGCAGGCAACACACACCAAATCATTGTCTTATCTAGGCTGTCTGACGATATTTACGCTGAAAACTATTACCAGAGCCAGGAGGATTTGATCAAAGTTTAACACCAGTGAATGCTGACAATATTAAGGACATCTCTCTGATGTTGAGTTGCAGCACCTTTATCCCCTTTTCAGTTCTTTAGAAAATTACAGATCCTTCTGCAACACTTCTCTTAAGATATCCTTCTTTTTCACTGGTTTTGATTTAATAAATAAAGACAGTAAGACATAAAAGCTGTAACATTACATTAGGATAATATAATATATATACTTGTTTTTATAAAAACCTTCAGAGTCTCTGATACAAAAACAAACTACATAGAAACACTTGAGTCTGGGAGAAATAGCTTCACATACTGTATGTTAAGTACATTATATTAAAATTTGAACACGTACAGACTGGGTTCATAAAAGATCGATTCAAAGGATTCAACATGAGGCTCTGTTGTGCTGATCTCCAGCAGCTCCCTGACAGCTGGCTGTGTCCTACACATAATGATGATGAGGCCACAAAACCCCACTGTGGATGCTAATATGCAAAGGAGGTCTCTGGCACCATCTAGTGGCATCTTTTACTTCTCATTCATCATCATCCGAGCAGCAACTTGCCATTTCCTTTTAAGTCAATGTGAAGTTGCACTAGTGACGATGAAAACAAAGCGGCCCTGCCATGAGTGTGCACGTTGGCTGCCACTAAGCCGTAGATAATTAGAGATCACTGTGCTGCACGGTGACCCTAATCTGCTTAATTACATTATGGCAGCTAAAACCTACTCCAACTGCAGTGGCACAGCCTTTGGCTCCAGGTGCCCAAACGGACTAAACAAACACAGGGAGAACAACAAGAACACTCTCCTGCGCTGCAAGAAGCCCAACAAAAGGAGATGTCTGCCAGACCTGTGAGTATACTCAACAACAAATAGTTATCTAGTTTGAAATGCTTTGTCAGTGTCAGCGGACAAAGCTGATGTTAGTTTGAGTGACTGCAGTGAAAGTGAGGGGACGTGCTTGTAATACAGAGAGTACAGCAACCGTTTCAACTGCTTCGAGGCTATATTCTATATTATGAGGCACCACAACCGCATTCTTCATTATTTTGATGAGGAAATTAACATAAGAAATATTTGACCTCTGTATATTTAACATTTTCTGATTCTCAAAGTGATTTCATGGGACTTTCTCAGGGGCCTGTGGCGCTCTGCCAGGGCATTCCTGAATGTTTTCGGATGAAATGTATGAATAGTTATAATCTCAATAAAAAGCATTTTTTTTTCATGATTAAACGTATGTATCATTCATTATTTAAATAAGCTATTTTGTTGTTTTTTTTTATATTTTATAGGGCTGTCATATTCAAGCCCAGGTCTATTACTGTTCTTTTCTTTTAGATTTGTAAATTATTTTGTTGGGGATTTAATCTACAATAAGTATTTATTTATTTATTTATATATTTATTACCAACTGAACTTGACTCATATCAAGAATATAGTTTTTGGTATTACAAGTTTGCTAAATGTATTTTTTTGTTTGTTTAACTGTACAAATGTGGCAACTTTTTCTAACTTTTGCGAAACAAAGCACCTTAATGTGTATTTTTTTTAATTTTTTTATTTATACGAGTATAAATGCTACCTTGTGGTAATCCCAGTCTCACATATGTTTTAGTATCACTTCTTAACAAGGCGTAGGTACTAAATGGTTTATAAGTAACAAACGGCTTAAGTCATGGTAAGCACATCATTTACAAATGCTTTAACCCTTTAATCTGAAGTAATATCTCCATCTGACTCCCCGTCACAGCTGAGCATGTCTTTAGTTGTGAACAGTATAATCCAGCCCGTCACTCCCCATTCCTGCTCATTCAAATGCCTCATTAGTGCCCCTTGGGGTGAGATATGGACGCTCAAGGAACCCTTCAGCGTCTGCATGTGACGCATCAGGCTTTCAATTTACTGCAGTATGAACCTAGCCACGTCAGTATTAGATGCTTAGAGCAAATTAAGTAATATAAAGAGCACCACGGTCCCTTTAGGAGTGGTGGTTAGATCAGTCAAACAAACCCCAGTGTACAAACCGGAAGACTGCTGTTCATGTCCCAATTAAAGCCAAAAGGCAATTATTTTTTACCCCCATGTTTTATGTCAGCTAACTGTGCCCAGTAGTTATGTACAGAAGTACTTATTTTAACCCTGACCATAAGTGTCCTTATCAATTTAAGCCCTGCACACACTCTCTGTCCTACTAAATGTATCCTAACGTTAGCTAAGAATAGTTTTTCTGTGGTAATGTGGTCGACCACCTGCGTTTTTTTCCTGCAACAGTTGGAAAAAACTAAAAAGACTCCAAGACCATTTGCAGGATTTTTTTTAATGAAACAGGCTACATTTTAATAAAACCACACTAAATTTGTGTTAGGAATAATTAATTTAATTGTTTTGGTTTAAATTTGTCTATTTATTATTACACACAATGGTTATTATTTTGTTTTAAAATAAAATTTGGTTATCATTGCTTATATTCAGGATGAACACAATTACTGCATGCAGACAACTGCATGATTTTTGCCCCAAGCTGCATAGGATTAGGATAAAGGTGATTAGCATAAAGGATAATGCGAGACTAGTGGGTAACCACAGAAAACCATTTTCAGTCAGATATCTCAAGGTCAGAGGTCAATGGGCACCTTTGAAAATGGTCATGTCAGTTCTCCCTAAATATCGAATATTAGCTAACTTTAACTTCCCAATTTTTAATAAGACAATGAAGTCTACAGTTGTAAATATTAATCAGTAGTTATTATAGTTTTAATAAATAGAAGCTGTTAAAAAAATAAAAGCACAAAAACCCCTAAAGCCTTGTGAGAAAGTGATGCTGAAATGATAATTTTTCTAGGAGTGCTCTACTTATAACAGTGGATAAGTACCTTCATTGCATTAAAAAAAGATTTCTAGTTAGAAACAGAGACCCTGTTATTGTTTCAGTAGCATTAATATGAGTCAATGACGTGTCTTTTGTTCAGGGGGCTCCCCAGCGAGAAGAAATGTTGACCATCCAAGTTAAAAATACCATGTTGCATTTGAACGGTCAAAACGTCCGACTGGCAGCTAAAAATGGCCGCAATTCCAAAACACCTGGCCTCCATCTGTCAGCGACACATGGGAAGGAGACAGTGGGTCAGCTTACGGCCCGCTCGCCGACCCAGGAGGGCACGGCACAGTTGGAGTCATTGCTGCTCAAGTCACCCAGACCTGACTCAGACAGGGAGGCCGAGAATCAGTCAGTCAGACGCCCTGTGAAGCTCGCCCCGCTGGAGCTTCCAGAGGAGGTGAGGGAGGCTCAGAGGGAAAAACTGAAGTTTATCCAGCAGGAAGCCAAACCTGCTTCCTGTAAGCTGGATGTGATGGTGCATGAGCCGCCTACAAGGAAGGTGAAATCCTGTGGGAGACAGAGACTGGTTAAAGCAGCAATGTGCCCTTCCACTGCCACAGAGCCACTCAAAAGTCAGAGTGGAAACAGGCATCTGGAAGATGTTGTGTGCCGAGGTACCCCAGCTCCTCTGTGCAGCAAGCCCGCCCCTCCTTCACTCTGTCCCCGAATTAAAGCTCAGGCCGCACGTGGCGTGGAGCTGGCACGCCAAAACCCCAGCACCCTCCAGCCAGAGGCGGGGAGGAGGCGGCCGAGGCTGAGGAGAACACAATGCCTCGAAGAGGATCAGAGCAATTCAAACACGTCAACAGGGGGATTATCTGCAGATAAAGGCATGCCGGCCCAAGGTGTCCAAGGCAAAGGGCAGCGAGCGGAGAGGGCTCCCAGAGTCCAGCCGCAAGCTGGAAAAGGCATCAAAGAGCCTCCCGAAGCCTCCCTGGAGCACGGAGGTGTCAAGAAGAGCCATCAGGAGGATTGCAGTCGGCAATCTGCGAGATGCACTCTGAATCGACAGGCAGCTGAAGGTGGAAGTGGTGAACGTGCGCTGGACGGTGTGAAGCCAAGTGCTTCTAACTGGAGATTAAAGAGGAAAAAACCCTTAATCACAAAGCAGAACAATGCAGTCCCTCTGGAACGTCTCCAGCTGTAATTTAATTGGATCTTTCACTTTCGCAGCTCAGGACTTTATGAAATGATGTCATGCTCAGAGATGCAGCTGTGTCAGGACTAGAGCCCGACTGAAAAATGACTATACATTATTACATTGTTAACCAATTTTAGAAATAAAAAAACTGAGAAAATAAAAGTAAAATAAACATAATAGGTAAATAATCTTCTGCATAGCATAGCTCTGGTGGTTCCAAACCCCATTCAGAAAACAAACGATTTAAAAAACTGGTTGCTTGTTATCTTGCAGACAGACATGAAAAAGCCTGAAGATTCAGATACGTTTCACATCAGCAGTGAAATGCAATTGGGTCAGCATCCTTTTAATTAGTTTACTGCATATAAATTATAGAAAAATCTTTTTTTTTCGGTATATTGCTTTTTGAGGAGCAGCCCTGATCATCCTGAACTCCATTCAGAAAACAAGCATTTTCAAAGTTGTTTGCTTGTGGTTGTGCAGATAGACCTGACAAATTGAGACTTTTTTACACATCACCATCAAGTTGTATTTATTTTAACAGACTTTTGATCCATCCATTGCAATTAAGTCACAGCTAAATCTGTGCCAGCAGGCATCCAAACACAGCAGGATGGAGATTGGAGTCAGCAGCCAGTGATGATACAATCAATCATTACTACAGGTTTATCAAAATGTGTGT
The DNA here is from genome assembly GCA_903364295.1 of Serranus cabrilla. Taxonomy (NCBI): domain Eukaryota; kingdom Metazoa; phylum Chordata; class Actinopteri; order Perciformes; family Serranidae; genus Serranus; species Serranus cabrilla. The sequence goes on along the minus strand of CAFUXE010000036.1, from coordinate 288,623 downwards.
GAAAAAGAGATGTAAGGGTGAATGGTCCATTATTAACAGACACACACACAAAGTCATGAAGACAATCTGATGAAGCCCTCCAAAATAAAATAAGCAGCTGTATGACACCATTCTTAATCACCTCAAGCATTGTGTTTTGTGTTACATCTTCTGTAAAAAAAAGTTTTTACATCTGCATATACTGGATAACATGTTACAGATAGATAAGTCTGTGATAAGCCAATATCAGCTGATAATATCCACCAACTGATATATATCGGTCGGGCTCTTGTTTTGACAGGTTTATGTCCCAGTTTGGACAATTATTCACAGCATATATATTCACAGTGTTATCAAGGATAC